>JAMJFZ010000320.1:13817500-14325000 GCA_026225945.1 Cricetomys ansorgei
ACACGGGCACGACAACAGGGAGAGTCGGCGTACACACACTGACCTGTGCAGCAGCTCGTATCGCAATCCAGGCCAGCAAGCTGTACATTTCAAATCGATTTGCTATTGGTTCTATAAGAGAACTATGCCTTCTGGAAAGAGACTAAAGGAGTAAATAGAAAGCATTTTAGGACAAAGACATCTCAGTGTTTCTTGACAAACCTTATCTTTTCCAGAGGAAAAGATATATCAGAAAGAAAACTACAGGTTACAAAATTGTATGTAAGTATGGTACTGCTTTTTAAAAATGCACACACATGCTATTGTGCATATAATCAGAAATCACACCAAGTCTTCGGAGTGATTACAGTTTTAAAAAATTTTCTACAGTGACTTGACATGATTCATATAATAAAATAAAAATATCTTTTAAGTGATGTCACATCCCATTTTAATAGAAGTTATTTAAACTGGCTGGATTGTGGGCAAAGAGACCAGGAATGGAATATTCAAATTTGCTTTGCTTTTCCATTGTTTTGAAATGGGTCTCATAGCCCTGCTCGACCCAAACACAAGCTTCTCTGGCCTCAGCTGCTTAAGTGACTCAGTAGATTTTGCTACTAGATTCCTGTTATGAAAAACGCTACAGGGCTTTTATAACTCCATAGAATAATAGAAAAGAAACCACAAATAGGGTCGGCTTTTATTATGAGTATGCTTCTATATCTCTATCTACATATATAAATATACACATTCACATACACACTCATATACATTCAATTTTTAAACATAAGAAGTCTTATGCCACAAAAATAAACACCACAAACATGGTAACTTATGCTTTCAATGATAACTGAAGTAAATAAATTTTAAGTAAGTTTTTAAATTTTTAAGTAATTAGACCAGGCTTGGTGGCGCACGCCTTTAATCCCAGTGGCAGCAGAGGCAGGTAGATCTCTGAGTTTGAGGCCAGCCTGGTCTACAGAGTGAGTTCCAGGACAGCCAGAGTTACAACAGAGAAACCCTGTCTCAAAAAACAAACAAACAAAAAAAAAAACACTAACAAAAAATAGGTAATTTGACTCCTAAGTTTTAATTTTTATATGCATATTTTGACTATTTATTTGTTCATCAATAAAATTGAATACATAGCAACAGGGAGTATATCAGTGATTTACTATTGTCCAGAAGAATTGTCTGGGAAAGAAGCCAGGTCCTGGATACCAGGGGTGCTGAGTCACTGGGTGCAATGGTCTGATGTGGACAGCAGGACTTGCCCCTGGGTATCTGAACAGCACAGCTCTGCCCAAGATAAAGGCCTATGGGGAACCAGTGGGCTCTAGCATAGATACCATCAACCGCCTTTCTAAGCCTGAGCAATTTACGCACTCCAAGTCTGGAAGCAAGACTGACATCCGTGAACTGAAGACTCCAGAGTGAAGTGAAAGCAATTAGTGACACAGACCATGGGAAAAGTAACTTCTTTTAATTGAGGGGAAAACATTTTTGAGAAGGCTGGACTTGGGCTCAAAATAGAATTAAAATAAATGGATTGGGAGAAGAATATAATGGGCTTTTTTGCATACTAGCTTGTGGAAGATGTGATCCTATCGGCAGAAAATCCTACGGCATGCACAGGCGCACACACGGGCATACACGCCATTAAAGTCAACAAACGTGGGCAGAAAATTCAATAACAGGCACAAATCAATTATATTTCTTTATACTATCTACATACTAACTACATGCTAATTCTATGTATGATCAACCTAGAAATGAGAATAAGTATGTTCCTTCAGAACAGAAACAAGCTTACAATCGTGTACAAAAGGAGTACCTGGATAAGTATTGTGGAGAGGAACTAACTAATATCTGAATGAATGAAGAGATAGTAGATGTCCCTGAAGGATTAATACTGTTAAGAAGAGCTGTCGCCAGATTGAACTGTCGCTTCGACAGGATCCCTCAAAAATCCAACTGGGAAGCAGACTGGAAACGGTGCGTGAGGACATGAAGGTCTCCAAGTACCAAAGAGTTTTGAAGGTGAATCGTGGAATTGGAGAACGTAAGCTCTGGAACCTGCAATCTTACCGCAAGCTGCAGTGTTAAGAGAGTGAAACATCTACCCAGGCAGGAGTCTAAGGATCTTCAGTATGCCACTTAAAACACAACCTTAACTCATCCTTGGACTTCATAAAAATGAAAACTTCTTTGTCTCTAAATACCACAAGCTACCTGCCGTGAGGGCGTATTTGCAAATCACACACTCAGTAAGAGATCTTTATCTAGGGTTAGGGTTTCATTCAGATGAAAACAGCCATCACAACTGGATCTTTCTCTTTGAACTATCCCCTCCCTCTTCCTTAACTTCTGGGAAATTCCACTCCTTCTTCTAAACTTTCTTATCTGTGAAGCCTTCTATAGCATAGAATTAGTTCACCCCGCATCTCCAGCATACTGTGTTCCCAATCCTTATCAGCGTGCCATTCAACTGTGTCTCTCCCTTGCTAGACTCAGGGCATTCCTAGGGAAGGTGGAGGGTACACCCGGGAGTGGATTAAGCCCTTCAAAAAAATGTTTGGTAGATAAATAGATGATCAAAAAAATGATGAATTGGACTCAACTAATAATGATTGGGTAATCTACCGCATAGAAAATACTTAACGAAGAATATAGATGTTGTGTTGAAGTCAACATGCAAAGGTTAACAGTACTTACTACATCATGCTCGGTGCCTTGTTTGTGCTCCTAGATACACTGAAAGGCATGTATAAGCATCTCGGTGTCAGAGGTCGGGGAGCGAGGCTTCCAGAATTACCCTGCTATGTTAGACTGAGATCCAAGCCCAAGACTGTACTGCATGCATGCTACGAATAGCAAAGCGACACTCTTTTATCTTGTTTTACATTTTATTTCCTTATGGGGGGGGGGGTGCCACAGTGCACATGTGGAGGTGATAGGCCGACTTGGTCTGTCCTTCTACTGTGTGCATCCAGGGCATCGGGCTTGGTGTCTAGTGCCTTTCCCAACTGACCCACCTCAGTGGCACCACGGCTGCTTACCTTTAAGGGTTTGCATGTTGTTTCTATTAAGACAAATTTCAAACGCCGTGTTTCAACAGCCTCAATATGCCCGAGTGAGTGTTTTTATTTGTTTCAGGCTATTTGCTGTGCCTCTGGTAATTTTATAACTTGCTAAAAATATTTATGCCATGTCAAAATATACAGATTTTATGGAAATATAGTTCTTTATTCCTTCGAATCAAATCCGATTTCACATTCATAAGTACAAGCACACCTCTTGGACAGGCCCAGAAAATGATGTTATTCTACTACTTTGCAGCACTGTTTTCTGTGGAAACCAAACACCTGGCAATAAACATTTTTAGCATACCACCAAAGGAATCTTTCCCAGTTTATAGTCATTTTGATTTTTTAAATGGTGGTACCCATCTAAGGCAACTGTCATATGAATAATTAGATTGACTAAATATATTTGCCTAAAAATTTTAAATCATGCTATGACACCTCAGGAGTTAGAGATCTGAGCTAGTTGCAGTGGCACATGCCTTCAGTTCCAGCGTTTGGGAGACAGAAGCAAGTGGATCTCTGTGAGTTTGAGGCCAGCCTGGTCTACATAGAGGGTTCCAGGAGTACACAGATAGACCCTGTCTCAAAGCAAACCAACAAGCAAAAAAAAAAATTTTTTAAAATATATCTTTTAAAGAAGTAAGAGATTTGATCCCAACATTTTCTGAGAAGACATGCTTTCAGAATCGATGGGCATTTGGTAAGGGTGAAATATGAAAGCCTGCCACAATCCGACAATCATCATGCCATTCAAAGCAACCTGCTTATTCCTGCCTTTAAGATCTCCCTCAGTCACGATGCTGAGTGCTCAAGTGTGCCTGTGTACATCTGTAGTTGTACACTTACTATGGTGGCTCAGCAAGGATGACAGGGAGGCACATTCATTGGTGGGAGCCCTTCCGGACCTCTGCAGAGGGAACCACCATCATGGCAGATGCCATACTCAACAGTGGAACCCCAAGCACCTGAGTCAGGTGCTATTTTTTTTTAAATTCATAACTCCTCAGGTGTTCTACTGATAGCACATGCAGATCATAAGCAATCAAACACCCCACACGCAAATCCAACACCTGCAAACAACACAAAATGCCAAGACCTGGGGAGTCCCTCATTCAACAGTGCATAAAATAATTATTTTATACATAACTAAAAACAAACTTCTGCAACGCACATCACCTGGGAGCCTGTTGGAAACTCCAAACTTCGGGCCCATTCCATAAGTGGTGGAATCACTGTCTGCCTTCAGCAAGATTTGGAGAGAAGCTTCTGCACTTCCGTTTTCATGCTCTGCTGTGGGCTGTGCATTCCCCCTGTGAGTCTTTGCACAGCTCCCTCCTCATCCTGCACCTCTCATCTCGACATCGTACCATACAACCCTCTTCACTTATCGTCCCAGCAACAGAAATAATTTCCTTATCCTAAATTTCACTACCAAGAGCCCCTCTCTTTCCCTCTTTCTCTCTTCCGATCTTCCATGTTTCTGCCATATGGCCTGTCTCCCTCCACCAGGGAAGAGAGACTGTGTTCATCTCGGTACTGACTTACCACCTCTTAGAAGTGTACCTTGATCAAAGCAGGTGCTTGACGCACCTGTGAGGGATGAATGGCACGACCAGGTCATATTCATTGCAAAAAATACCATTTGTCCATTTCCTGTATCCTCCTGAGCATTCATAACCACTCGCTGCCTTTGAGTATTTACATAATCACGGTTCTATGTGCAGCGTTTTAACAAGCAGAAACATCCAAATGAGATCAACTTCCCGGGGTCTACCTAAAGTCTTCAAAGAGGCACCTGACTGCAAGTGTGACTACGGAGTAATGAGTTAATGTCTTCCAGTCACATAGGAAAATGCTTCGTTATTTCCACAGTACAGCATTCCTGAAAAAGATCGGAGGCAACTGGCTTCTAATTTCTATAAATGCAGCTGTTACCTTGAGTGTCAGCGGCATTCCTGAAACCTTTTTCTTTGGCTTCTTCAGACGGAAGTACATCAGGGCGATTTCTAGGTAGGAATCTCTTATCAACCTAAAACGATATGACACTAAACTTAGCTGCCCCACCCTCTTGCAGAATCTCTTTATATTTTTTTGCCAACAATGTCCAGTAGAATGGATGGTACAAAGTGTTCTTCTCCTAACCCACGAGTCTTGAGGTCACAGACAGTAGGATCGTCCTCTGAAATGAGAAGCTCTTGGGGAGGACTCAGCATTCCACCTGGTCTTGTGCCAGCAAACACCCCAGGCTATGGCTACTGCAAAGCTTAGCACAGACCTTTCTCAAACATTCCAGAAAAGTAGTCATTAAAGAAGTCACAGCAAAAGAAGCCATCCTTGAAGACCAGGCCTCTGTCTACTCTTCTATACTAATTAAAAAGGAAAGAGACAAGTTGCTTCACAGAAGGCAGCAATGGTCAGATTTATATATTCACTACCAAATACATCAGTCCAGGCCTCTTGGGTCAATGCTGGTCTAAAAACAGTGGCTCCCGTCAATATGGATATAACTTCCATATGGAATCAAGTAGACTATTGGTATGAATGGCTACAGAGACTATGTAAATAACTCCGTCTCAACTCTTTCACATTCGAGTTAGGATCTTCTAGTTACAAGCCAATAGTCCAGAGGAAGTCCTCATAGTCTTGATATTGACAGGACACCAGTGTATAGGTGAGAACCAGTTCATAGCCTAGAATACAACTATGAACAATGGGAAGTATCCCATCTTTTCCTGTAAAGGATGCCTTCTGTCCATGTAAAAAACAACAAGCTTGAGAAGCATGTCAGTAAACCAGCTGTCTAAACAAATCACAGGGCCTGAGCCCTGCCATGATGGAGTCTCTCATTCATCCTTTCTTGAATATTCTGTGTGCTACCACAAAGAACTCAGACCACACAGGAATAGTTCTACAAGAATAAAATGCTCGTCATTACCCAGAATTCTGATCATTTTTCAGGCTTATTTGAATAGCGTCGAAAAAACTCTCTATTTGTGAAACTGGAGATTTCTCTTCCATCAGTATTTGACGCTCTATTCTGCCTGAAAGAAGAAAACACGGGTAAAGATCATTTCCCATTTTTAATGGAAGAGAAAATGTTCCATTCTGCAAACTCTGGAAGCTGAACTGTTGTCCTCTGCAGATCTATCTGTCATTGCTTAATGAAAGATAAGCTAAGCAGAAAAGAATTAAAGCTTCCTTCCCAGGGAATGTCTGGAAGGTTTTCAATAAAGATATCTTTGGCTTCTCAACACCACTGGCCTTACATCTTACTTTTCTCTGTCCATCTTTTTACTTTTTAAATATTTTATTTTGCCTGCATGCCTGTCTGTGTATCATGTGAATGCCTGGTACCTGAGGAGGCCAATAGAGGGCATTAGATGCCCTGGAAGTAAAGTAACAGCCATGTGCGCACTGGGAATTGAACCTGGGTCCTCTGGAAGAGAAGTCAGTGATCTTAACTGCTGAGTCAGTGTGTGTGTCTGTGTGCATGAGAGAGGGGGGGGGGAGAGAGAGACGGAAGGTACCCACAGAGGTCAGTGTGTGTGTGTGTGTGTGTGAAGGTATCCACAGAGGCCAGAAGAGGTTGTTGGATCCTATGGAGCTGGAGTCACCCTCCTCTTAACATGGGTGCTGGGAACTGGACTCAGGTCCTCTGCAAGAGCATTGCACGTTTTTCACTGCTGAGCCATCTCTCCAGCCACACAGTATGTGGCAAAGTGACTGGTGATCACATTTTTTAACCAACCATTAAACTTTATATGAGTAGTATATATATTAAGCTTTATAGTAGTAGTAACTTTTCTTCCTAGATATAATTCAACGTGAGGCTTTTTATCAAAACCTGAGATTTACAGAGAGTATTAAACGTGTCTTGTGTTTGCCAAGATCTTTGTAAACGTCTTTAGATGTTATAGTCCAGAAGTTGGTGATTAATAACTGCACAGTTCTACGAGCTTTATCACAGTTTTGACCCCAAGTACAGCTTACCTTTCTGAAATAGGATTTCGGCCTCCACCTCATGCTCCTCTGTTGCTGTTGACGTGCAGAGCTTTAAGGCCATTTCAAAGATGTGAAGAGGAGGCAGCCACTTGGTGATGTCTTTCTTTTTGCTACTGGAATATACCTGCTTGGCTAATGTGTGTCCTAAAAGCAAAACAGTTGGGTGGAGGCAAAGCAATAAAGTCTTTGGTGTTTGGAGCAAGCTACTAAGTCAATGGACTTCCCTCACAGTGCTATGAGTCTTGGTCCCAGGAGCCAAGAATGTGTTAAAGAGCCACAATATCCAACTTATCAGTGAGCTACAACAATAACTGATCTTTGATAAATCTCCAATGTGCTGTCTTATTTTTAAAATAAACAGTAGTCTCCAAGTCTCTCCAGTTCCCAGCTTTTCACAGGGTTTATAAAACAACCTCCATGTTCCTAAGAAGAGGCTGTTAGTAGAGAAGTATCTGGAAGTTGTATGTTGGTCACTATTAATAAATGCTCATATATTTTCCATTAAGTGCACTGGTTACTCATTATGTAATCTTCTGTCATCATAGCTGGGTAAGTAAGCACTTTATAGACAAAGGGCTACATGTCATACTCTTTAGGAGCTCTTATTTTTAATGACTGCATGGAAGGATCATTGAATGAAAGAAACATTGCTCTATGTGGCATCAAAGATGAGTGTTTATCAAATAATTTCCTACCTGTTTAGGCGCTAGATATAAATGAAGAGTTAAGATTTGTTAATTTCTTCCTACATGCCAGGTTCCATCTCAGGAACTCCACATGAATTGCTCCTGTGAGTCACAACTCTGAGTGGGAAACATTACTATGCTCACTTGACACAAGACAGAACAATGGCTCAAAGCTATAAGTAACTTGCTCAAAGTCACATAGCCACGGTTTGACCCTAAAGCAGCCTAGAGGTCATAGAACTGTTGATTAACCAAAATATAAACAGCAAGACAAGTAGCTAAAACAACATGTGGCTAGTCACAGGGAAAAAAGGTGCAGGACACTGTGGGAGCAGAATAGATATCTGGTCCATCCGGGTCTTGGAAAGGCCCCAGAAGGCGACCCAGACAACATGGTTGGCTAGGTCAGTGGGTGACAAGCTTGCCTACTTCTGTTTCATAAATATAACATCAACAAGCTATTTCCTATCAGAAGCTATCACGAAGGATAAAAAGAGTAAGTAGCCAAATTCCCATGATGCAATCTATACTATAAGGGGAAACTCTCAAGAAATCTAAATGCAGATGCTTTTGTGCTTTGTAATATTGAAATCTTCCTGTTTCCAGTAAACACCAGCTCCATGGGGGGTGTGGGGGGAACTGTTGTGAAACTGACATTGTTTTGACAGAAAGGCAGCTTGCAGTTTTGTTTTTAAAGGCTGTATTTAATATAATATAGCAGGGAGCAAGCTGTTCTGCTTCAAATGCATCTACAAAGAAGCAACAGCATTGTCATTGAGTGGTGACAGATCTTTAAGATTAGTAAGTCAGAAAAGCCGAGAGCAGATTTGATTCTCCACAATCTGTGCTTTGAGCTTAGGCAGAACTCAAATGTCCTAATAATAGTGTGAGCTGTGGGCTAAAAAGTGTAGGGGGAACATGGCTCAAGTGTGGTCACTGACTGAGTTGCAAAGAATCTGAGAGGCCAGCTAGTTGTGCTACCTCCATCAGTAAGGAGAGGTACACGGTATAGTGATCTGTGTAGTGGAATTCATGTGCCAGTGATGAGCACTGAGAATGAATCAAAGGAGAAGAGAGATAAGAGGAAGAGTCTGAAAGGATGGTCCCTTGAGCATATGCTTACTGACTCCCTTTCCCAGTCCAGTCCTAACTACTGATTCTCTTGGCTTAGCAGATACTAGTAGAGGAGGCAGGAAGGTCCTAGAAGGTGACAGATTACAACAGAGAGAGCCACCACCAGCTTTCTGTTCTCTGAGCAAACAAGACCCTCAGAAACAGAGGCAGGGAGGCTTATGTCAAAGATCCGAGATGGTATCCTAAAGAGAGTCTAAAGGGATATCTGTGAGTCCCAGAGAAGGGTAGCTGTGGCTGGCTGCCTACTGGATTTCCCAAGAGGTATCTGACAGTGGCCTGAATCCTCTGAAGTTCCGAGCTAAAAAATGCTGGCTGGCCTTTGTTGTTTCCCTTGGAGAAACTCAGTAGGGGATTGGGACTCTTAAACTCTTAAGAGTTGATACAAAGCCAAGCCACACAGGCAGAACTCACTCTTCTGACCATCACTGGCAGACTGCCACAGCTAGCTCTGAAGAACAACAAGCAGACAAATAAGAATAGCTCAGGGAAGAACCAACATCCATCAAGAGGAATATCAAATGTGGCTTCTAGAAGAGGTAACATAAGTGAAATAAAATCTATTGAGGATAGGGTAACAGAAAAACATACATCCACACATACATACATACATAATACATTTATACATACATACATATGAGCCTATATAGAAATACAAGTTGCCAGCTAATTTTGAGAGGGTGATCAGTGCCAAAACTATCCATTAATTATTAAGAAGATCAATTAGATTAAGCTTACATTATAAGCTATAAAAAATAATAGAATTATCAGGGAAAGATAATAGACTTTCAAGACAAAGCCGAATATTAACCATCAACACCTGTAGTGTGTACTGTGAGGCCCACCCAGCACTGGCCTCAGCATTCTTCGCATTTAATCTTCTATGAAGAGAGTGCCACATCTATTCCCTGGATGTTTATGTCCTCTTCCACTCGTATGTTGAAACCCCTTTCCCAACAATGATGATACCTAAATGGAGAGGTCAAGGCTTTGCATGGTGATCGTGAAAACCAAGTCCTTGTAAATGGACTGTGTGCGATACATAACAGCTCAAAGGAGCCAGTTTACCCCTTCAATTGGTAAGGACCAATTGAAGGCACCAGGTGTGGTGCAGATGTGCCCTCAGCAGGCATTCAATCTTGACTTTGGACTTTGACTCTCCAGAAACAAGAGCAATAGAGCGTAACTTGGGGCAAGCGGGTTACAATGGCTTTGGTTCTGAAATGAGAGAACTACAGAGAATCTAAAGAACACTCTTGAGATTTACACATAGGTGTCCAGCCCCAAAGAAAGAACAGAGGAAATGATGGGGCAATAATGAAGCAAGAAGAAATCTTCCCCAGACGGAAATTTGCCTGCAGACACCGAGGGGTCCATGCACCTCTAGGTAGAAAAAGAGAGGACATGCGCCCAGACATGTGTTGGTCAACTTCCTGAACTACAGAGATACAAGAAGAAATCTAACAAGTGTTGGGGAAGGATGAATTTCTTTCCTAATGACAATGAAAGTTAAACCAACACTACGGGTCTCATTTGAAACACTGAGAGCAGGAATAATAGAATAGTACCCTCTAAACCCCAGAGGAAAGACCACATCCCGAGATGCCTATGCTGGGCTGAGACAGTACATCAAGCACCCGTCACTGTGAAGGAAGGGTATCTGGGGGAAACAAGGCTTCAGAGAGTATCATCTGGTATACAGCTGTGGAAAGCATCACGGGGTAACAGTCAATCAACAACCACAAAGCAGAAAAGAGACTTGGAGCAAGAGATAGATGAGAAGACAAGGAGGGGAAAGGCCCCAGTATTTGTCCGGTGGTAGGGTGTCTACAATCAGATGTAATAAGCAATGAATGTGGTGTTCCTAAGAGAAAGAAGAAGTAGTTTAAAGGGGAAAAAGATGAACCCCCACTGTCACAGAGCTTCTATTGCTGTGAAGAGACACCATGATCACAGCAACTCTCATAAAGGAAAGCATTGAATTGGGCCTGGCTTATAGTTCAGAGGTTTAATCCATTGTCAGCATGGCAGGAATCATGGCCGCAGACAGGCAGACATGTTGCTGGAGAGGGAGTTGAGATTTCTACATCTGGATGGGCAGGCAGCAGCAAGAGAGAGTAAGAATGGGCCTGGCTTGAGCATCTGAAACCTCAAAGCCCTCCCACAGTGACATACTTCCTCCAGCAAGGCCACACCTCCTAAAAGTGTCACTCCCTATGAGCCAATGAGGGCTATTTTCATTCAAACCACCACACCCATGATACAGCCTCATGGGAACCCTTTTATGCCACAATAAATGGAGAACTAATTTAAGGGATAATCTATGAAAATAAAAGGCTTTGTAGTAATTAAGAAACAAGAAAAAAAAAAGGAGAAGGAAAGCTGGGAGGACATAGTGCTTGGAGATTTACAAGTTAAGATAGCTGAGTGCCAAGAAGATGCAAACGATGCAGACACTGCTGGTACTGAGTGGCCCATACAGGCAAGGCCAGGAAAGAACACTTTGGAGTCATAAGTGACCCTTAGTCTGTCGACATTGATTTCTCTCATCTGAATCTACAATAACATGGGACAAGGAGTTAAAGGGAGTCGAGGAAGAATGGAGGGAATGGAATCTATCCTTTAAGAGCCCAGATGTCCTGGTGTCAGAGGGCACGAGGTGCTTGGAGATAGGTAATTGTTTTCTTTTGTATGTCTATCTGTTTGGTTTTTACTGGGAAACATTTAAACATATCAACAGACTGAAGGTCAAAAGGGAAAGGAGACCTCAGCAATCGGAGGGTAGCTGGTATATAAGAGAAAGGAGGGCCATCTAACGCCAGGACCCTGGGAAGCAGACCCCACCTGAGAGCCAGGGGAGAAGCCGAGAGGCTGGGCTTTGCCGAGAGGAGAGGCTGCTGCCCTGACACAGGGGTAAGACACAGGAGAGTTGGGTTAATATCCAGGCTGATTAGAGGGGTTTCCCAAAGGGCCTAGCCTGCAAGGACCAGTACTCCTGTTACCTTTTTGTCTTTTTTCTTTTCTTTTTCTTTTTGCACTGCCTAAAACTAGAGAACCTGGCATTCAAAGTGTTCTTAGCAGAAGACCCACTACATAGCATGTATCATGGTGAAACATGGAAACTATGCCTTCACGATACCTTGACTCATAAAAATACAAAAACTTTGACAATTCTCACATTTACGGGATGCGGATGCATTGTCTAAAATGTCATAGACAAGTTAGTAGAGCTTAGGAAAAAAGCATGCCATTATCACCAACACATCTTTCGTAGGCATTGCTTTTAGAGATAAGGGTGCTTAATGGCTTAATGGCTCCTGTGATAACCAGAAGGCATAGTACACCGTCCTGTACTCCTCTCCAAAATCTTCCTCAATTTGACATAAATGCAAAAACCAAAAAAACTAGTTCTGATTTATTTTTAAAAAACAGTTTATTTTATTTTATTTTATACGCATTGGTATGAGAGTGTCAGATCCCACGGAACTGGGAATTCAACCTGGGTCCTCTGGAAGAGCAGTCAGTGCTCTTAACCACTAAGCCATCTCGTCAGTCCCAACTAGACAGCAAAAAAAGTGGTGTATTATTTAGGAATGCACTCATACTTCGTGTTTCTATAATTTTCTTCAATAAGATAGGCTGTGAAAACAATGTCGTTACAAACAATTGAATAACTGGATGAACTGTCATAGTCCAGAGCAAGTAGCTTCACATATTACATTTACTGCAATCAACCTCATAACTTGATTCGTACATAAAGATCATTCTCATACCAGAGAGCCTAGCACATGGTAAGTGATCAAAATCTATTTAAGTACGCGAAGCCTGGGCATTTGTAATCAGTTAAACTTGAAAATCAATTAAAAATTCCTATTGGTTACTCTGGGAAGGTAGGTGTTTAAATATTCTTACCAATTCTCAGCTTTATTTTGGCCAATAACATGACATGAGGAATGTAGATGTTTTTCAAAGGCTGCAATGGATTTGCATAGTCAGCATCTGATAAAGGATATTGAATTGTCTCTCCAAAAGTTAGCATCTAGGAAAGAGACATTGGACTCACTGGTGAGGGAGAAGAAAAGTGGCAGAAAAGTACATTTCCGAGTTTGTGACATCAAAGGCATTCCTACCTGTGTAATGAGAATGCTGTGAGCTTTATTCAAGAACATTAATTTGTCCTCTTTTGAAGAAGATTGTTGCTTGAATTTCTCAGCTTTTGTTAAGTCGTCCATTAGAACCAGGCTTCTTGCCAGGGTTAGCCAGGATCGAGGAGAAAGGAACTCATTCCCTTCCAGCAAATGGATGATTTCCTATTCAGAGAAAACTATTCAGTTTGTGCTTTCCAGTTCACTGATGAGCTGTGGCCATAGTGGCAGGTCCACATTCATTAGGGTTGAGGATCACCCCTCCCCTCTTTGACTCAAATGGGGTTTTCCCTAAACACACGTATGTACACTACACTGTCTCCTTTACCTGGAGTTTTCTTATGATGTCTGCCTTTAAATGCTTTTCCTGGAGGCCCAGGATCACGGCTTGTATCAGGAACTCAGCCAGGACCTCTGTGTCATCTGCGCTTTTTGCCTCCGTGCACATTTCATTGATGAGGCTCATACAGTCTGCCATGTCATCCTCTAATGCAGACAGGTGTGATCATTAAGGTGCATGAGAAAGCAAGAGCGGGTATGTGTATAATGTCCCCAGTGAAGAAAGAGTAAAGGGGACATTACAAAGGAAAACAAATAGATTACATGAAACTCAGAGGCGGAATGTGTTATAATTTGGGTGAGAGCACTTTAGTCTAATGCTATCAAAATAATGTTATTACATGAAATGATTCAATTTGAGAGGTGGGCAGAGACACGCAAATAGGCAGGGACACAACTAGACAGTTACCTGTCACTGCAGGAGCTCCTAGGACTAACTTCTATTCCCTTCAGTCTGATAATGAGCCTAGCAAGTAGGTAAGTTACCTCTGTCTTCCAGAGTGGAGGGGGAAGTACAGAGCCATGGGAGACTGAGTAGGGGAAGCCTGGCAAGGAGGGTGCAGGACACCATTGGAACCTGTGTCGGTGGCTTGTCAGCTCTGTGCTTAGACACCTTCCTGAAAGCTGGACAGATGTGTTTTGAAATTTCTTTGTACTTGTTTTTACTTAACTGGTAACATATGTGCCACTTGCTCTGATACAAAGGACTGTCTGTGAGGAATGACTGTTCTCGTTTAACAACCTGTATTTCAAATTCTGGAAAGAGAGCAAGCTAGAAAGTTGTGAGCATCATCATAGATACCTCACTAAAACCCTACCCCCTATGTCAAAATAGCCACACCAAGACAATTAACCTTTCACGATTTCATAAATTACCTTTCATGATTCCGATACCATGGACGTGTGCAACGAACGCAGTTACAAGCATCAAGCGGCACCTCAGCCAAAGGTGAATGTTGAAATATTCCCGGGCATTCAAGGAAATGGGGTTTAAAAACTCATTGTCTTCTTTACTTTCTGGGGTCTAAACAATGTTAAAATGGTGAGGTTATCTTCCCGTTGGATAAGGTTAACATTGTAGCCTGGGGCTGAGAGAAGCGCCCAGTAACATTTCAAACTAAGAAGTTACCCTTGGACATTGTATAAAACATAAGATACATGCAAAAGAAACAAGTGAAATTAACCTGCTATCCCACAACCCCCTATTAACATTTTACGCCGTGTTTTGGCTCATCTTTTATCTCTATACTGCCGCTCACAAACAGCTTTGCATGGAACTGGAGAGATGGCGCAGAAGTTAAGAGCACTTGCAGCCGTAGCAGCGACCTGGGCTTGGTTCCCGGCACCCACATCACAGCTCACGATCACCTGTGACTTCAGCGCCAGCAGAATCTGCCCTCTGCGGGCACTGCGCACATGTGGGGCCCGCATACGCAAACAAAACCCTCATAACTCAAAACACACATAAAATAAAAATCTTAATTAATAAAACAATTTTGTAGCCTTGGGTTTTTTTTGTTTGCTTTCTAACTATATTATCAGTAGTTTTCACCAAAAACCATCTCAAACGTCCCTTTAAGGGATTAAAAAAAAAAAAAAGAAAAAGGATAAATCCAGTGCTGAGTAGGTTAACTGATGGATGATTGACTCACTGGGAATGAATGATTCCATTAGGAATGCCTAAAATCACAAGCAGAAGTTCCTATGAATACTTTTATATAGACTCCTGAGCAATTTTATGCCGTTAAATTGTGCGGCCTTACTCAGTCCAGTGGCGGAGCTCGTGACCACCCATCAAGCACATGCTAGAGCCTCTGTATGGGGAAGGCTAGGCGTGAGGAATACCAGCTGGGAAAGGGTGTCTCCCCTGCTGTGCCCGGGGAATAAACTCAAGAGTGGGAGCAGGACTGGGTCTGGGGAGACTTCTCTGACGGTGAGGCCATACAGACTCCCGACAGCGACATACCTGGATGGGCTCTCTGCAATGACTGCACCTACCCTCAACAACTCACAAATGAGACTGCAAAATTTTTGAGAGGAATTTAAGGGCCTTTTTCAATAAAAAGAACATAAATAGGACTTCAACACAGGCCCCTTTTGACACCCCCCAATTTTGCTGTTACTTCAACTTTAGCACTTTGCTTCATCCAAATAGCTGATCAATTTCCTACTGTATCCTTGGTTACGGCACAACGCATGACGCAACGCATACTTGTATGGACGAGGTTCCTGGAGAGGAGGGGCTCTCTGGCTCATCCGGCGTTCTCTTTTTAAAGATCTTCGCGTCCTGGAGAAGCTTGAGTGCAGAGTACACGATGGCAGCACTGAAAATGAGGACACGTTCTGACTGTTAACTAGCGTTACTGGTGTCAGCGACGGCATGTTATCTCTCGAGGCTCTGCTACCTAGGGAAACTCTGACACCGGCGGCCACCCTCGACAGGTCACCAGGTGCCTCTTGTGTATAGCCCAATAGCACTGAAGCACCAGAGTCTTCTCCTATGCTCGCCACACCAGCTAATCACAGCGTAGCATTCTAAACCCACAGTCCTGAACAGTTACTGAGGCGCAGTGACAAACTATACGGTCATTAGAGCCCAAGCCAGTGGAAGAACCAGGCAAATGGACGGAACCAGAAATAAAATTGTATCCTGAGTGAGGTAACCCAGTCCCGGAAAGACAAACATGGTATGGACTCACTGGTATGTGGATATTGACTCTTAAGCAAAGGTCAAAGGTACTGAAATCCACAGACGTAGAGGGCCCTGGTGGGGACACAGGGATCTTCCTGGTAAAGGGGAAATAGAACAGAGGGTGCTGGTGGACTGGGGGAGGATGGGAATGGGAACGGAACAAATCAGGTTGGGGGAGGGGGAGTGAAGAAAATATATGGAGAGACAACCAGAATTGGAAGACGTTTAGGGGGTGATCGGGAGACCCAGTGCAGTAGAAACTCACTGGAATTATGAGAGAGACCCTAGCAAGGACCTTTAGTAATGGGGGGTAGGGAGCCTGCCATCTCCTATAACCAGGCAAGGCTTCCAGTGGTGGGACTGGGACATCATCCCAGCCACAAAACCTTCAACCTATAATTTGTCCTGCCTGAAGGATCCACTGGGACAGTGGAAGGGCAGAACCCCATGACAAATGAGGGAGCCCATGCCTGATAGATACTGCAGGAACTAGAGATTGAATAGCTGGGAGATGATTTCTAATGATGTCCGACTCTGCTCATAGATTAGTGTCTAGTCCGATCTTCATCAGAGAGGCCCCCCTCCAGAAGCTGATGGAAGCATGAGCAGAGGCCCAGAGCTAAGCATCATAGAGAGCTCAAGAACCCCAAGGAGAAGGGGAGGGGGAGATTGCAGGGACCAGAGGGGTCAAGGACACCAGGAGAACAGGCCCCACGGAATCAACTGACTGCCACTCTTCAGGGCTCACAGACTACAGCGGCAGACACAGAACCTGCAGGGTCCCCTAAATATATCTTATAGTCTGGCTTGATGTTCTTACAGAATTCCTACAAGTTGGAGTGGGGGCTTGGTCTCTGAGCCTTTTCCTTGTCCTTGGGACCCTTTTCCTCCTGCTGGGATGCCTAGTCCACCCTTGATGTAGGAGATTAGTGCCTGATCATGTTCCATCTTCTTATGCCCTGTTTGATCAGTAACCTTGGGAGATACTGATTGGGATTGCTCTTTTCTGAGGAGAAATGATGGGTTAGATCTGGGGGAGAAGGGAGATGGGGGAGATGGGAAGAGTGTAAGGAGGGGAGCAGGGAGGGGATTGGGATGTATTATATGCAAGAGAACAAAACAGGGTAAATGTCAGGAAAAATAAATTTCACATTAAAAAAAACCCTATAAAGTCTTTTTAAATAAAAAGAAATGAATCGGGCCCAGTGATGGTACCACGTGCCTTTAATCCCAGCACTTGGGAGGCAGAGACAGGAGAACCATTGAGTTTAGAGGCCAGCCTGGTCTACATAGTGAGTTCTAGGACAGCCAGGGCTACATAGAAAAATCCTGTCTTAAAAATAAACAACAAAACAAAAAACAAGAAGAAAAGAATGAAAGAAAGAGAGAAAGAAAGAAAGAAAGAGAGAAAGAGAGGAAGGAAGGAAGGAAGGAAGGAAGGAAGGAAGGAAGGAAGGAAGGAAGGAAGTTAGTTTCCATAGTCTAAGGCAGATTAAAGGCAACCCCCTCACACACTTCTGTCTCCTGTATCCAAACATATTCCACTCCAAGTCCTCAGTCATCACCATTGCTCCAGCTCCTCAACGCACACTATTCAATTCATCAAGCTCTGCCAGTTTGACCCACAAGTGGCCGTACCTCCTCTGTGCCATATACCTCTGTCCAGGCCATTTCTACGTCCAGGATGGAGGACAAAGGGAAGTTCCTAGTTCACCTCCTACTCTTGCTCAAACCCACAGCTACAGCAGACTCCCCGGCGACTGGAATGGCTCACAACAGAGACCTGCCTGGTACTCTGGTCAGTATTCTTCCTTCTTTGGATTGGGTACCAAGAATGGTGGTCTAGCACATGGCTGGCTTCATCCATGTTCACGGATGCTCATAAGAAAGCCAGCCCTTGTCCATAGCTTCACAGAATGTGTGGTTCCAGACTCTATTTTAAGAACATTTCTGTTGTTTGGAAAAGACGTTGCGTTATAGGTGGGAAATGCTGTGTGAACACTACCCATGAGCTGGAATGTTTCCCCTTCTTCCCAGAATGTACATCTTCAAAATTACATGACTGGTGTTTGCCACCGGTCAGAGGTTATATCGTGTTACTTTTGTAAGCCGTTCACCACCTCCGCTCCATGCTACAAGATCGAGATAGGTGCCGTTGCTGACTCAATTTGTGGAGTAGGAAACGGACACACAGGAGTGTTAGGTAAGTTGCCCAGTGTCACACAGCTACAAGGAGGAGCCGGCGCTCTCCCCGGCCTTTGTGCAGGCTCCTGGATTAAGCTCAGATCACCAAGCTTGCGCAGGAAGCCTCTCCACCGGCTGGCCATCTCGCCAGCCCTAGAATATTTAATTTTCTTCTATTATTTTGTAACCGTTTACTCCTTTTCCTTTTCCCCCCCATTGTTTTATGTCTTCGCTGCAGTATGATTTTCCTTTAATCCTCCACACTAATTTGAATAATACATATTATGGTTGCGATTTTAATAGCAGTTACTTTTAACGATTTCAAAAAACATACTTCTCTAGTAATCCATTTCTAAAAACATAATTTCTCTATTTGTCAAAGGGGAAAAAAATGAAACAAAATGTAGAAGGTGGAGAATTTAGCACCTTAATTGTGCTTTCTCTTCCACACCTGTGAGGTTGCTGTACCTTATACCTGTCAGATTTCTCTGGACTCTGTTTCAACACCTGCATTCCACTATACACAGATTACTATTTGGACTGAGTGCAAACCCATTGCCATGCCCACCACCAGCCCTTTTAGCAGAACAACTCCCCCCCCCCACCCCCCACTCCCTGGGTTTTAAGATTTCTCTCTCATCAGCTAGGTTATTTCTTCAAGCCCTGACACATCCTTGGGGCATGCAGGAGTTTGGTTGATGAACCCTTCTGAGTTAAGCTATTTTGGGGAGAGGAGATTCAGTTCTTCTCCTCTCTTCCTCAGACTATCTTCCTCTACAGGTACCTTTTGAAAATAAATTTCCCAACATTTAATTATTAAGCTTAGTCGTGAGAACTTTTCTAAGGCTATTTTACTCTTTTGTGTCTTTATGAATCCTTTCAATGAGAAATTGAAAGAAGATACTGGAGATGAAGAGCACCTGCTGCTCCGGCAAAGGGTGCGGTCGCAGTACCTAGTCCTCATGATGGCTACCTCCAGGGCCAGGGGAGTCTGATGCCCACTTTTGGCTGCTATCGGTACTGCATGCTCATATATATATACATATATATATATATATATATATGTATATATATATACGCATAGGCAAACCACTCATCCACAAAAGGAGCAATTATCGGAACTATCTGATGGAATCTTTTGATGGACAGCCATACCACAGGCATTACTTCACCGTTACAAGGGGATGAAGGTTTTCCAGGTGCTTGTGAACTAGTTTGCTCTATGTTTTAAAAAAACAGTTTGTGGAATTGCACCATCAATAGTATCTTTTAATCTACCTCTTCCAGTGACTGTGAGTAAAAATGACATGACCTGTTTATTACATTTATAACTACAGTTTGTGACTACAAGTTTGTTTCTTTTTTATTTTCTGGTGCCGGGGGTCACACCCGGGCCTTGCACACTCCGAGCTGGTGCTCTGCCAGTGAGAAACAGTTTGCTCCCTCCCTAGGGCTTTGTACGCTCTGCTGGTGCTCTGCTGTGGAGCAACGTCTACCTCCCCAGCTCTGAGTGCAAGTATTTCTTAAGTCAGTTGGCATTTTTCTTTGAACTCATTTCTAATTAGATACGTTCTTTAGAGCTTCAACTATTTAATTATATTCTCTTCTGTTTGTTAATGAAGGCTTTTAAATTCATCTTGTATAGGCTAATTTTCAGGAATTTGTACACAGGGGCAAAGAGTTCAAGGCCCACCTGTGTCATATTTTCGCTGTATGATCTTGGGAAATGCGATTATCAGCCTCTTTATAAAACGAGAATGATGATAACAGTTCCAACCACATCAAAATGAATGATTTTGATGATTAAGTTGGGATTCATTTGTTCAAAAATACATGCTGGGTATCTGTTTTGTGCCAGGAAGAAATCAAGGAGCCATGGATACAGCAATGAACAATACAAACCAAAACCCCCACCTACCAAGAGCTGACATTCTGCTACAGTGGGACGCACTTGGCAAACACGTGCTAGCTGCTGGCATCGTTAGTTTGTTGATTTTGCAAGAGAAGTAGTAGAGACCAAATGGATTTTTTTTTAACTAAATTGTTACGCAGCTTTCCAATCTTTTAGCAATTATTGAATATTAAACATCCACGAGTTTTCTGGGCCATTAAAACAACTGCAACATTTATAGACTATTTTCTAAGGTGGTGTTTGTGATTAACATTGCTGCTTTTTTGTTTAAAATAACAGGAAACGAGCAAGGAAAGAGCAAAGGGCCTAACTGGGCCTCCGTTTATGGGCCTAACTGGGCCTGGAAGGAGAAAGTGATAACCTTTCCATGGGTTCTTCCAATGCCACGTTCTGATTGAAAGACAAATGAGTTAGGGAGTTTAACAGATTGACAGCAAAGAAACCGTTATGCCGTAACCCCTTTGGTGCTGTCAGTTGCTTCATTTGTTTTCCGTTGCTATAACAAAATTCCCGCAGGGGAAGTATACTTAGTTCATTCTTCTAGAGCAGTGGTTCCCAGCCTAGGGCTGCGACCCTTTAACACAGCTCCTCGTGTTGTGGCGACCCCCAGCCATAAGATTATTTCCGTTGCTACTTCGTACCTGTGATTTTGCTACTGTTATGAGTCAAAATGTAGATACCTGATAAGCACATATGAAAGGGCTACTCCACCTCCAAATGGGTCACGACCTACGGGCTGAGAACCGCTGCTCTAGAGGCTGGTGTTATGAACTAGTGAGGGCTTCCTGCGACGTTATAACGTGGTAGAGTATCCCATGGCAAGGCAGAGCGGCCCTGCACCTGCTCGGGCCTGTTCCTTACAAAGCCACTGAGGGCGGCACTGGGTCTCTACCTGCTGCTTACTATCTCTTTTGGTACAGAAAGGCTTTGTTTTGGCTTAGAGTTGCAGAGGGATGCAGTCCATCATTGAGAGGAAGGCCTGGCCACAGGCAGGGAAAGCATGGAGCAGGAACATGTTTTTATCCCCATATGTAAGCAAAGAGATCAAACAGGAAGTGGGGAAAGGATATAAAACCCAAAGCCCACCTCCAGGGACACACTTCCTCCATCGAGGCGCCACCTCCTGAAGGTTCCATAACCTCCCCAAAGAGCACAACTAGCTAGAGACCAAGCATTTAAACACACGAGCCTGTAGGGGACATTATCACTCAAGCCACCGGAGGAGACATTGCTAACACACGCCTCAGAGGGTTACATTTCCAAGACACAGACCCCAGGGACAAACATCTAAGCAACAGGAACTGCACAGTGGAGAATTTCTAGTTCCTCCACTGCACAAGACAGAGAAGTCCAGGAATGTGACCCACTCTAAAGCCTCAGATCCCAGGAGGTTTCATTCTTGTCATGAAATTGGAAGGCTTGAATGTTTTCCCATTTAGACCATAGATTAAACACAAGGGAAAATAGGGACAAACATTTGCTTGCACCACATGGGAAAGGTGGTATTCTGAAAGAGAGTCCAGAAGGAGAAACAGTGTAGAAAGCTTTAATCCCAGTCATTTCTTATTAACATTCATGACGAAAAATGGTCAGTTTATCCTCATAAAATCCATGCAGCTTGTTCTACCTGTCACCCCAGGGAAAGCACCTTTCAGTTTCCTTGACACATAATTTTATTAAAAGTATCAGGAAATGTCAGGCTGACCGTCACTCGGAAAAGGGATTGCCCAACACTCTCAGCAGTGCCCAAATAGAAACTTGTGGAGTGGGGGGCGGGGGGGGAGGGTTCATAGAAGAAAACTCACTCGCCCTGACGGTAACCTTCCCCCAAATGACACCTCTGCTCCAAAGTGGACTCAGTATCACAGTTTTTGCAGGCTTTGTCCCAGGGGCAGCGTTCATGTATTTAAAACGGGCGTGCTGATACGTTCACTGGCACAGAACTGGCCTGCATCTACCGTACGCCTGCCTGCTCTTCACATTGACGCTCTGTTATGACAGCCCATTCCTGCGCATCTTGCAAATTTCCATTCTCATTTCTTTCTCGTTAAAAAAACAGAAAGGCACTCGTCATTCGCACCCTCTGTACCAAGAGAGAGCAGAATATGTATTGGCAGGTCGGGGAGGACGGTAACGGCTGCTGTTGCTCTCCGGGACACAGTCTAAGGAAGAGAGCACTGCTGGAAATCAGACATTAAGAGTTTCCTTGCCCTTCAAACTTTGGCAGGGGAAACGGTTCGTGATTGGTAGTGACAGTCTAAGCCTAAGACGGTAGTTAATAAATATCCAACAGCTACCAATACACTTACAACGCAAAGAGGGCCCTAAATGTAATACCACTGTAAACTACCGTAGCTCAAGTTTGATCTCAACACCGCATCCTCTCCTAAAAACTATTAGTATCTGTAAAATTATTGGGGCCCTCTGAAGAGTGCCATCAACGTTTATCAGATCAGAAATTGAATTATTTAAACACTGGATTTATTTTAAGATAAAAATAAATCATTACATACTAACAGAAATAACACATTTCATACAACTTTTTTTTATTCCAAAGCATGAATGCAAAGGCTGCCATGGCTTTATTTACTGTCTGTCCTAATAAAGGGAAACCCACTTCTGACCCTGAGAGTTACATCAGCCCGTTGTCCCTTTTTATTTTGATTAAAGTAAAGGAAGAAGATTAAGTCTCATACGAGGAGAACTTCTCTTTTGTTAATTTTATTTTTGGGTATATACGCATGTGTGGTGCGTGTGTGAGTGCATGTTTGTGAGTATGCGTGTGCACATGCAGACGTGCATGCACATATGTGCACATGCATGTGGCAGCCCAAAGGTCAATGTCATGTGGCTTCGTCTGTTGCTTTTTTAACTTTATTGAGACCAGTTCTCTTACTGAATGTGGATCTCATTGACTGGCTAGGCTGGCTGAGCAGCAAGCTCCGGGATCCTCCCGCCTCTGGCTCCCTGCCACTCCCACACTGCAGTCACAGGTGCATACCACCAGGCTCCCTGCCTGGGCGCTGGGGATCTCTGCTCAGGTTCTCTTGCTGTGCAGACAGCACTTCACTAGCTGGGCCACCACCCCAGCCTCTTCAGATAACTACAAACAGTTATATTTGATAGTTTCTTAAATGTTTGTAGAATCTCGATGATAAAGGTTTCCTACATTAAAACCCATTGGTCTGCTCTGGTCACAAAGATTTTGAACCTTGAGCATTTGTCATACCTAATTATATAATTAAACGAGATTTTCATGAATGCTACCACTCGTATCACCCAACTCTCATGTATGTGTGACAAATACAGATTCTCTGAAATTCAAATGTTCCCATGAGAGCTCAAATTTTGTCATGGGCAACAGGAACTAACAGATCTGTTCCTAGAAGGAGCATGATTGTTTTCAAGAAAATGTCTGCCAAATATCCGAAGTTGAACAGCCACAGTCTGTCAGCTGTTTTTTCAAATAAAGATGGTCTTCCATGAAACGAGCATCTTGTTCAACTCTCAATTCCATCACCCATGTGTTCCTCATCAAAGCAGCCAGTGGCACTGGTACGCTGCAGAGATGTCCAATTAAACAGCCCACTGAAGATCCCACCAGCTCGGAAACAATTCCTAACGCCATAGCTTCTGCTACTTCACTGAGGGCATTAGTAAGTGAAGCTGGCTTTCATCTCTGTGTGTGTGTGTGTGTGTGTGTGTGCATGTGTGTGTATGTGTGTGTATGTGTGTGTGTATGTGTGTGTATGTGTGTGTGTATGTGTGTGCATCTGTGTGTATGTGTGTGTATGTGTGTGTGTGTCTGTGTGTATGTGTGTGTATGTGTGTGTGTATGTGTGTATGTGTGTGTGTATGTGTGTGTATGTGTGTGTGTGCATGTGTGTGTATGTGTGTGTGTATGTGTGTGTGTGTGTATGTGTGTATGTGCGTGTATGTGTGTATATGTGTGTGTATGTGTGTGTGTGTGTGTGCATGTGTGTGTATGTGTGTGTGTGTGCATGTGTGTGTATGTGTGTGTGTATGTGTGTGTATGTGTGTGTGTATGTGTGTGTATGTGTGTGTGTATATGTGTGTGCGTATGTGTGTATGTGTGTGTATGTGTGTGTATGTGTGTGTGTATGCGTGTGTGTATGTGTGTGTGAGTAGGTGTATGTGTGTGTGTGTGTATATGTGTGTGTGTATGTGTGTGTGTATGTGTGTGTGAGTAGGTGTATGTGTGTGTGTGTATATGTGTGTGTGTATGTGTGTATGTGTGTGTGTGTGTGTGTGTGTGTGTGTGTGTGTGTGTAGTAGTGGTCGAAGAGGCCTGAAGAGACCAGAAGAAGCCAAAAGAGGACACTGGATCCCTGAGAGCTAGATACAGGTAGGTAGTTGTGAGTTACCCCATCTGGATGTTCTGGAAGAGTACTCCTATCTGATGAGCCATCTCTCCTGCCTCACTTTTTCATATTTTTATTTGGTGCTTGAAGAAAAAAAAATCCCAAAGGATTTGTGTTAAAATTTAAATTTAAAGTTTAAAAATTAAGTTTCTAGCTTTAAAAAAATAAATTAATCAAAAGTCAAGCACTGTTCATTTGTTCTTTTTATATACGACATTAAACATCCTACCAAGTGTGCTTGATAAAGGAATTTCTTTATAGAAAACTGATATGCTCTATGTAAAAGTGAATTTAAAAATCCCATGAATAATTGAAACCAAGCACACCCCTATGGATCTAGGAATTTCTAAAACTTACATAAAGTGTGAATATTCAACAAATGAGAACGAACAGCTTCCCACTGCCACCAAATGGTAGGGCACCAGGCTCTCTGAGTAAGGATGTGCAGAGAGTGAAGAAGATACTGGCAAGAGGGTGCGGGGGTGAGGGGGGTGAAGGGGTGAGGGGTGAGGGGGGTGAGTGGATATTCCTCTTCCTCCAGGAGACTCACCTGTACGGTGCACGGTGTCTCTGCAGGGCAATTGCTGCCATGTGCAGCCTGGCCTTCACCAGGATCTCCAGCTCCCCAGCAGTGCACTGACAGAGGGGCTTGTGGCACTGGTGCTCCATCTCAGACACCAGGCAGTTGAGCCTGTCTTCAGCCTCACTCAGTAAAAGTGCCTCACTCAGTAAAAGTGACTAAAGGAAGAACAGTGCACGGTCACGCAAATTCAGAGAGAACGTCCCGCTCTTGAGAAATAGTACTTTTCCTGTACAGGTGTAGCAGGACTCTTGGAAGAAATTTTGTTATTTTGGTTTCTTTAAAAATGCAAAATGGTGTTCTGATTATGTCTTTGTTCCCATCCCAGGTGTGGTGGATGACGATGAGTTTGATTCGGACTGTTCATCATCGGTAGCTATAATTTGGCTATGTGCTGTTATTTTGCCACGTGTAGCCTGCCCTTGTGATTGTGTGACACGTGGACTTCTGGGAACTTTTTCTTTCATATAAGGGTTGAAGCCTTGAGAGATGAAACTGGCCGGTCTGTTGGTTGGCTGGTTGCTGCTTAGAGGAGCATCGGATGGGGAAATTGGGTTTGATGATAGTGAGCTGAGATGCTAGTCCAGATCACTGTCTGCTCCTGCTGTCCAGGCTTCGGACAGCCAAAAGGGCTGTGAGTATTTCTTCCTTTCTCTCTTTCTCTCTATCAAGGCCGCCTATGTAGCTCACTGCTACATGCAGAAAAGTAAGAGCGGTTGGGAGAGCCAGAGAACACTTGCGCCTGAGCAGTGAGGAAGGGCGGCAGGAAGGAGGATGTGGCAGAGGAAGGGGTGTGACAACACAGACAGAGGTTCCTGAGAGTCTCCTCTCACGTGTTCGTCAGGTGATCAGAACTTTACCTTGTTTACATGGGGGTTTACATGTAAGGACATATTCCACATGTACTGCTTCATTAACCCTGACAAAAGGACTATAGGTCGTGACTGGATGCAATTTGTATGGTATATGTATTCTTTTAAGGCTCACCACAAATAGGAGACACCATTTCAACATTATACAAGGGACATTTTAAACAGCAGAAACTCATAGGGGAAAACATACCACAGGTTGGGGATTACGAATGCCAAAAAAAATCCGAATCTAAAATATTTTAATCACTGACATGAAACTCCAAAAGATTCAGATACTGAAGCATTTAGATGTTTGGATTAGGGATGCTCTGCCAGTGAAGTCTATGCAACTATTACAAAATCCCCAGAATCTGAAGCTTCGGGTAAGGGACACTTGACCTGTACTAACAGATCAGACAGGTAGAGAAGGGCCGCCTGGCAGTCTGAGAGAGAAGACACAAATGTCATAGCAGAACCTCATTCACCATGGTTGGCCACATGCATGCTGGATGTAATGTTTGTGTGTGTGTGTGTGTCTGTGTGTGTGTGTCCAGATTTCCTGTGATTAATTTTTTGATACACTGAGCATGTCCACAAATGGTCATAAAAATACAGGTGTCAATTGTGTGCTTTCTGAAGTTACAAGTAAATGTTAGGACATGGGCAAATGGCAGACAAAATCCATAAATGCAGACTATATTCCGAGTTAAATTCTGAAATTACCTAATTGGCAATATGGAGAATGTAATTTTATGATACACAATCAATAGTAAACAGAACTAATATGGCAGAAGATAGTCTTTCAAACAACAGGTCTCACTGTGCACTTCTGACAGAGGTCTGGATCTGAAAGCCTCCTCCCTGAGGACTAGCTCTCACAGTACTTTACTATAAGAAAGTACCATGCAAGCTTCCAAAGGAGGGAAGCAACCGATAGCCCTGCCCAGCTATGTCTGTGAACCATAATAACAGCCAACATGGCAGGATCAGCCTGAGAGTGCAGAAGTGGTACACATATCTTGGTGGTAACCAACAGCTCTTTAATTAGGCTCAAGACATGCTCAGAAAGAGGAAAATCACGTGGCACTGGAAACCTAGCAAACTACCCCAGGCTAGTGAATTCATAGATCTTAGAGGGGAACCTACAACCACCATTTTACTAAACCAGTACATTCATCCTTTACTATACTCTAAATATTTGTCCTTATGCCCACAGATAAGTGTTGCTCTCATTCCTTATCAAGGAGACTTCTCTTTGTGATAAACAGAGACCACTACACACAACCACAACCCAATCAAAATGCAGAGTGGCGGAGCCCAGTCCCGAATGAAACACCTACAAGACAAATCCTGCGCTCAAGACCCAGGGCACTGGGTGAAGCGGGTGGCAAAAAGATTTTAAGAACTGAAGGACTGGGAAAGAGACTGTGAGATTATAACGTCTAGAAATATCAGCGAAACTACATGCATGAATCTCATTATCGTGGCGACCTAAAGATGACCTGAAGGACAGCATCATCAGACATGCTAGCAGAAAGGGGGAAAGCTCATGAGGCAACATCTCTATATAAAAAATAAAACTACAGGCAACTAAGGAATGCTGGGAGTGGGAGAAATAGTCTTCCTTGGGGAAGAACACACCATTGGTTATTCAATACCAAAGATTAGTTCTGAAAACACGGCATACAAGTAGCATTATACAGACTGATCAGGTTATATTTATGTATTTAGGACTCTCTCTCTCTCTCTCTATGTGTGTGTGTGTGTGTGTGTGTGTGTGTGTGTGTATATATATATATATAATTTTTAAATTTATGTGCATTGGTGTGAGGGTATCAGGTTCCCTGGAACTGGAGTTGTAGACAGTTGTGAGCTGCCACGTGTGGGTGCTGGGATTTGAACCCAGATTCTCTGGAAAAGCAACCAGTGCTCTTAACCACTGAGCCATCTCTCTAACCAGAAATATATATTTATACACATATATATGTAACAATAATTAAAGAAAAAGAGGCCATGAATCTGAAAGAGAGCAAGGTGGAAGCTGTGCATGAGTGGGTTTGAAAGGAGGAGAAGGGAGGGGAAATGATATAATTATATGATAGTCTCAAAAAGTTAAAAAAAAAAAACAAAAACAAAAAAGAAACAGATCTCTAAAAATTTGCGAGTATAAAGCAAGGACTATAGTAGGGTGATTTAGTGTAATAGTTAAACACATGGACCGTTTAAATTTAAGAAAAGAAAAGATTCTATTCCCAGATCTATATTCTATTATTTGAACATCATTAGTAAATTTTCATATATGGTCTCACCTTAGGCTTTTTTATGAAGCATAGTATAGTTTTTTTAAAAAATGATTAATACCTACATCTTAGAGGTAAAAATTAAACCACCATGCAAGATGTCTGTTGTGTAGTGAGTATTTTGATAGCCATTTACCATGGTTTGAAGGAAACACAAAACGTCCCAGCTTACTTTTGTCGTGCTAAGGTTGTACTCGTCTCTGGATCTTGTAAGCTGGCACTGTGAGTTTTCATCTTTTGTGTAAAAATCTAAAGACATGAAATTTTTAGAGATATCGATGGTTAGTTTGAGTAGTACTTATAGTTGTTAAAATCGTTTGTGGGATGCATAAACATTTTAGTTAAGCAAAATCGACAATGAACATCAGAAACACACACACACATATACATCAAACATTCTCTCAATATACCTTCAAAGGCGGATGCTGATTCTGGAAGCAAATCAGACAACTCTGAAAAGATCTTTTGCATGCTGAATGATGTTACTCAGGTTATTAATTTCTGATATAAAATCGCAGTTCTTCTCCTCATCTTTCAGAAGTGTCTAACACTTCAGAAACAAATCTTGGAGGCATTGACTCTATTGCTCTGTAGAATCCCTCGCTGTAATAGCAGAGGGCGGGACCATCTGGAACAGCAAGTCTAGTCAAGCAATGTAGTCAAGTATCTCTCTCAAATTCCTGATCTACAACCTCAAGTTTGTAATTCTGAAGCAGGATTTAGATTAAAAAATCTTTGCCTGTGTCCGTCAACTAGCTGACTAATCACAAGCCCCCTGACTATGCGTCACTGCAAAAACATTATCTAACTGTAAATTTAACAAATATAATGATTTTAGAATCAGATGGGACCTGGCACTGACTTCCTCTTTTCTTCCGACCCCAAGCTCCTTGCTATTCTCCCAAAGCAGGAGGCTGTGGATTTAGGGGTCAGCTGAGCATGGAGGGATGGATTCATGTTTTTTTTTCTCAGAAAAAGAAAGCAAGAAAAAAAAGGAGATCAGAGAGATCAACTTCTGGCCTGAGAATACAAGGAGCTCCCAGACGTATTCCATGGGGAAACTGTTTCTAAAATGTCTCAGAGTCTCTGGGAAAGCTTGCTATGGCGTACAGCAAGCGGGAAAATCAACAATTTCAGCTGAAACCGACCTGAGAGAAGTCCAATGCTAGCAACGTGCTCAGAAGCAATGGAAGTTACAGGGAAAGGTCTAGAAGAGGGATTCTGTCAGATGCACAAACCAAACTGTGGGTCGGCTGCATTGTGGGAAAGTACTGGGGGGGAGAGGAATTCAGGGGTCCTCCCCCACGGACTTCAGAATTATCCCTCGAGTAGAAGACTGGAATTATGCCCCAGGCAGCTGTCGAAGTAATGATGGAAACAGCCAACAATTCACAGAGCTCAAGAGCCTGGCAGGATCTGGGAGAGGAAGAGAAAGCGTGGCCCAAACTGCTTCCCTCGGAGTGCTAGTATGGGCTAGGAGAAGAAGAGATTCTCTCCCCGGGGCACCCCCCCAGTGGCCTACTTCTCCCAACTGAACCCCACCTCCTAAGATCCCATTCAGCTCTGAGTGCATTGGTCAGTTATCTATTGATAAAGGTAGCATCCTCACAATTCAATCCTTTCTCCGTGACGGGATCCACGAGGAAGGGACTAAGCCTTCAACGCATAAGACGAGATGTTAAATACAACTATTTGGGACACAATTTGCCTGAAACCCCATCGTTAGATAAGAGACAGGTAGGTCCCAGGAGCTCACTGGCCAGGCAGTCGCCAAAACAGTGGACGACATTTCTCAATATAGTAAAGCAAGGTCTAATACAGGGAGACACTTGATGTCATTTTCTGATCTCTGCTCATGTGGATGCAGTACGCGCACACGCACACGCACACACACACGCACACAAACACTTGAAATTTTAAAAAAAGAAAGGAAAGAGAGAATAGTTTGAAATTCCTCCAAGCTGGGCTAGGAAGATGGCTCTGTAGACAACAGCACTTGCAGAGAAAGCAGTAAGACTTGAGTTCACATCTCTAGCCCTGAGGTAAAATCTGGGCGTGGCCGTTCATATCTGCAACCCCAGTGTTGGGTGCAGAGACAGGTAGACGACAGGAGCTCTGTAGCCAGCCGGCCTCGTTGAATCAGTGATCTCTACATATATGTGGAGACATCCTGTCTCAATAAATAAATTGGAACGTGACAGAGGAAGATGACCAGCATCTTCCTCTGGCCTCCGCATGTGCAAACGCAAACACTTGCACCCACATATGCATGTATACGCATAAAAAAGAATTCCTGAACTTTATCAGGAGACATTCTGCACATCCGAGTTGCTCAATGAACTCCCAGTAAGAGAAACATGAAGATACCCATAAATAGAACATGCTAGCAGCACGAGAGTAGACGTGTCGGAAATCGATTACAAGAAAACCGTGAGAGCAAAGAAGAAAACGATGATTTGGCAAGGCGAGTCCCCGGCTTCTCATTAGAAACAACGGCACCCAAAACACGCCACAACGCCTTCAAAGTGACGGACAGCTCGTCAGACGAGACTCCCAAAGCCAAAAGTGGTCTTTTGAAAGTGAAGTCCAAGAAATTGCTGAAGTTAAAGAGACACTAAGAAAATGTGTTCTGCGAGACCCACATAAACATAAACATAAAGGAGACTTGGAGGGCTAACGGCAGGGGACGCCCACGATGATTAAAATTCATATGAAAAGGCAGGAGCAGCAGTGCGGGTGACTGTGTTGTCAAAGGTGCTATGTTTGCACTCTTCTCCTTTCTTCTCTACGCTGAACCAGGAAGCAGCCGTGTAAAATCATGTGTACTAAATACTGGATCTGTAAGACAGGAGGCATGTGGTGTGTTTATCAATAATAGCACCAATAAAGTGAGTGACAGCTGCCCCGGACTAAGGACACTCTCCCAGACGGCAGCGTGAATCTAAGGGGCAGAGAGTAGGGGACTAACGGAGTTAAAGTTGGAAGCATGCATTTGCTCTGCTGTCTTATTACGGCTTCTTAAAAAGTTGTAAAATTCTACAAAGTAACACTCCTGAAGTATGTTGTTGAGTTTGAAAATGCACGTAAGCCTGAAGCTGACAGGACAGAAAAAGATAGTTCGCACAAATGGCGGACAAGGGAGTGGGCTAAACCTATATTCAACAGAAGAGATTGACATAATTATGCAATGATAAAGGGCCCAATACGCTAAGGACGTGCAGCAATTGTAAACACACATGCATCTGTATTTGGAGCACCGAGATACACACATCAATAACTAACAGAATTCAAAGGGAGGCACAGCAACCAAGCAGGAGTAGGAGACCTCAACACCCTGCTTCCCAAAATGGATTGTCTCGGCAGAGCGTCGGTAGGGACCAGAGGGCTTGCTTTAACAAACGTTTACAGGCCGTGCCATGCAACAGAATTTAAGCACACGTTCTCCCCAAGTGTGCAAAACATCTTCACCACAATGGATCATTAAGGCACAAAACAAGGCAGGGGAAATTTAAGAGGCCTGAAGCTGCAGTAACTGTCTTTCTCAGTTACAAGGGAATGTGTCGGAACAAGGGTCCAAGAAGAGACTTGTGCTAGAGGAATTCTGAGTGCTGGTGAGAAAATGCCAAGGAAACAAGGCGAGAGTCTCGTGATCGCTGCTTTTTTTTTTTTTTTTTTTTTTTTTTTTGTGATCTCAAAAACATGGAATTGTTCTCGGATTCTGTTTTCACGCCCCTCCCAGGCGTAGTGGAGAGGGGTGAGGTTACTTCAGGCTGTTCATTACAACTGGCGGCTGTTGTTTGTATGCATGTCTCTGTGGAAAAACACGTTTTTGCTACGTGTGGCTTGTCCCTGTAGTCATACGCTTTCCTCGTGCGATTCTTAGCCCTCAGAGCATGAACTGTCTGATGCTCTGATTAAAGTTGGCTGTTGCACGACACTTTAGCCTGCCTCGTTTCTAGGCTCTCCTCTCCCAGGCTCACACCACCAACTAGAGTGGCAAGCAGCATGAAGTAAAATTTAAAAACAAGAGAAATTATGGAGATTTCACAAGTACGTGAAAATTGACGGCCAAGCTGTTGAACGCGGATGGGTCCAGTAAGAAGTCAAAGGGGAAATTAAAATGGTATTTGGAGACAAGTTAGAACTCCACAACTCCAATTTACAGGATGTAGCAAAAGTAATCAACACATGGGAATTTAAGGTGATAAACACCTGTATTAGAGAAGAAAAAAAGCGTGCCCACAGCAACCTAACTCCCTTCAAGGATCTAGAGGAGAGAATGGAATAAGGCCAAGCTTGGCAGAAGAGATTGGGAAGGACAATATAGAAATAGTGAATAAGAGAGAGAGAGAGAGAGAATACCATGTGTCAGTGAACCTAAGAATTAGTTTGGCAGTTTTCTTTTCTTTTTTTTTAAGGAAAACATGATCTTAAGAAACCTCCACTTGTAATTAAAACACGGAGATACAAATAAAATTATAATGAATGAAGACACATGACATTGACCAAGAGACAAAAATAGGAAGGACCATGAATGTTGCTTAGTTACTCTTCTCTTTGCTGTGATGCAAACACTGGACGAGAAGCCACTAAAGGAAGGGCGGGTTTGTTTCAGTTTGTCGTTTGATGGGATACAGTCTAGCTGGTCACAGTGAATCCACGGTCAGAAAGCAGAGGGAGATGGGTGCTACTGTTCAACTCCCTTTCTCGTGTTTATTCAGTCCAGAACCCGTCGCATACAATGGCGCCACCCACATTTAGGGCAGGTCTTCCAACCTTAGTAACCCTAATCTAGAACCCCCACAGACACGCCAGGAAGCATGCTGCTATGGTGATTCTGAAAACCCCAATCATTACTAGAGCCTTAGTCAATTCTAATCACTGTGACAAAGCACCTAAGAAAAATACCTTAAAGCGTGAAAGACACGTGTGGCTTATGGTTTCAGAGGCTTCGGCCCACAGAAGCTACGAGCCCCTGGCAAGACAGAGCATATGACAAGAGAGTACAGTTCACCACACAGCAGCCGAGAAGCAGAGAAGGAAGGGCCAGGCACTAGACAAACACTTTTAAGTCACATCTTCAGAGACTCACTTCCTCCAACTAGACCTCTTACACTTTCCACTGTTCCCCAGTGATACCATCAAATTCTGCATCCACCAATAAATTAATTCAGCAATTAGGTCAAAGCTCCCATGATTCAGTCACTGCCAAAAGTCCCTGCCCATCAGCATTACAACTTTGAACTAAGTGTTTAGCTGGTCTGCTTGGTGGGGAGGAGACTTCATATTCAAACTCCAGCAAGAAGAGACTGCTATGAACAGACACATGTCAACACATTGGATAAAATTTAGTAAAAAGATTGAATCAGAAAACAGAAACGAATTCTTCTAAGAAATCTTGAGCAAACCGTGCAGAGCTAAGGAGAGAGTGAGGGCCAGAGTTCGATCCCCAGCGCCTCACAGGAAATCAGGTATGGCAGTGCACAGGCTGTAATTCCCATGCTGGGCAGGTGGAGACAGAAGAGCCCCAGGGGCTTGGTAGGCAGCCAACTTAGCAAAGTCATCAAAGTCCAGGTCCCAGTGAGAAACCTTGTCTCCAAACATAAGGTGGACAGCTCCCAAAGAACAACACCTAAGTTTGAACCCTGGTCTCCACCTACACATACGCACACATATGTACCCACACACATGCAAACAGTCACACATGTGCGCACACACACACACACACAAAACAAAGCTAAAGTTATCACACTCCTTGATTTTAAAATATATTAAAAATCCGTAACATACAAAATGGTATGGAATTATCACCTACATTCACCCACCCCTACACCCATTTATGTGTCCACAAGCGCACTAACATGCATATGCAGAACATGCAAAACATGCATACTACACATCAGACAGACGTTAAACATAGTTAAACATCAGACAGAACAGGAGATGACGTTCATTTTTAAGGTAAATCTAGTATATTTCAAAAACACATATATTTGATAGCCCACGGGAGCTGCCACGCATTCATATCCATCACAGGGATACACACTGTCAGATGGATCTGTGTCACTGCAATACGGTTCCTTGAAGACGGCGCCTGGATCTCAGCCGGGGACTGTTTCCATCCACCATGGGGTGTAAACAGGTGCAGTGAGCCAAAGAGATGCCGCCGTCCTAGAATGGCTTCAGGGGAACCTTTAAGGATATTTATGTATGTTTATGATGCCTCCATGTCTGTGCGTGCACTATGTGTGTGCAAGTGCTCGCAGAAGCCGGCGCAGGGCATCAGAGCCCCCGAACTGGAGTTCTAAGAGATTGTGAGCTGCCCGGTGTGGGTGCTGGGAACCAAACCTGGGTCTTCCTCAAGAGCACCAAGCGTTCTTAACTGCTAGGCTATCTCTCCAGCCCTGCGTTTCATTTTCACATAAGAAATGCAAGATGCAAAAAAAAAAAAAAAAAATGACCATTCTATTCTGTGAAACAGCGACAAGCTCCATGTGCGTATTCATCATATCGCTATGGATGCATATGCATGAGCAGTTGGATGAATGTGCATGTACTGGTACCAAGACATAAGCATATATGTGCTGTAGGGCCTCAGCGGGAGAGTACACGCTCAAATACATTGATGTGGGTTGTTGGGAGTGGAGCGGTTAGTGGTTGAGGAGACCAGGAAAAAGCAGAAACAGAAACGAAAGCTCACCTTTCTGGCTCGAGATGTTGGACTTGTTCTTGTCGGCAGCCACGGGGTGGCTCAGCGGTTTCAGTGAATTGTCTGGTATACAGTTGATCGTCGCTGCCAAACTTATGAAGAAGTGTGCCTTCACAAAATTGTATTTATTTAAGAGGTGTTGCCGGCCGAGAGTAACCAGAATGAGAGGCAAGCCTCTATTTATTAAATCTTCGAGTGCCTATGAATCAGGAGGAGAAAGGGACAAGCTAGTAAAATACCTTCTCATATATCAGCTTCGCTCTTGTTTAATGTTTCTGATTTGTTGACAGAGGAGGGGTTCGACATGATAGTTCACAAATGGTAGGTCTGTCAAGGGAGACGTTAGTGTTGGAACCGCCCCAGCTCCGCGACACTGCATTCTGCCCTGCCGGATGATGAGGGACCGAACCTGGGATCAAAGTGAGGGAACAAGAACGGGAACATTGTCTCTCTGCCCAGGTTAGCGCCCGGGGCCCATCCCAGCCTCTCTCCATGGCATACTCCCGTGACAGTACGAGCAGCCCCACATTAAGGACTCTACCAGATCCTCGGGCGGCGATCCTACAGGCTGCCTGCCTACTCGCGAGCCACCTAGACAGTCATTTCGTACCCTTTCCTCTCCTGAATTCTAATCACCCCTTCACTCTCCCCACCTCCCGAGGGCTGAAAATGTGTCTGTATTATTGACTGACTGACGTTTGACTGACAGACCCCAAAATAATACCCGGCACGCAGTGGACTCAACAGATTCAAGAGGTTTCTCTAAAATGGGAGGTCAGTGAGGTGGTTCTGTGAGAAAAGGTGCGAGCCGCCAACTCCCGAGAGCTGTCTTCTGACCTCCACAGGCGTGCTGTGGCGTGTGCCCACCCCCAAGTGAATAACAAAATGTAAAACACAAAAATAAGAAAACCTAAGTGGAGCAGAGCACACTTTTGCTCAAAGCTCCTCGAAGGCTCTCCATTTTGCTCAGGGAAGAGCCTCCGTTACAATGTCCCCACAAGGCGCTTCTCAGTTTGACTTCTCTGACCTGCGTACTGCTGCTCCCATGTAGCTCTAGCTGCACTGGTCAGGACAGTTCTCGCCAGTCCAAGCAAGTCTGCTTTAAGACCTCTGCACTTGTGCCCCGTTTCTAGATTATTCTTTCTTGGAATCATAGTTCACCTTTAGGTGAAGATGAACTGGCTCACCCCGTTTGAAATTACAGACCCCCACTTTCTACACTGCTCCCAATCCCCTTCACACAGCCATCGCTAGGACTTTCCAGCATACAGTGGGATCCGAGACATTTAGTATCACTAGCCCTGCCCGTTAAAGCATCCGCTCCACGGGGACATGGCGTTTGCCTATGATGCTGCCTGGCTGCTGCGACTGGTCGCCGGAGACAGAACAGTGCCTTGGATGCAACAGACTTTTAATATTTTTTCTCTCGAACTGATACAGGAAGGCGATGCCGGGGCTACCTATTCTAGAAAAGAGAGAAACTAGTTGTCTTACATAAACAACAACGAGAAAAGCTATCATTTGGGAGAGCTGGAATCAATAGCGGCAGGGGTAGGTGGGGTGGGTCGTCTGTTCTTCGTTCTTCTTTTCTTAATCTATTCTGTGGGGTGGAAATCGATGTGTATGAAAGGGCAGATGTGGAACACCCACTGGGCCAGGGGTGCGGGCCAACCGCGGCACCAGGAAAATTATTAGTCTTCCCCATCCAGAGAAGAGGCTGCAGACAGGCTGGGGGTGAGGAGAGAGGAGGACGTTTCTCTTCTCTTCCCTCCTCAGCAAACTGACTTAATGAGCCTTGACAATTACACACAAACACTCGAGGATCAAAGAAGATTAATTAGTAATGCTATTTAACACTCCTTTCTCTTCCCTCTATGCAGAAAACACAAAGTGTACTCTGAAGAGTCCTAAGCAGGCCAACAGTACTGTTTTAATTAATTAGCTAATAGAAATCGGGTTTCCATTATGCTGTCAGTTGCTTTTTGAGTAAAAAGAAATGATCAGACAGACTTCTTTTCAGACCAAACACTGCTCCAAAAGAAAGTGTTTTAGGATGGCATTTTTGACCGGAAAGAAAGAATATTCCTAAACTCCCCAAGGTTTTGGAAGGCCTAGACATGAATTTGAATTTTTATCTTCCTAATACTAGTCTTTCCATTTCAGGTGGCTTGCTTATGAATTAAAATATATTTTAGGGAAAAATGTTGATGATATGAAACATAATTAAAAGTGGACTTTATGAAATAAAATATACAATAATAGAGAAGTAATAAGATTACATTTAATAAAAAGAGGATCTATGCTTGGTTTTGAGGAAAATGGCTTTCGGGTTACTTATGTATTAGCTACTTTTGATGCCAATGACAAAGTACTGGACAACTTCAGAAAGGGCAGATTTACCCCACCCCTTAACAGGGAAAACTACGGAGGCAGGAACAGGAGGTGTCCGGCCACACAATCAGGAAGCAGAGAGTTGAATGCTGGGGTTCAGCTTGCTTTCTCTTTTTTATACAAATCCAGGACTGTATGGACAATGCCACCGAGCTCTGCTGCCTGCTCAGCATGTCGCCTGCTCTTTTGGCCCCTGCTGCAGCAGACTCTGTTGCGCCTTGGAGGCTGACGGTGAGGAAGCCCCTTCCTGGGTGGTTGGTGTGGGGCTGGGGGGCCCTCTTGGTGGCGCCCTGAGTTAGGCTCCGTTCTGTGACAAACTTTCTATTCTTCACACCCTTCTGCTCCATTTGCTCCCCCGGTCACTCTACAAGTCTCAGTCAGCATTACCCACGCCACAGCACAAAGCCAGCCTGTCTGGAAATTTCCTCTGCCAAGTCAAGTCCTTCGTTGCTTTCAAATTCAGCCTCAATCAAGTTGTTAGGGCATGGGCAGAATGCAGCCAGATTCTTTGCCAGAATGTAACATGAGTGGCTTTTAATCTAACTCCCAATAGAGTCTCCATGGTCCCCTCTGAAATTTCATGAGCCAGACTTCCATTGTCTACAATTTCCTGGCATGCTGGTTTCCAGACTCCCACTAGTATGAACCATTAAGCTCTATGGACGACATTCCAGGGCTTTGCTAGCCTGAGACTGCAGACTCGTCTACATTCGTCCTGAAAACAGCTTCCGACAACCTAAGCACCACACAGCCGGGCTTATCAGCAATGACCCCTTTCTGGTACCAGCTTTGGTTTTTGTTTGTTTTTGTATGAGCCACTTTTCCCATGACTGTGGCAAAATACCGACAAAAGCAAGTCAAGAAAATAAGGGATGGTTTGGGCTGCAGTTGGAGGGCACAGTCCGTCATGTCAGAGGAAGAACGGTACCGGGAGATGGCTGGTCCCACTCTGTCTATAACGAGGAGGCACAGTGATACGCACTGGCTCTCTACGTCTTTATTCAGGCCATAGGATGCTGCTGCCCACATTCAGGGCGGACCTTCCCTCTTTAGTTACGCCTTTCTGGAAACACCCTCATAGACACACCCAGAGGCCTGTTTCCATGGTGATTCTAGATCCAGTCATGTTGACGGGGAACATTAAACACCACAGCTTAGTTAGAGACAGAATGCTGTTTGCCTAAGTGCATCTGTCCACATTCACCGCCCCTGGACTTCTGGACTCACTTCTTCTCTGTCCAAAGCACCCCCCTTAACCCCTGTGACAATGGTCGTCCTCGAAGGCCTTCTATATCAGCACTTTAAGGTGCTAATAACACCATTAGGGGTTTTTTTAAATATTTAAATGTCACTAGGAAATCAAATGCTTAAATATCAATCATTTGATCGCTGACAGGTGTTAATAGGCAGTCTCGTTCTCATTTTGCAAACACTGTTGGGGAAGTCAGAGGAGCTTCACGTGAAAATGTTACATAAAAGCTTGTCCTGCAGCTGGCAGACAGTTCAGGAACTGAGAAGAAAGGATGCAAGCAGCAGCCATGAACACATGGACCACTCCAAAGGTAGGGAGCCCTTTAATTACAGTGGGAGCCTGTTTTTACCTTTAGTTAACCAAGACATTGAACTAGGAAAGCCAAAGATAATGGCATGGCTGGACAAACAGACTGAACGCACGTCTGGTTGTAGAAGCTGGAGCGGTCACTGCTAGTCACCAGCTTAGACATCAAGTTAGCGTGATCAAGTCTAGCTTCAGCCTCAGAGTTTTGTGATTAAAACCCTATTATCTGATATTTAGAGAGAGAGAGAAGGAGGAGGAGGAGGTGGAGGAGGAAGAGGAGGAGGAGGAAGGGGAGGAGGAGGAGGAGGACTGGGAGTCCAAGGTTATCCTTGGCTACACAGTGATTTTAAGGATAGCCTTAGCTACATGAGACCTTGTCAACAATAGAGAGTGGGAAGGAGAGAAAAGAATGGGTGCATGTAGAGCAGGCCTCCAGAAATACAGTATTATACCTGCCAGACAGGCCAAAATGATCCAGAACATCCCCACATTAAACACTGCTGTTACCTGCATGTTGTCTTTATTGCTGAGAGGTTTTCCAGAGTCAAATGATTGAGTTATCTGTCAAAAAACACAAAATATTAAGAGTTAAACCCATATTTATTTGAACACTCCTTTAAATGGAACTATTAACGTGCCCCAAAACCATTTAAGCACTATTTTGTTGTCAGAGTAATACACGATCCAGTCAGAAATATTAGTATAAAAAAAAAAAAACCCTAAAAATCGTATATAAGTCAACTCATATGCAGTAAATGTTAGTATTCTCGTGTCTTTCCTGTCCTTTTCTTGCTGATTTTTAAAAATCACGTACTCATCTATATTCCATTCTCACTAACAGTTACCTGATTTCATTCCTACAAAAGCAAGTTACTTGCAAACATCAGTGTAGGAGGCGGCGATGAATGCAGAAGAAGAACTAAACTTCCTTTGCCATTTTTAGCTACCCAGTGGGGCCGTTCCCCACCGTCACGTCGCCAATCAGCCTCAGGTGAAATAATATTGATAGACATTTTGCCCCGCATTTTGATCATTGCCTTTGCGTTGAATCTTACAGGAGGGAGTTCTGGATCAGAACAGGAGGACACCCTGAGAGAATGAGGAGGGACTGGCTCAGATCCCACTCCCAACCCACAGTGTGTTGACCGCATGTCTCACAGCACCGAGCAGCAGCCTCAATTTTAGAACTTCATCAGTCTGAGGGGAAATTGAATTGCTGTTTGGAATGACTTGTTTGTGGCTCTTTTCCTTTTTGTATGTGAACCACGTAGTCATGTTTGGCTCTGATTGTACTGGCTCAAGGAAAAGCATTTGTTCCCACAGGAAACTGTAGTATCACAGAGCGTAACGCATCTCTTCTCACCCTGGCAATCCTTTTGAGAAGATGCACCTTCATAGGAGACAAAACTGATGCTGCTCTCCAACCCCCTCGGTCTCCAGGAAGCACCCAACACCTTCCAGGGACAGACAAGTCCCTTACGCACAGGTGGTGTCCTACCTCAAGATCCTATATCTCTCTGCGTGAGGACCTTCTGTGGCTCTAAGAATGTTCAGGTGAGCTTGGAAACTCGGGGCATTAATGTTCCACCCAGTCCCTCATAAGGACGTGGGAACCCAGAGCAGTCACGTTCTCGCTGATGCTGGCCCTTCTCACTCAGCACACGTTCTGGAATCTCCTCCTCAAACACAATACTCACTCCCAAATCCTTATCTCTAGGTGCCCAAGTCAGCACATTCCATACAGCTTTCATTGCAAGTCTGCACTGGTACTGCAGAATTCCCCCTTGGGAGGTATTCCTTATTATTTATTAGATACTCAAAAATTAGTGACTTAATAAAGGGAATCTCCCTTGATGTAAATGAAAGGAATTCATAATAGGACCTTACATTAGTGATAAGAGGGGAATCTTGGTACAAATATAATGGTAAAATTGGTAAAATACAGACACTTTTAAAGTGCTATGAAGAGTTGATAAAATCTATAAGCTTTTTGTTGTTGTTGTTCAGCTACTTCCTTTGCAAGTGAAACTAAATTCATTAAACCTTTCTTTAAATAACTGGCCCTGCAGCCTGGTAACACTGGCACCTATTTTAATTATAAACCCTGAAAGCATTTCCTCTTTTAATTACACTTTTAAATTCCCAATTGAAGGTGGAAAGCTGCAAATTAACTCTGAGAATACAAAATCTGAAGTCAGGATCCACCGGGAGATGATTCGCCTACACATTTATCTTAGGAAAAGTTACTTGATAAAAATGAAGTTTGGGATGTTTGTATAAAAAATGGCTTAAGAATTTTATGTTGCTGTTTGTTTTCTTGAAGGACATGGCTGTTGTTTCTCAATCCATGCATGTGGTTTATCTTTCCATCTTATCTTTCTGGACTGAACACGTGGATGACAGTAAGTTCATTTCTTTCGACTTCTACTTTTCCTTGTCTGCCTCGGTGTCCAGATTATTTCAAGCCAGTGTCAACTAATCCTATGTTTTAGGGTCTTGGCTACTAACACTGTGATGAAACGCTATGATCAAAAGCAAATTGGAGAGGGAAAGATTTATTTGGCTCTTGCTTCTATGTCACTGTTCATCATCGAAGGAAGTCAGGACAGGAACACAAACAGGGCAGGAACCTGGAGGCAGGAGCTGACGCAGAGGCCAGGGAGGGGTGCTGATTACTGGCTTGCTCTCATAGTTTGCTCAGCCTGCTTTCTTATAGGACCCAGGAGCATCCGCTCAAATGGCCTGGGCCCTCCCACATCAATCACCAAGAAAACGCTCTGTGGGCTTGGCTGTAGCTCACTCTTAGGGATATATTTTCTCAATTGGAGGATTTTCTTTTCTGATGACTCTTGCTCGTGCCAGGTTGACATAAAACTAGCAAGCACATCTTGTTGTTTTAAATCTTGGTGATAATACTCCAAATTTCATATATGCAACTCCAACTGGTCCCCTGGATTCCAACATCACTATGGATGCTACAGTACCACCCAGCTGTCTATGGATCTCATATGTAGCTTGTTCAACTCCTCCTTCACAGTACGTGAAAACTATCTGCCAACTGCTCAGGCTGAACATGCTGTAGTCACCCTTGACTTCTGCTCTTACTTTCCACCTCCAAACACCACTGTCTGATGCTGCCAGTTCTTCCTTCACGATCTACCTAGAAGTAGAACACTGCGTACTCCCCTACACCAGTATCACCCCAATCATCACTGTGCCTCAACCAGATAACCTAGCTCCTGAGTTTTCTCCTCATCCTCTCTTCTTTCTCCTTCCTACAGTCTCACTAGGCCTACCTGGGTTCTTCCCGAATCATGGCTGACAAGTGTCTTCCTCATGGTCTTTGTCTTACAGTGATTTGTGTCTGGAAGGTTATTCCCCAAGATCTCTGCCTGGCTCATGACCTTCACAAACTGCTAATGAGAAAAACCTTCCAAAAATACTTGAATAACAAAACAGCAGCCCACCGCCCAGATCGATCTTCTCCCCCTTGTCTCTGTTGGACTGTGTTCACAGCACATCGCCACCTGTCACAGAGATATGCGCTCAGTGCTTACCATCTGTCCCCCTTACTAGACAGCAAGCTCCAGGAAAGCAGTAGCCCTGTGCAGCTTTTCACTGATCCCTCTACACACCTAGAACAGTGCCTGTATCCAGTAAGCACTCAAACAGTCGAAATGAGCTATAATTTTAATAACAAGAGACAGACTGTTTATAATAAGAAAATACTGTTGACTGGGAGGTAAGCAAGAAAACAGTACAAATTTAATCCAGACAAGAAGAAAACTTTGTTTATACCACAGAAAATGAATGAATAGCCAACTCATTATAATTATATGTGTATATAAATTAGTGTGCTGGCTAGTTTTATGTCAACTTAGCACAAGCTAGAATTATCAGAGAGGAAGGAGCTTCATTTGAGAAAATGCCTCCATAAGATTCGGCTGTGGTCAAACCTGTTGGGCATTTTTAGTTACTTATTGATGTGGGAGGGCCTAGCCCATTGTGGGTGATGCTGTCCCTGGGCTGTCATGGATTCTGTAAGAAAGCAGGGTGAGCAAGTCATATAGAGCAAGCCAATAAGCAGCACTCCATGGCCTCTGCATCAGCTCCGTCCTGCAGGTTCCTGCCCTATTTGAGTTCGTGTCCCTACTTCCTTCAATGATTGACTATAATGTGGTAGTGTAAGCCAAATGAACACTTGTTGTTTTTGACCATAGTGTTTCATCTCAACCTCTCCATGTTGTTTTTGGCCATAGTGTTTCATCTCAGCAAAAGTCACATTAGCTAGGACAGGTAAGCAAGTCATAGACAGCTTGGCAGATGCACCTCCACACATACACCACATATGCCATAGACTATATGTAATATATGCACATACTTTGTACGTGGATATACAGACATGTATATATGTATATATACATATACATTCATATTGTTTAATAAAAATCCCTATTAGGATGTTCTGCACAAAACTTCACAGTCTCATGAAGCCCAGTTCAGTTTCCATCTTGCCAAGGATTGTAGATATAGATGTAAATGTAGATTGTAGATATAGATGTAAAAGACAGTTAATTCTTTGCTAATGCATTCCCTGGTCCTACAGAGTTTCAGCCTCCATACATGCTAATCTTCAAAATGCTAGTCCAGACCTAGAAGGCTTCAGCTTCCCTACAATCTAATCTTCAAACCTAAACCTAGAATGTTTCAGCCTTCAAGACTTACTGCTGACCGCCTTACTCTGACTAGCTCCCTCTGAACTCAGAGCTTAACTGAACTCAACTGACTCTTCTGGTTGGCTTATTCAACTCATTTGTTGTTCTAGCTCAAACTTTTCTCTAAGATGACTGGTTCAAACTGAACTTCCGAGCTGACTGTTTCTGACTGAACTCTCCTGGCTCTGGTTGACTCTGGTTGACTCTTTCAACTTCTCTGAATTGCTCTGCTAGGCTTCAAACTGACTGTCACTGTTAGCTGACTCTTTCTCCCAAACTCACTGACTCCTGCTGAACTTCTCTGTGTCTCATCTGACTGATTCTCTCTGACTGCCTGACTCTCTGAGATAAGAGTCTGCTTTTATACTGTGAGAGTTGGGTGTGCCCTCACTCTGACTCACTCTGCCAACTCTTCCTCTGATTTGTCACTGCCTGCTCTTCACTCTGATTCATCTCAGACTCTGCCAAGTCTTCACTGATTCACTCTCAGATTTGGGATCAAAGGTGTGTACTCACTCTGTACTTCATTCTGCCTCTGACTTCCGGCTTCTCAGTTGACTAGCATGTTCTGACTCAGTCTCCTTCCATGCTCTCAGTCTCTACTGCGTCTCCCGTAACTCTGAACAGTGAAATCAGAGCTGAGAACCATGAACTGAGAGCAGTGAACTGAGAACCATGACCTACTTCTGAACTGGCTGCTTCCTGTTACATCCCGAGAGGTGGGATGAAAGGTGTATGCCACCATTGCCTTCTGAATTGGGTTACCTAAAGGCACATGCTGCATCCCAGCCAGATCACACAGTCCTTGAAAGTGATCCTTTCTCAGAGCAACCATGTTGCTAGACTAAACGATTAAATATTCCTCTACAAAGGATGACCTTAAACTTCCGATCCTCTGCTTCCAATTGCTGAGTAGTGATATCATAGTCATGTACCACCACACTCAGTTTTTATTTTGGCTTCTTTTTTCTTTTTTTTAATTTCATGGAAACTGGATCTGGAGCTTTGTGCGTCTTGGGCAGTTAACTGAGCTACCTTCCCAGCCTCACATTCACCCTCATGTTTCCAGAGACCCACCCCAGGTCTTCAGACATGCCAAACAACTGTTCTACTGAAGGACTACCTCCCAGCCTCTATTATAATGGATAACGGTGTGGTAGCAGTTGTATGGAATATGAGAAGATACATTTTAGAGGACTGCACTAAAGTGATACATAAAAAACATGATCCCAGCTTATGAGGGTGATTTTCAAAACTTACATTCATTTCATTGGTTCTTTTAGGTCCTCTAAATTTGAATTCAACTTCCTACATGTGTTTGTCAGTCTCACTGCTCACACGTACCTTCTCCCTTAGAGTGACTTGTTGTGTGTGTTTGATGCAAGCACATGTGTACGGGAGAATGCTTCTATATGCACACATGGAAGCCAAGCAGGATGTCAGGGTCTCCTCTATTGGGTATTCCTTTGAGACGGGGCCTCTTCCCAAGCTAGAGGATTTCTGCTAGGCTGGCTGGCTAGCAAGATCTTGGGGTCCAAGGCTGGTCCAAGGCACATGCAGCCATGCCCAGGTTTTTATGTTGGTGTGGGGATTTGAACTCAGACCCTCATGATTGCAAAACAAATGCTCTTCGCCACTGAACCATCTTCCTTGCTCCTCGGTTGACTTTTTTTTTTAATAATGTTTGAATTGATTTTTAAATAGTTTGGTAAATAAATTTTTCATATAATATATTCTGAACATGGTTCCCCCTCCCCCATCTCCTCCCAGATTCCCCCTCACCTCCCTACTGAGCTTCTTCCCCTCTCTCTTTAGAAAACAAACTCGCTTTATAGCTAGTTTTCTGTTTTAAATATATACGCTCAAGTGATGAAATTACTACTTATAACAAATTCTAATCAGCATCTGCCTACAGCAAGGTCACCCGGTGAGTCCCGGATCACCAGGAAAACCAAAGCAGAGGAAAATAATAACTCACTCCGATTTAATTTATGTTCTCACTGCAAACTCTAGCACTCGTTTTCAAGGGTGCTTCAATTATCCCGTTTACAAATACAAATTAAGCAAGTCAGGTAAAACTATCTTCTAAAATCAAAATATATTAGCCAAAATGGAGAGTGTTCTTCCCTCAGAGAAATCACAAGAAAGCTGAAAGGGGAGAGAGCTATAGTACAGAGGCAGCCCTGGCCAGCACCCACCAAACTCTGAGTCTCATCCCCAGAATCAAGAGGGGGGGGGGAAGAGGAGGAGGGGGAGGAGGAGGAGGAGGGGGAGGAGGGGGAGGAGGAGGAGGAGGGGGAGGAGGAGGAGGAGGGGGAGGAGGGGGAGGAGGAGGGGGAGGAGGAGGAGGAGGAGGGGGAGGAGGAGGAGGAGGGGGAGGAGGGGGAGGAGGAGGAGGAGGGGGAGGAGGAGGAGGAGGAGGGGGAGGAGGAGGAGGAGGGGGAGGAGGAGGAGGAGGAGGGGGGAGGAGGAGGAGGAGGGGGAGGAGGGGGAGGGGAGAGGGAGGAGGAGGAGGGGGAGGTATATAAGTTGAAAACATCCAAATAAGATATATGGACAGATAACTCTGATGAATAACATTAAACAAAAGTGATTAGACCCACAAATCTGGGCTGTGTTGGTAGACGTGCCCAACAAGACCATCTTGATCACCTATAATAAAAAGCAACATACGGAACACCTGAGCCAGAACTCAGTCGCAACCATCTTCCCCAGAACTGCATTCCCTCCCTCATGGCACCCCTTCTACTCCAGACAAATGAAACTTAACAGCGGCGAGGTCTGGAGCACTGGAGGCTTGCGAGCGCACTCCCATGAGAATTATCCTAGGTTTTAGGAAATGTATTCTCCAGAGATAAAGAAGTCACTTTGAATCAAATCGAGAGGTTACCTTGACTTTCGATGTAGCTTTGTAGCCGGCAGGTATGGCGCATGGCATGTTTTTGCCATGGAAAATCTGAGAGAGCTCGTAGAAGGCTTCAGAAAAGAAGCCTAAATCTATAAGGACTTCGATCTGCAAAAGAAAGAAAAGATTTCAAGTTAGCTTCTTTCACTTATAAAATACAAATTTCAGAGGAAAGTCATCAGTTGCCACAAATCCAAAATGCCTGCTTAATGATGGTGGTGTGCAAGGGATCAGTGTTTGCTTATTAGTGAGTGGACACGGACTCACGTGCTTGTGAAAACGCCTGTTTACATGCGCAGTGGAGCACGGAGCTAACAGCAGCGGGGGGCCATTCCAAACAGCTCTTACCAGCTGTTGCTTACTTCATCAGAGGCAGACACACAAGAACATTAACAGCCGTGGAGAAGTTTTAAAACTGGCTTGAACTTATCTCCGCGTCCCATGGTTCCCATGGGAAACGGGGTGTGTGTGTGTGTGTGGCGGGGTAGACAAAGTAAAAATACTCCTGATGTTCTTGGACCCTCTGAGGAAAGTCAGACAAAATCACAGTGTGACAACATAGAGAAACTATTGATTTTCTTATCTATGATTAGCTGTGTCGATTTTAGAGGCATATGCTTAACAACTGTAACCAGTTGACAGCTATACACGCATTCCTCAAGGCTTGTTGTGAATACAATCCAGATGGACTGGAAACTAAAGGAAGAGAGGTTGGCATTCAAGGTGTTTCTTAAGCATCACTTGGAGGTTACAGTCCCCTGGGATTCACATTAGCCAAACGTTAAGTGACACATGGAGGTCTTGCAAGGTAAGAGAAGGCTTAGAGGTGCTGAGCAAAGTCTGCTTTTAGCAGTGGGGTCTCAGAAAACTCCAATGAGGAGCCCTTCAAGAGGGGAGTTGAGAACCATGTAAAGGAGAGAGAGAACTGCTGAGAGGACCCTGAGCACAGAGGTCATGGGTTCCGTGTGGCTGGAGACAAGCCACAGAGAGTTAGGAAGTGTAAGAGCTGGCATCCAAATGCACAGAGCCTGTAGACCGCAGGAGAGATCTCTCTTGGCTGTGTGAAAAAGAAGTTACTAGAGTGACGGGTGTGATCGTGAGCACCTGAAATCCCAGTGCTTTCGAAGGGCGGTGAGTTTCAAGCGAGGCCTACATGGGGAGCTCAAAGCCAGCCTTCATGAGTGAGACCCTGCCTCAGAAAGGAAGGGCTGAGGTGTATCTCAGAGGTAAAAGTACTTGCTGACCGTATGCAAGGCTCCAAGTTCAATGTTAGCAGGGAAGATAAAAGTTATAGGAGACGTTAGCCAGAAGAGCCCCTTACGTGATTTATGCTTTGAAAACATTTAGTGACTTTGTGGAGGACAAGGGTGCATGTGAATGGATACAGGGAATAAAGCACAATAAAAACACACACATACTCTCTCTCACACACACGCACGCACGCACAACACACACACATAACACACACAATGCACACACACAACATACACACACGCACACAGACAACACACACAACACACACTCACGTGCACACACACCATGCACACAAACTCGCACACAGAAAAAGAAAACTCAATTTCTCCTCAGCATGCCAATACACCTTATTCTGTGTTCTCCTTTCTATACTTGGTTTGGGAACTTCAAGAGTGGGGAAATATTTTAAGGAAATAAAAAGGCAAGTTAGGAGAAATCGGTTGTAACAAAATAACATGAAAATGAAACATAAAAGTCCAGAAGGCTGTTTTTAATGGGGAAGGCAGAGTCACTTGCTGTTGAGCAGTTTTTGCTCAAGAGACAGTTGTCTCTGCCCCACCATGCCACCCCCACTGTCATCAAATAACAAGTAGGTGCTTAAGGGAGACAGGCGGACTCTTTTGGACTCTCGGTAGCCATTACTTTCCTTGACCCCATAAGAAAGCATTCCTGCAGACCTTCTTGTGGTCAGACCTCTGTACCAAAACATCAGTCAAGGCTCCCTCTGACTCTGTTCTATCGTATCAATCTAAGTGGTTGGCGCAATGGTGACCTGCACTGTGGACATAAGCCGGAGAACAATGAGAGCTAGTCATCAATCAAACCTTCATACACTTTCTGAAGCCGCAGTGCCCTCCCTGGGAATATTTGGAGTATTGAGAATAAATCTACAGTGAAGTGGAGCAGCTGATCATAGAGAGGTCTTACGACATTCACTGGAAGACCCTACCGCACCCACTAATGACGAGGTCTATCTATCAGAGATTGGTTAGTAAGGAAGCATCATTACTTGGTGCTTCCCACTTACTGACCCAGTTACTTCAGGAAGGTCACACAAACTCCGTTTACAGACTGGCATTCCATCTTCTGTGGGATCTATCTTTTTGTCTTGCATCTGTCAAGACCCCAATCCCACTTTTCAATTTTACTGCGCCAATAAGCTCTCAAGCTTATCTCATACTGCTACCAGGAGTGTCATCAGACACCATATCTGCTGAAATATGAGTTGAGTGAGGTTATTTATAGGGTCAAGGGAGACTCAAAGTACCCTGGCCAACCCATGGGCAGTCATATCACTGAAGAACCCCCCTTCAGCATGGAAAACTCACAAAATGTACTCTACCAAAGGATCCCAGCCCAGATAAATGTTTATCTACAGCATTATCTCCAGGAGGGATGTGGTCTGGTGAGGCTGTTAGCACTAGGAATGGCCACACTCCTAGTGAAAGAGTGTTAATAGGCCTGTTCTTGGTTCTTGGTGGGGGGGTCTTCTGGTCAAATCCAAGATGGCAATGATCATGTCCAACCTGGAGGACACAGCTACCCAGCATGGCTCTCTGGTATTTCTACTGTTATCTTCTACAGTCTCCCTGCTCAGAACTTCGATTCCAGTAGCACCAAACCACTTCTGTCCCCTAGACAACTTGAAACTTTCTCACCTCTAAAACTGTGCAAGAATGTTCTCTTTCCCACTCATTTAGCTATCATCTTTTCAAGCCTAAATACATTCTACCTATTTGGTGAAGTCTCCATACAGAAGCCATTTGTTTCTTGTTCAAACTTTTGGAAGCAATTCTCATCACACTCGCTTGCAGACAATCAACTGACAGGTACACATGCTGCCAACTTATCTCTTCCCAGTTCTCATGTCCTTGTAACCAAAGACCGCGGGATACTTGTCATAGACTCAAGCTACTAACATGGTGATTTTAGATAAGAGATGCTCAGTAAATCTTTTCAAAATGCTGTTTATTTATTGACTTATTGAGGGGTTACCTCTACACATGTACAAAAGTCAGGAGAACTTGTGGGATTCCGTTTACTCTACCATGCGGGTTCTGGGATCAAACTCAGGTTGTCAGACTTAGTGACAAGGGACTTTACCCTGCTGAGCTATCTCAACCAACCCCAAATCTTGCATTGAGACGAATGAGTATTTGTCAATTACTTTAGTACGAGTGGCAGTGAGCATACACACACACAGAGCAAACACTTGACAAACGTCTACAAATTTAAAGTTCAATCTAAAAATTAACTAATATCAAATATGTGAACTTATTACCCAAGACAGTACAGGGAGTTAAAAGATGAATAAGATACAGATCCTAGCCTCAAGAATACTGCAACCTGGAATGGCGGGGGGGGGGGGGGGGGACGGACTCAGTTTTTAAAATGTGTTCTTAAGGCTCAAAGGCAAGGTAATCCATGAGTCAGTAACTCACAGATGGAAAGCCAGACATTTCGGGGTCATGATTTCTGCATGATTTAAGGACTCCACAGAGTCCATAAACATTTCTTTAATTAGAAATAGAAAGTAATTGACTATTCACCAAAACCCAAAAGACCTAGGTGGAGATATAGGTTGCATGGAAGTCCAATTCTCCATATTGAAAAACAAGATGGGCTGGGCCTGTGGTGACACATGCCTTTAATCCCAGCACTCTGGAGGCAGAGGCAGGCCAGCCTGGTCTACAGAGTGAGCTCCAGGACAGCCAGAGTTACGACAGAGAGATCCTTAACTGAATAATTCAAAAAGAAGGAGGGAGTAGATTTGGGGAAGAAGAGTAGAGAGTTCCCAAAGGAGGGGGAAGTGGTATGCTGGAGTCGTGTCCCAGGGTGCTGTGTGTTGGTGAGCTGGAGTCATGTCCTGCTGTTCGAGAACCTTATTTCTTCCAACCACAAGCTGGCATGCATCTCTTGTCCTGTCTCTTCTCTAGCAATGCCTATGGGCAGCTCGAGGACAACTGCAGTAGGAGTATTTACATCATGGATGAAAAATGTAAAGGTACAAATCTGCTTTTTTAAAAGATTCATTTTATTGTCTTTTGAGTGTGGTGTGTGTGTGTGTGTGTGTGTCACAGGGGGCAGGGAGGGGATAGAATTGAATTCCACATTAGCACTCAGGAGGTACAGAACAGGGAACAAAAGTACAGGACATTGAAATGATCCATGTACAGAAAAAAATTCAAAAACAAAGGGAGAAGCACCCAGGACAGGTATCTAGGGAAGAAGGCAAAGAATCTAGAGATCCTGAGATCAGGGTTCCCACTCTATGTGGAGGTCAGATAGAGAGCACATGAATCTCTAAAGCAGAGAAAACTGACACCTGAGTTACAGAAGTAACTGCCTGATCTTATTAAGTCCCTTACCGGAACAAAGAGACATCATTTATACCGTGATGCACACAGAAGTCCTTAGGGATAGAGTTTCAGAAATCAGAACACTGCTGGACACCGGGAAGCCAGGCTCTCACAGGGAATTTCTGGGTTGCCTGATGCTGGGTAAGTCTTGCTCCCAAGTGTAGCTGTTCCTTATTTTTACTGTGACCCAAAATATAAAGATTCCTAACTGACTGTCCTTATACTTTATTACAGTGGTGGGTACTGTATTAATTACATTTGCTGTTGGTGTGACCAAATAACAAGCAAGAAACAACTCTGTCCTGTGGTTTGAGGGGATGCAGTCCATCATGTCGAATACGACACTGGGGCAAAAGACTCCATGTGGCAGGACGGCGAGGCAGGTGCTGGTTGCAGGTGCTGACCCAGGAGCAGAGATATCAGGCGGGAACCAGGGCATTCTGTAAGGCCCATATCCCGACACCTTCTGTCTCTAAGGAGGCCTCACTTTCTAAAAGTTCTACAGCCTCTCAAAATGGCACCACCAGCTTTGGGCCATCTTCAAACACAAGGACCTAAAGGAACGTTCAGTCGTGAAAATAATCTGTGGCTAGTACGATACTTTTAAAAAGGTTTCTTAAATTTAAAAAAAAAATGTATTTATGTTTATCTATATGTATGTGTGTGTGCCTATCTGAGTTTATGTATACCACATATATCCAGGAGCACTCAGAAGCCAGAAGATGATGTTGGATCCCCTGGACCTGGAGTCACAGAGACTTGCAAGTTATCCTGCCGGTGCTGGGAACTGAACCTGGGTCCCCTGAAAGATCAGCAAGTACTCTCAACCACCGACTCAACTCACTAGCCCTTACAATTTTTTCTATTTGAATACATGTCTATGTATTGTGTATACTGCGCCCAGGGAGGCCAGAAGACGACATCATTGATCCCCTGAAGCTGGAACTGCGGGTGGGTTGTGAGCTACCCAAGGTGGGTGCTGGGAATTTAACTCAGGTTCTCTGGAAGACCAGTAAATGCTTTTAATGGCTGTGCCATCTTCGCAGGTCCGAACTGCATTATTTTTATATTAGTATGATACCATATTATTGACAGTTTGTAAGTATTAGAATCAAATTAATGCAAAACAGTATACCTAAAAAAATAAAGGATGTCAAAAGTATTCGGTCTGTAGCATACCTTGAGGATTCTTGCTTCTAGATTTCTGACTATGTCTTGGCATATTACAGTCACAAAATATTGGTACAGTGCAAGGAGAGGCAGAACCTACCAGGAAAAAAAACATTTGTTAAGATATAACTTATTGACTGAATAGACTAGCAATCAAATTTTTCCAAACATCAACTGTAGGATGTATTTATGACACAAAAGTATTGCATTTCCACATTAGCAGAATAAACCATTTTGTATCATTAAAATGATCTTCCTGGTTATATTAGCTACTGTGATAAAAGACCTGAAAAAATAACCAAAGGGAGAAAAGTTTAGCCTATATTCTGAGGGATACAGGCCATACTGGTAGGCTACAGAACATCTTGATGGGGTGCAGAACATCTTGATGGGGTACAAGACATCCTGGAGGAGTACAGGGCATCCTGGAGGGGTACAAGACATCCTGGAGGGGTGCAGGGCATCCTGGAGGGGTGCAGGGCATCCTGGAGGGGTACAGAACATCTTGATGGGGTACAGAGCATCCTAGAGAGGTGCAGAGCATCCTGGAGGGGTACAGGGCATCCTGGAGGGGTACAGAACATCTTGATGGGGTACAGAGCATCCTAGAGGGGTGCAGAGCATCCTGGAGGGGTACAGAGCATCCTGGAGGGGTACAGAACATCTTGATGGGGTACAGAGCATCCTAGAGGGGTGCAGGGCATCCTAGAGGGGTGCAGGGCATCCTAGAGGGGTGCAGGGCATCCTGGAGGGGTACAGGGCATCCTGGAGGGGTGCAGGGCATCCTGGAGGGGTACAGAACATCTTGATGGGGTACAGAGCATCCTAGAGGGGTACAGGGCATCCTGGAGGGGTACAGAACATCTTGATGGGGTACAGAACATCTTGATGGGGTACAGAGCATCCTGGAGGGGCACAGGGCATCCTGGAGAAGGCGGCAATGGCAGCAAGAGAGTGAGGCAGCTGGTTCACCTTACAGCCCCAGTCAGGAAGCAGAGAGATGAATGTTGATGATCAGCCTGCTTTCTCCTTTTTATTTAGTTCTGGACCCTAGTCCATGAAATGGTGGCACCAACATTCAAGGTGAGTGTCTCTATTTCAACTACCCTCATCTAGAAAGTCTCTCAAAGATATGCCTGGGAGGTTTGTTGTAAAATAAATAAGCACACCCCGCCCACGGCCTCCTGGTCCCTGGAGGTGGCTCCAGCAGGCCAGCAGCTTCTGGGTGGGAAGCCTGGTTGGGGCAAGTGGGGGAAGCAGCACAGTTCTGGGAGACCCGTGAGTCAACAGAATGTGCAGCGTTCTGGGAGAGGTTGTCAGAGGAACATCTCTCTCCCTTTATTAAAGCCAAGGTCATTACATTTATAGGTAGGCAGGGGAGGGTCTTTGGTAGCCAGGGATGGGAGCTATTGGTTAAGACAGGAATGCTGGAATAGCCCCATTTGCATGGGGAGCTCAAGTGTAAGTGTCCAAGACCTGCAAGGGTATCCTCTGTAAAAAAGAGGAAGATACCTTATCGGTAAATGGGCTCAGCCCTAGGCTTCTAGCTACAGCGCAGATAAGCACCAAGCAAGCCGCCAGCCTTTGCTAGTGACCTGCCGTGAAGCAGGCAGTAATTAGAATTTAGCTGGGTTTTGCCAAGGTTAAGAAGGTGGGGAGCAGCCAAACTCCTGCGGCTCTCAGTGTGAGAAAATCTGGAGTTCAAGGCATGTAGCATTCTTTGACCCACTCTTAGCTCTAGGACGGCCCCACAGAGGCTTGTCTGTGGAGATTCCCAACCCCAGCAAGTTGACAATCAGGATTATCCACAGCATTAGCATATGCTTCCTAATTTTACTAGACCTTGAAAATGCTGCGGGAGACTTAGAGTTCTAAGGCCATGTCATTTGTGACCCTCAAACAAGGGGTTATACATCTCGAAGTACGGAGAAGTTCAAGCACAATTAATTGTCTTCTTTAGGAAGTGACAACAACCAACGTGTGTGAGGTCTGTGTGAAAAACTCTAGCAAACATGCTACCACAAATGAAGAACCTAGGGCCAGAGACCTGGATTCATGCCCCTTAACCAGCTCTGTTATTTACATCAGTGTCGCCTACAATGTCTTCAATCAGGATCTTTCCATGGCAAAAGTGTCGTGTGCCTCGTATGTTAGACGGGACGCTATGGAATGAGAACAGAAACTCTGAGTAGCCCAACCTTTTAAGTGCAGAGGTTCTACTGACTAAACCCAGGTTTTCTCTTCACATAGTATTTTTATTATCCTAGAGTTAAACCCACAGCCCAGTTATTCTTGAAGCTTTGTGGGTATGTGAATGAATGGTCACAGACTACCAGGAATTCAGTTGCCTGAGCCACTGCCCATCGGGGCAAGGGATGGTTTCGCCGGGATACTGGGACAGCTCCTGATCTCAGCTCACACCAGAAGCTTCATTCCTGCAACTGTACCTGGAAAGCTATGGGGTGAGATCCCATTATAATTTCACCTTCTCTATGCTGAGGATTGAGCCAAGGGCCTTGTTCATGTTAGGCAAGAACTCATCCACGGGACTGAATCTTCTGACATCTTTTACTTTTAGTTTTTATTTTGCGATGTGGTTTCACTGAGCTGGCCAGGCTAGCGTTTAACTTGCCAAGTAGCCAAGGGAGGCCTTGAATTTGTGACCCTCCAGTCTCAGCCTCCTGAGCAGCTGGGATTATAGACGGAGCCAGGAGACCTGGATGAGTTGAATTATTATCTCAGAGCCAATTTTGTATTTTACGGAAGTCTCCTTTGCTGAGAGGCTTCATCTCAAGGTTAATGTAACACAAAACAGAAACTGCTTACTGCTTCTCTCTGGTTGGGGGACATCTAATGGAGGGTCAGTTAGAAGCTGTAACCAGAAATTACTTTTGTAAAAGATCAGAATTAGTTTTAAACGGCTTTGACCATAATACGCTTTTCTCCTAGTGTGCACTGCAAATGTAAGACAAAACCTTTTCTACAATTAATGCAGCACAAAAACATCGAGAGCAATTACCTTTGAGATTTAGTTTTCTTTTCTTTAATGAGAAATAAAACCACACAATTTGATTGCTGCCAATTGCTCAATTATTTGGGGGAAAAAAATTCTCAATTTCTGAAGCTTTAGAGGGGAAGAAAAAGTCTCATCTCTTTCTGAGCACAATGATATGTATTACATATGAACGTGGAGAGGCAGTTAGGGGTCCCCCAGGGGACCGAAGCACAGCCCCAGCCCGCCAGTGAGCCACACGCACTACGGGAAGCACAGTACCGACTGACTTGTTTTTTTCTTTTGGTAAGCAGCTTCTTGCCAAACCTGTCCAGTGTTGAAATCACGTGCCACCCTCTTCACTTTACTATGTAGCTTTATAATTCAACGCTTATATCCATGGCAATAAACGTTTTTAATATAAGAATAGAGTTGAATTCAGAAGAACAAGTCTGCCATCAGAATAGGAAAATGTATGAGCAGAAGAACAGATGTGAATGTTGTGGGAAAAAGCGAAAGAAGCAGACGAGGGGAAGGAATCGTTTCCAAAAGCAAACGTGAGAGGGCAGATGTTTTTAAAATAGACAGAAGAGCACACACAAAAGAAGAGGCCAGGGAGAGAAGATCGAAAGTGGCCAGAGTCTAGGGCATATTAATTTATTTTTAAGTGCTGCCAACTTCAGATTTCTGATACACGGTTTGATTTCTCTCCTCCAAAGGGGAGAGACAAGCTGTATCTGGACCTTGGGCTTCTGGAGACTTTGAGAAATGCCTGCCTTTTATCTCACAGTTAGGATTTGTTGTTCTCAGATGCATCCTTGACAGAAAAGAGATAGTACGCGAAGATAGAAGATAAACTAATCTTGAAGCTTTATTATTGACAAGAACTGTGCCTCAACTCTGTGAGCCTTAAATGCCCTAGACTGCTGTTTGACATCAAGGATGCATTCTGGTCAATTTCACGGAATGTCTTGAGGCCAAGAAAAGTGAAGCAGGTAGGTGCAGAAGAAGACAAAAATCAGATAGATATGTAACGCAAACAGAAACGGCAAAGGGAGACTACGGATTAGTACAGTTTTAGAAGTACAGGCAAGAGTCTGAAGTACGTATGACTTACAGGTTACAGCAGAACTAACCAAAAGCACATTAGCCGAACTTGAAAAGTAGAAGGCAAGACAGGGAATATGGCACAGTGAATTTAGAGGCTTTAAAAGTAGAGGAGAAGTCGTAGAACATGTGGGGAAGAAAAGGTTTAAAGCAGGGGAGGAGAACAGAGAGATTGGGGAGATAAGTAGCTGGGTTAACTAAAATTAGGATCGTGTGAAAAAAAATCCTTAAGAAAACACGATATTTGGCAAAATAATTTAGTAACGATAATAATAAAGGGTTTTAATGGAGGTAGACTATATGCATAGATAGAGCTGTTCTAGAAGCAATAGGCTACTAAACAAAAATCCTAGTGCCAGGGGAAGGCTACTCCCTGCGAGTCTCCAGAGGGCTCTCTGAGGCGCCCGAAACAACGTAGGCAATTTCCACTGCAGTTGGTTGCCCACCGAAACTAGATAGTGAGACCCCATTGATTAAGATACTGTATACTGTGACCGTGATACATAGAAAAATCAAGCTGTAAATAAAATGGGAGCTTTTAGACATGATAGTACCAGAATTTGCTAGCCTGGCGGCTGAGAGAGAACTGTCCTCAACAGACTTACTCGGCTACAGACTGCATGCTACCCTACTGACTTACCAGATACGATTTGCCTGGTGCTACAACACTGGCAACTCTGTTGTAGGGGTAACCAACCACTTTGTGATCAGAACTGAGACCTGTTGCATGGGAAGGAATTCACATCTAGTACTCAACACTTAGTAAGGAGCCTGTGGCCGTGGAGTCAGAGGCCCGAGTGGGGAAGCCACAGTTGTTTTGCTAAATGAACAGAGTGTGCCCCCCTAACTGCCTTCTAAATAATTATATTTGTCCTCATAGATCAGTGCTTCTGTTAGCTGTGGTTAGAGACGCTTCTTTTTGAAGAGGGCAGAGGTAACTGCGGAGGATTATAACTGGTCGAAGTCTTGAGAATGAGCGACAGCTGAGTACGTAGGCATAAATGGGGTGTCTGTGTCGTTCCTGCCGAGTTCAGAGGCCATAGCACTCTTGAAAACACAGCCGCTATGATCGCCTGTATAAAACCTGCGCAAGGTTGAACCCGACAGCATCCTGTCGTGGCAGGGGAAGAGACGCGTGAGGCCCCCGCTCTCCCTGAGGATTTCTAGGCAGTTAGAGGTAGCTAGAGAGGAGAGGCTCGCAAGATCCTGGGGATCAGATGATGGTTGGGGCTAGGGTGGGGACATTTTCCTCAAGGTGTAGATGCTGCTAAGGTTCCCACGCTCCTATAAATAACCTCTCATCACTGCTCCTGTGAGCAGCCCTAAAGAAACTCATCGAGGCATCAAAAAAAACAAGACATGAAAATGGTAGGGGACTAGCTGGAAAGAGAGGATCCATGAGACCAGGCAGAGGTGTGCAGCAGTAACGGGGGAGATGAGTGTGATCAAAACGCAGTATGAAAATTTCGTATCAAAAAAACATTATTGCATATAGGTAATTCATGATACTAATAGCAATTTTTTTTAAAAGAAAGAGTTGTTGGTTTTATAAATCACTCACTATGAGATTGTACTCAGCGTGGTGAAGTTCGCGGATGACGTAGTATAGGCTTGCGATAACACTGGCGATGTCAGCCCTGAATTTATCTGTGAAGAGTTCGATTCCTGGGAGGAGCTGAGTGATTTCGTACTGAGCATAGTTACGTTCGGCTTTGGGGTGTGGGAGCGTAGTACGAAGCAGGCTCTGGAAAACGAAAAGTGGTGAGATAAAGAACCACAGTTTCACCTGCACCAGTGAAATGAACACGCAAAGAAAAAAAAGGAACATGTCCCATTGGCTGAAGGGCTTTGTATGTGCTCTGTGTGCTGCCCTCCACAGTAAAGACTGCTTATTAATATTTTCACCATTAGGTTCCAAATGCTGTTATCATTCCAGGCGGGCCTTATAAACCCCACGATAATGCCATACTTACTGTTTTCAAAGAAAAACGCATTATCATTTAGCGGAGCCTGTGCTGGGTGCTGTTGATAAATTATTGTCTCACTTAACTCTAACCTAACCTACTGCTGGAACAAAGGACTGTCATTTCACAAATGGTACCATTAGGGCTTAAACGGTTAACTTACATGAGTTTACCACAGTTAACGCTAAAATAAAAAGATTCCAAATCATGTCTATTTAATTCAAATAACTGTGGTATTTGACTATACTAAGTTATAGGTAGGGGAGATGGTGACTTGAAGTCTATTTCAGACAGAAGAGATTCTAAACCAGTATCTCCTATATAACTCGTAGGACCAGCAGTACGCAATGTGCTAGGTAAACAAGATATATTTATGAAACCCAATTTCATATTTGGAAGCATTTCTCTGATTGCTTTAATGCTTAATCATTTGTTGAAGGTAATACAATATGAAATTATTTTAATGCATATTATCGAAGAAGATTTATCAATTGGATCACTTATTAACGTTATAAGGCATGTGATTTTTCAAAGATAAAATCAGCTGCTGGAAGTTTTAATGTCTCTAATTTGCTTGGTAAAACCACTTTAAAAATTAACATATTTACAAACTACAGCAGTGCCCAGCACAGCACAATATACTTAAGGGTGGAATAATGGCATTTAGATCTTGGCAGTACCTAACAGCTGTCTAATTGGTCTTCTGCCCTGCTCAACAAGAGGGAAATCAAAATTAAGCCTAGTACTGGAAACCTAGTCAAATATCCAGAGCTGGTGAGACCATGGATCTTAGGCGAGAACCTACTACTGCTGCTTTACTATGTCAGCATAATTCCCAACTGCATTCTACTCGCCCCCATTCCCACAGATAAGCGTAGCTCTCAACTCTCATCAAAGAAGCTTCTCTTTGCAGTAGACAGAGACCGTTACACAACTTGTCAAGACTCAGAGAACGACTTATCATGAGGCGCACAATCCCAGTGGGTACATCTACAACACAACTCCTGCACCAAAGACTAAGGAACACTGAGAGAGAGGGGGGCAGAAATATCGTGAGAGACAGAGCCAGAAAACCTGCTGTGAGGCTGTGTCCCTAGAGATGGTAGGGAAGCAACACCCATGGTATCTGAACAGGCTGCCTAACAGGACCAGCGCAAGAGCACCACGAGCGGACGTGCTGACATGGAAGGGGGAACTCAAGGGATCCCTACAGACGACTCAGGAGTGCTCCGAGTAGGGGAAACGGTCCTCCCTAGGGATGGGTCCTCTGATTTGTTAACCAATACCAACTAGTCGGTCCTGAAACCACATCCATACAAATAACACTAAGGGAAATTAGTAGGCTATTTAAGCATATAGATTTAGGCATATATATGTAACAACAACAATTAAATAAAAGGAAGCCATGAATTTGAGAGTGACAGTGGGTGTGTGGCATGGGAGAGGCGGTAGACGAGAAACGGATGAAGGAAAACAATGTCATTCTATTTTAATTTTAAATTCTTGATTAAGATAATTAATCGACTTCTATAATAAATCTCACAGGCTAGTGGGGTTTTTTTTTTGGTGTAGCCTGACTAAGGTAGCAATAGTTAACATTACATCAAACGAAAAGTTAGCCTTTTTTAATTGTATACTTTCTAAAGCACAAACAGTGTAAACCAGGAGCTAAGCAAGCCAACGCTGAGGCATGGGGTCAGAGCCGGGCTCCACTCCCCCTGCTCAAGTCTCTTGTTTGAATGGAAGAAAACTGTAAAGTCTGGCCTTAAATTTGAAGAAACCTTTCCCATGGAATTTATCTACCCAGCTTTCAGAAGCCATCATCTAGCTATGACACACACAGCAAGGGCATCTGTCCATCCATCAAAGCAAACAGGACCTTTGGCAGACTGCAAAGGCCTTGGCTACATCCTGATTCTCTGATGTCTCCTGTTTCAGATAAAAGCTCCTTTCTTCTTCAGTGAGAAATCCTGAGAAATACCAACACCCCTGTGGCCTTGAATCAGTTTATCTCTTGCCTTTGCTCTATGATATTCTCTGATGCAGCCAAACACAACTGTATTGTATGGAGACGAGGTAAGCCCTGGCAGCTGTGTGGAGTCGAGCAGACTGGCTGTATACTGATAGCTAGTAAAGATCCTAATAAGCACAGGAAAGACTGCTTTCCTGTGTGTAAAACTCTGCCCACTAGAGGAGAAAAGGGACCGAAAAGTGACTGGCTGGTGTTAGCAGGGAAGGGAGGTGCCTGCCAAATGCAGCAGTCTCGGGAAAGATGAGCACGTGGGATTCCGGCACGGCTCATGCTCCTCTTCTACCTGTGATTCTTAGGTGCCGGAAAAACCACATCTGTTTACTGATCGTATAAGTGACTGCGTCACTCCAGGAAACACACATAAACCAGTACCTGAAAGAGCATTGCAGACAAGATGCAACAGTTGGTTCTTTCTTTAACATTCACGGTCTTAATAAACCTAAATAATTACAAGAAAAACCAATCAGCAGACAACATTCCCAAAGCATTTGATATGAGTACACTTGGGGATGTGTCCAGAAGCCAGGACACAGTAGGGGGAAAATGTATGCAAGGGAACTTAAGGAAAAGACAAATAAGAAAATGAAAAATTACCCCAACTCCTACCACTGGTATCATTCTGGCTGGTTTTCTGCTGGACTTTTTCTCATTTAGTCACACACGAGAAATATATTCATATTAAGATTAAAATTATACCACAGATGCTATACATACGCAATATACAATATATAAGCCACTTTTCTATTAGCAGACTTTATAAACTCCACCATCGCTTTGAACACCTATAGTGTTTTATTGTTTGGACGTATCATACTCAGAAACCTCAGTCTCAACTTTTTTCTTTCAGTATTAGGTAAATGATGTAAGTAAAATTTTTAGTGCTTGTCTTATTAATTACATCAGATAAATCCTTAGAAGTGCAGAATTTTGGCAAAGAAGGAGGGATGAGAAGCAGGTTTTACATGAAAATGGATGAGTAATTGTCCCCAAAGGCTGTGGCCATATGGCACGTTGCCACTCACAACATTAGCCTTGCTAGCCGAAATGAAAGCCACGCCCCTCCACCACAATTGTCCCATTACGTTCTTTGGAAGAATTTGTGTTTTCTTTATGTGTCTTTGCAACCTGCCTTTGGGGCTATAAACCAAATTACCTTCTCCTAAATCTTACTTAGATAAATGAAGCCAGGCAGCTGGCTTGGCTGTAGTAACAACACTGTCCGTCTGAGTTCATCTGTGTGGGTGTCAGGGGCGGGACCCTGCCCTCGGGTGTCCTCTGCTCTGACGGTACGAGAACAGCTGAAGTCCCTGAGGAATCACATCTCCCTGGAAGTCAGATTTGCTGCTGGGGACAGGATATGGCTTTCTTGCTAGAAATCACTAGATAATGATTCCAGAGGCTCTAAGCCGAGGTACCCTCAGCAATGACTGTCCCTTCCCATGTGTCAGCCTTCTTCTCTCACTTTTGTTGGCCTCGCTCCAAGCTCTACCAAGTCATGAGTTGGCTGTACATGTGTGTGTGTGTGTGTGTGTGTGTGTGTGTGTGTGTGTGTGTGTGTATGTGTGTGTGTTCACATGTGTGTGTATTTGAATATGGGTATGTGTTTGGAATGAGTTCCTTCCCAAAGGTACAAAGTCAAAATTGGCAGACGCTCTTTCACATTTAATATTTTTTAGAGACGTGTATTACTCCATCTATTTCCAAAAGTACCAGCTTTGTGAAAGCTAAAAGGACTTTTATCATTTAATGCGTTATATCAACATATGGTGTGGCGTTTTCTTCATCGTACTCTACAGGTGGAATAGAGAAGTTACTGGAGGAAGGGTACCTCTCCTACTTTGGACTTCTGGAGTTTCCTGCAGTTATTACGTGAGGTGTTAACTGTATGGGAAGCATTGTGATAAACGTCCACATTAATGTCTGGAAGGCCGGATCATGGCCCAAAGCCTGGGCCATGTTACCCTTTAGGACGGAAGAGACTATGGAGACGTAGCTATATGGAAAACATTGAGATGGAGTAAATATCCACTGTTGGCTTCACAGGTCCAGTGTTATCACAATGGTGCCTGCAACAGGAGGACAGGAAGGTCCGAGGAGCAAAAGGAAGTGGAAGGATGAAAATAAAGCTCAGAGAGAAGCTGGAGCTAGAGAGAGAGAAAAAAAAAAGCAGAGAAAGGGTGGAAAGAGAGCAGGATATTAGCAGACTGCTGATCTTATAACCACAGGGTGTGAGCGGATCCTAAAGAAGGAAAAGGCCAGGGAGCAGACTCTGCTCTGGAGTCCTCAGAAGGGGCATAACCCCCAACACCTTGACTTGGGACTTTTGAGCTTCCTAACTGTAAGGTAATAAATGTGTGCATAGGCTGGGGCTGTAGTCCAGTGGTCACATGCTTGTCAAGCATGCGAGAAGCCCTGGGTTAACCCTTAGCACCTCAAAGCAAAAGAAATTTGGTTTGTTTAAAAAAAAAACAAAAAACACTGTGGCAAACTGTTAACAGCAGCAGTACGGGAACACGCGCTGCTGTGCAACAGGCTGGAGGGAGCGCTGTGCTGTAACTCCCAGTAACCTTAGAGCGCAGTCCACTGGGAGACCGGATCCTTACAGAGGCGCGCAAACGAGAATGATGGGAGTAGATCAGGGATGGGCCATAGTCTGACACGGTTTGTGCCCTTGTAAGCAAAAGAGATTTAAAGACGGACAGATCCGGACGGAGAACCGTGTAGCGGCCCAGTGAAAGGTAGCCATCTGCAAGCACAAGGGAGGTCTCAGGAAGGCATCTGCCAAAATGTCCATCTCAGGCCTCTAACACCACAATATGACAGATGTTTGAGGTTTGAGGCCGCCCATCCAGCATGCTGTCATGGCAAACTAAGCGACCTAGTGCAGTGTGCTGTGTGAGTCTCACCACTCGTCTACAGATGAGGACCCTGACACTCAGAGAGGAGGAGCAAAGCACCGAGGACACCGGTTCCTGGGATGCTCTCAGCCTCGGCCTGAGTAGCCAGCCTGTATGATGTTCTCCTGCCCCCACACTGATTCCTGCACTCATCATTCACTAAACAAGCACTCCTGAAAGCCAACTCCGTGTCAGGTACTTGGGATGCATTAATACATAAAGAAAAGGCCCTCTCTCCTCCAGCTGAGCAAGAAGCCCAAAGGAAAGAAGGCTGAGGGAAGAAGATGGTCCGGGGCCCCCACGGTCATGAAGAAACAGGAGCCCAAAAAGGTGGTGAACCCTGTTTGAGAAAAGGACTAAGAACTTCGGCACTGGGCAAGACGTCCAGCCCAAAAGAGGTCTCACACGCTTTGTCACATGACAGGCTGCAGCAGCAAAGGGCTATCCTCTATGAGTGGCTCTAAGTACCTCCTGCCATTAACCAGTTCACCCAGGCCCTGGACCAGCAAACAGCTACCCAGCTGTTTAAGCTCGCCCACAAGTGTAGGCCAGAGACAAAGCAGGGGGAGAAGCAAAGGGGATGCCCCAACTGAGAGGCCACCAATCCTTCAAGCCAGGTCAATATAGTCACCACTTTGGTGGAGAACAAGAAGGCACAGATATTGGTGATTGCCCACAACATCGACTCCATCCTGCCTGCCCTGGGCTGCAAGATGGGGATCTCCTACTGTATCATCAAGGAAACAGCCAGGCTGGGTGGCTGGTCCACAGGAAGACATTCCTCACTCTTGGCTTCACACGGATGCTCTGGCTAAGCTGGTGGGAACTATTAGGACCAATTACGACGACAGATATGATGAGATCTGCCACCGATGGGGAGGCAACATCCTGGTCCTAAGTCTGTGGCCTGAATTGCCAAGATGGAAAAGGCAAAGGCCGAAGACCTCATCACTCAGCTGGGTTAAACGTGCACTGCAAAGTTTTCTGTACATAAATACAATTACAAAGTTTGTAAAAAATAATACGACAGGGTCTGTGCACAGGTAGAACTCATTTCCCGGAGGGTAGAAATGTCGCATGAGGAAAGCACAGTCACAGACAAAACATCCCACTACACGTGACTGTATCGCCCCGTAGATGGCCACAGCCACGGCGGAAGCGAAGGAGGGCAGCGTCTGGGACGCGGTTCCACGCTCATACTCACTGTGCTATCTTTGCTGAGATCATTGCCCCTTGCAAACACCCCCAAATGCCAAGTTTTGACAGAAATTCCTCACTGTAGTCTTTGAAACCAAGAGGTGAGGAGCTGCTGCTACTGGTGGCGCTGGAGAGGGTGGTGCCAAGTTCTTTCCAGGTGTGCAGCGCATCCGGTTTTCTGAATATGTCATCAAAAGCTTGAGACCAGCACTTAAAGGCAGCCCTAAGACAGAAACAGAACAATGGGTGGTCTGTCCTCCGAGGCTGGTAATCAAACCAGTCCTCCAGGAGGTAAAACAGGAAGACTGAGGAAGTGCCCAGCGCAAATATCACAGGGTAAGACTATCGTGTTTGTCCTTTACGGTAGTTTGCCTCAGGTCACGTGATGAACGAAACAAAGCAATGCAGTATTATTTATTGCAGAGCTAACATTTATGAGAGAAAATATTTACCCTAATTTTAAAAAAAAAAAAAATCAAACACACAGAAATTTGCCTCTTTACCAGCTTCTAAAGCGCTCACTACCTTTTCTTTCCTGCGAAGATGAAGAGACTTCCGAGTGAATGCAACATCTGAACTTTAAGGCTCCTTTGTTTGCTGGCTTGGAGAACATCTGTATTTTTAATCAAGTAAAAGAACAAATGTCAGTTCTAAGGAAAATATTCCCTTTCTATTTGCAAGAATATTTTCGACTGCGCCGTTTCCTAACTGTGTAGACTGCAGTGAGAAGAACTTCACGTTAATAGTGTTTTCAAATGTCACACGATATATATGCCCAGAGAGAGAGCAAACAAGGCTCTGTTTGAACACTGAAGAATGGGAGGCTGAGTCTAAGGCCCCGGAATCACAGAAGCTCCGTGGAGAAAGCAGAGTGAGGTCAGACAGGCAAAGGTAGTTAACAAGGCTCATGTGGGAGTCGGGGAAGGGGGGATGAGGGGATGGCTGGAGTTTGAGGTTCTAAAGAGGGTGGACTGGAAGCCTCAAGAGGGAGGTAGTGCATAAATTCTGGAGGCCCCTGAATGCCACGTGGAGAGGTAGAGATTACACTGTAACTGACCGGAAGGTCCAAAGAGTTTTCAGCAGAGATCTGACAAGATCCTAGCAGACTAGATAGTTTTCCTTTTACCTAAATGGGTGTGGGGGGGGGGCGGATTTGTTATCATGTGTTTTTCAGCTTTCTAATAAATGCATATATGATTAGGGTCGTCTAACCAGAAGAAACCGACAGCTGTGGCAGCAGTATGTGCTGAGTGTGGCCCTTTCTCCCAGAGAGCATGTCTGAGTCCTGAAGCAGGGTTTTGTGACAGAGCGGTATTACCTGGAATATTGCAGGTAACAACCGGGGATGGAGGAGGCCCTGCAGGAACTCACCCCACAGGAAACAAAAGAAGTGAGCTCCCTGTTTGTGAATAGCTAATTTTGTTTTGCAGAGTTTTTTTTTTTTTTAAAGATATTTTTTGTCTTATTTCTAACTGCCCCAAATTTTCCAGGATCGGACTTTGTTCAGAACCAAACTTACGGTGCTGATAGAGCTTAATTTGCCAGTGCGACACGCCTGTGTCAACCTACGCCCACAGCCGTGCAGATGCCTCACGCGGGAGAATAGCACCTGAGCGCTCGTGCGCTTTCGTGTGTATATTAAACCACGGACTCTAAGCGGAGAGCCGTTTTGTAGTCATCCTTATTTTGACTTTTACAGCTCCACAACGGATTTTCAGAAATCACAGAGACACGTGTGAATTTCAGATTTTATTTTAGGGGTTAAAGGGATAACGGTACAACGCCTGCTGCAGAGATGGGTCACTGAGCGTACAGCACATGTGAGGGGCACACTGCTGGATCTGTAGAAGAGCCACGTCTAAGAGAAAGACGTGAACACGAGGTGGTCGGGACAGAGCAGGAGCGCTCGCCGTGTCACCGTCCTCAGAAGGGGCTCGCAGCTCCGGGAAGAGACACGCTGGCCAGAAGGGTGCCCTAGAATCTCACGGTGGTCACAGCCAGGTGAGCAGTAGGAGCTGGAGGCATCTTCTGTGCCTAGAATGTTCTATCACAGCCTAAAAGACTGATGAGCAGACTGTGCGTTCAAGTTCTCTCATCGTTCTTGATTTTTTTAAAACTTCATTTATTATTAGTGTTTGTGTATTTGTGTGGTGGGGGGGTGCAGGTGCACACATCCCATGGCACACATGTCAAGGTCGGAAGACAGCTTTGTGGAGTCGGTTCTCTCCTTCCACCTTTACATGGGTTCTGAGGACTGAACTAAGATCTTCAATCTTACTCCACAAGCGCTTTCACTGGCTGAGCCAGCAGTCTTTTTTTTTTATTCATTTTTGCCTCTATTTTTTATTTTAATTTATATTTTTATAAATAAAAAATTCAACTTATCCCAGACCTCCTCCTTCCCTCCCTCCACCCCTCCAGTTCTCCCCATCTCCCCAAGATCTACCCCTCATCGTCACCCATAAACAACCCCCCTTCTCTTCAGGGTTACAGCACAATCAGGGCGTGGCATAGCGGGATAGAATGAAGCCAGGCACCAATCCCTACATCAAGGGTGGGCAGGGCAGCCAGGCAGGAGAAAAAAGTGTCTCAAGGGCAGGTAAAACTATCAGAGACACCCCCACTCCAGCCTGTAGGAGTCTTTCAAGGACACTAACTAGGCAGGCATGAGGTGTACTTAGGGGATCCTACAGGTTCCATGTCTGTGGCTTCGGTCTCTGTGGGCCCCCAAGACTGCTACCATCTTATCTCTACAGCCTTTGCCCTGCTTTTGAAGGTAACATTTCAGGACCAGATGCAATCTCATGTTAACACTGACGGTCCCACTGACAATCCACAACGGGTTAGCCTTACCGATAGTTTGGTAGTAGGAAGAAATTACCAGCCCCAGCTGTGAGTAGGGAAGTTTGCTTTTCTCCACAGAACTAGGAACTTTGAAGTTTTCCTGAGAAAGGTCAGGGGGTGTTGACAGGTGCATCTCTTCTGTTCCCAGGCAAAAGTCCACCTTCCCTGAGGAAATCTGCAAGTTGGTTACCCCTCCTTTTTCACCTAAAGGTATGAGCAAAAAAAAAAAAAAAGGAAAATGTTAAACGGAGAAAGAGGGGAAAGGCGGAAAGGTAGAACCAATGCCAAGGGAGGAGGAAGGTCAGGCTTTGTGAGCAGACGGGCTTGTCTGCAGTCAGAAGGATGCAGTTTTCTCAGCCCTAGGGTCTGGGATGGATACTGAAGTCTGCACCTGTTCAAGTGGACAGGCTCTGTACCCATGTGTTTCAGGAAAAGCACTACATAGGGGCCACCATCCCAGTCTAAGGCTGAGCTAATATTCTGCTCCTTCTGCAAGCTGGGGGAAGTTAAGAGGGTTTGGAGTCTGCCTTCTTTAAAATAGTTTCCCATAGTTAATATTTTAGTTCATCTCTGGGACAGAAACCTCTTGGAGAGAAGCAACATATTATGTCGCTCTGACCTGAAACAGGAAGAGAGGCACAGAGAGAACTTATGTTGTTAGAAGATCAGAGCGCGCGCACACACACACACACACACACACACACACACACACACACACACACACACACCAGGGAAGCAAGCAGTGTAAAAGAGGCGCTGAGGGAGAGTCTATGACGGATGCTGAAGCCCACGGCCTGAGCACTAGGGATGAACCACTGAGAGTGTGTCTGTATCGGGTGAGCTTCAGGTGAGCTGGGAGTTACCCTCGATTTTGTAACTCATGTCCTTATGCACCATTAATATATCTACTAGCTGGAGGAGGTAAACACGCTGTGGGGAATTAATTTAGCCCAGAACTCACCAATTAAGCTAGGCTGGCTAACCAGTGAGCACCAGGGAACTGCTTGCTCAACTTCCATATTAATGGCAGGCTTTGTTCTCTATGGGATCTGGAGATGAAACCCAGGTCCTCATGCCTCCTGACAAATAGTTTATCCACTGAACTATCTCCCCAGCGCCCATACTTTGTCCTCACCCCTCCTGACTGCCCTCCCTTGTCCCTTTTGCTGGCCCCCTTCTTCCCCTCCAAAGCCTCACCTCTGCTTTCATGCTACATACATTCCATCGCTCTCTTTCTCCCTCTCCCCAGTCCATGTGAAATAAATTGTATGGATGCTTATTTTTAAATAGACCTGTTTCTTTGAGACTGATAACTGGCATCTGGTAAAAGGTTCTGCTTAACTTGGTATGATGCAATCATCTCCAAAGGGAAAATAATCATAGCTCTATACCTGCAAAGAAAGCTCCTTCAAGCACAAGGCACACAGAATCAAAGCTTTAACAGACACCATTTTCCTTTATGTCTACTGTATTCCAGGAAGTTTTCTAGTTGAGCAGAAAGTTTAAAAGCAGGTCAGGTATCTTGGTTGGAATAAAGTATGTGTTGGGGAGAGAGAGAGAGAGAGAAATGGTGAAATCTGCTAGACAAGATAGGAAAAGGCTATCAGGGGAGAAGCCAGTTGGGAGGAGAGGATCGAGAGGCCAGAACATTCTGCTGGATGGTACCCCCACGTAAGTATAGATCAAGGGACGGAGAATAAACCCTTACCTTGTGTCTGTGCAAGAAATAGCAAAAGCAGCTTCCTGCTGTGTCGGACTGATCTGCTATGGTATCTGGACCTTTCCAGGGTCTCTCTAAAACATCTCAATGTGTCTGTCACATCCAAAGGCACACAGACGATCTGTTTGGCTCGTTTATGCTCTGAAATAGAGAACACTTGTGATGAGGTACAGCGCCAAGCCAATGACTCGCAAAGACAGTTCGAATTCAGAGCACTTCTTGGCCCAGACCCAAAGCTGCTGAGCTCAAAGTTCCCAAGCTGAAGCAGGCCTTTGACACTTAGATCAATTATTTTTTAGCATATTTCAAAGTTCATTTTTTTAGAGAAAAGTTTTTTAAAAATTTTTTATTCTTATGAAATGCAAATAACTTCAGATCTTGCCAATTTTCCTTATGAAGCCTCCTACTTTTTCATAAAAAATGAAATAATCTACTCTTTTTCAACAACCTCTTCAAAGCCCAGGTGCCTTGGGAGACAGACGAAAGGAGGAAACAAAGAATCTTGGAGACTAGCAGCTGATCTCAGAAGGGAAGGGAAAGGCAGGCCCTGTGAGAGGAAGAGCAGCTGAGGCCATTGCGTGGGTCAGGAGTCAATCAGGTGCTCTGATGCATGCCGGGAAGCGGAGTGGGGGAGCCGCTGCCGGTCCCCGGGCAGTGAGGGTGGTCCGGGAAATCGGACCCGGCTGCAGGCGGGCCGCAAGCAGAACAGATGAGGGCCAGAGGAGAGTGGACTTGCAGGATTCCGCCCTGAATAGCTAAAGGATTTACTTCTTCAATAAGCCTAACAAGTAGAATGTCCCAGTAAAAATTTAAGGTCTTGATCCCGTAGCCACTGAGTGGTTAACAGAACACTGAGAGGTTAAGGGGTATGGCCTTGTCCTTAAGAAATACCCTGTCTAGTGGACCAGATGAGGCTTTCCAACACAGGAGAATGAAAGTCACATTTGCAGAGAGAATCTGATTCCATGATAAAACAAGAGAGGTAAAGAAGACAGAAATCAACAGGGGCAGAAAAGGGTACGATGGTACCTCTCTAGCCCAAAGTCTAACGACTTACTGTGGCTGACTCCTAAAGACAACCACAGGAGACACAGACCATTATTACCCTTATTTTACACGTGAGGAAAAGAAGGCATGGAGGAGCCTGGCGGATCAGCATCATGATGTAGAAGTCAAGGAGGTGTTCCCGAGGACACAGAGATATCTCATGCCAGCATTAAGACAGACAGACAGACAGTGAGAATGGTGTGGGGTTTGAGACACAGCGAGCAGACGTGGCTATCCTTTCGAACAAAAATGGCCCATCCCAGTCCTGAAGCCTTCATTAAAGGAGTCGCCTTTATTTTGTGCAATGGAGAACCAGGAACGTGCTCCCAGCAGGACTTGCACACACGGGCGGGTATTTTAGAAAGCTAAGGTATCAGCTGTGTCCATGTAGCAGTGCCACAGAGGTAGGCGGTGGCTAAAAGACTATTTCCCCGACAACCATTTGACTGAGGTGTGTGTAATAGCTACCAGGGAGCTGCCAGAAGCAACAGGAATGGTCAGTGTGCCCCCCCACCCCCCCACCACCCCAAGGTAAAGGAATCATCGTCATGGATGGGAGCCACCTATGCTCCCATCCATCCTTTCAGGGCAGGTGACTTACTGCCAACCCCATGGAAAATAAAGACTCGAAGCGAGCCAGGGAGTCTTGGAAAACATCCGTCTAGTCCCTACACCAGTGCCCGTCTGCCCACAGAGACCCTCACTCTGGCGAGTCTCAGTCCCTTCCTCCTTCAGAGCATCTACTCCCCGCTCCCTGCAGAACCATTCCCAACAGCATAGTCTGCTGTTATTTCTCCCATCATTAAGAAAAGACCAAGTAAAAACGCCCCCCTCCCCTCCTCATCTCCCCTCAGGCTATTGCCCTATTTCTCTGCTCTACTTTATAACAAAATTTTCCCCAAAAGTTCTTGGTACTCATTGTTTCCCACTCCCTCTTAAGCTCCCTTATGGGGGGGCGAAGGGGGGTTCAAGTTGGCAGTGCAACAGCGAGCAGAGTCCATCACAGCTCTACCCTCTGTCCCGCTACCTCCATTCAGGGCTCCCGCAGCCCCTCCTATGCTTGTAGAATTTAAGACGCTACTCTGGAGCCAGCTGCAGCAAGGAGAACTGGGAGAATCTGCAGTGGTTGGAAAATCTGGGGGAACCTGGGATCAGGAGTCGAGAGAGAAAGCATGGCAGAACGGGACGGCGTTTTTGACCTGCATGGAGGAGGCAAGCCAGGAGCAGAGTCTGGTGGAGGAGCTTCTCCACGGGGCAGGCCCATTGAACCCCATCACTGCCTGCAGGGCAAGGGCTCCCATTCGGTTCAGAATTCGGCCTCTAGCATGGAGGGACGAGCTGGGAGGAGTCGGGAGATGCAGGAGCAGGCCTGTTGGGCACCATAACTACCTAACAGGCCAGGGCCCCCACTCAACCCACCAACCCACGGGTGCTGCCCTAGACGTGGAGGATGCAGGCTGTGGGCGGGGTGGGGGTGTGGGGTCTGGGATGGAGGATCAGAGCCACAGACAGGACTCAAGATGGCAGTGGGGCAGTAAGAACAATCCAACAGGGCTCTGGCCTACTGCCTATCACCCCCCTCGGGTCAGCCCCGACCCCTCACATATTCCTGGACCAGGAGAGCCACACGGGTGCCCTCCTCAGGCAGGAAGGACTTTGTGAATTAAAAGTGGCTGGAAAGACAAAGGGTCAGCGGCACACCAGGAAGGGCAGCTGGCTGTGAGTGGAGAGGAAGGGTGGCGGAGTGAGCCCGGAGAACACGGAACCAGAGACGCAGCTGTGAGCGGGATAAAGGACAACAGAGCTAGGCATCCCTGAGAGGGGAGGGTGTGCGAGATGCCACAAGGCTGAGGCCACAACCTGGCCTCCCTAGTGTGACCCACCAAGCTGGCGCTGCCACTCTGAGAATGGAGCAGGCGTTCTACAAAGAGGGGCAGACCCGGGGACCAGAGAGAGTTGGAGGGAGGTGAATGATGTAATGTTTTCATTTTTTAAATAAATAAAATAATAGGAGAGAGTTACTTTCTCCGGGCTTAGTTTTTAAATGCGAATTAAAATTTGTCGATAACGTTTATCATAAAGGCCTACTGCTTTAACTCGTCAAATGTCTGGAAAAGTACTTGCTGTGATGGTAAGCGTTTGATATGTGGAGAGTCACACAACCACTGCTACTTACACATCTTTAAAACACAGGCTTGCACCACATAGCAACATTGCTCAACATGATGGCAGTCCCACAAGCTTACGTCACCTAGTGGGCATCTTTGTTTACTGTTGGCACATCAATGAAACTGCCCAGGAGTGTTCTTCTCGTACTGTCTTCCTGTCGTGAAGAGTCACATAACTGTATGTATGGAGCAGTTATGTGTATTGGGCATCGTGTCAGGCCCTGAAAAAAATACAACTGGACAGAATATGAAACTGGCTCCTGTGCAACTCGTGTTCCAGACCAAATCCTGAAAATGTGCTCACACGGTCTTAATGAGATCGCCCTGCTGCTCATTTGTCTTTATCGAGCCTCTACTGATAACTGACTCTTCTCTTCGTTTTTCCTAAACTATTTCGCTTTCTTCTTTCTATTTACTTTTCCTTTTTTATGGTTTTAGTTGTTTTCCTTGTGACCTAAGTTGGGTTCTGGTGGTGCTATGGCTGGCTCCATGAGATAAAATGATCAAAGCAGGAGGAGACCATCACGAGTTCCGGGCTCACCCCCATCGGCCTATCTTGAGGAGACTGCTCTCTGAAACTTTCCATGGATCATTCCAGAAAGTATTTCAAAGTCACTAATATCATTTCAATAACTTAAAATTGATAAAGAGGCAGATTGGAGGGTATTATGAGTTTCACTGTACCCGTGTAGAAAGGAGATGCTAATCTCATCTGAGTTTTGGGTCTACGAAGGAAGGAACCTAGAGAGGGAGAGAAGTCTGCTTTCTAAACACTTGATCACAGCCATCCCAGGTCCCAGAGACATCAATAAAACATAAATTGCCAAAGTCTGAAAATTCCAACACAGCTAAGGACTAGTCAGTCCTTAGCAGGGAACTAACTATCCAATCAGATCAAGGCTCAAGATAGAGTTCCTGGACAGAATGTAAAAAGAGTTTCAATAAAAGGTACATCTAAGGTTATCTCCTAGACAGAGTTTAATGAGCAGGCAAGCTACCCATCCCTACAAGGATAATCTATGAAACAAGTTAGTCTCATTTCTTCAGATCCTGCTGAGATTATACAAAATCATATATGCTTTATTAAACAGGTGAAGGGAGAATGGGATACTGTTAAATAATGAGAACACCAAATGTTTCTAGGCTCTGGAGCATCACAGTATCTGTTGTTTAGAATTAAAATATTACTATCAAATATTTGTATGACACAAAAAAATTATGAGGTGCTAAAGCAATGATTTGGTGTGAAAACTATCATGAGCGGACTCTGCCTCAGAAAAAAGAATTATAAGTGTTTCATAGAGATATACCCAAGGCTCAACACAGTTATAAACTATGTTAGCAAGCTAAGTTCAGGATACTGAGAAAATTTCAGCGTCTTAAACCCAAAAGCATAGGCCCAAGACGTTTCTACCTGCACAGGTCCCAGATTCTTGTAAAGAGATTTAAGTCAGAAGCCAAGTTGTAATAGCTCAATACAAACCTGTAAGGATGCTGAGTGACCTGGAATTGCCATACCACCATGATCATTCAGAGTAGTGTGCTTACCTCACATGCTCACTGAAAACTACCAACTTATTTCTTGAGTGCTGTATAGAGTTGACACGAACCTAACGCATGCAATGCAAAACGGGCTTGATAGTTCAGCTAAACATTTGTGGATAGAACAATTAGCCAGACCGGGACTTAAAAAAAAAGAAAAATCTCTCTACTTACTAGTAATGTTTAATTTGTTTAATTTTCTTATCTGTAATGTGAACATAATAGCTATCTCCTAAGACCATGAAAATTAAAGAATCCTAAGATAGTTCCAGCTCAGTATTACCGTTGCCATATAATATTTTCCAATTTTTATTTGCTCAAATATTCCTATTCTAATCACAAATCAAACAGGGCATATTGCCAACACAGTTGCAAATCGAAGGAGCGCTGTACGCTAACTCCACCTGCCTTCCCTTCGCCCCCACCTGCTGCCCCCAACTGCCTACATAGTTTAGTAAGAGCCAAGCAGAGTGTTTTCCAGGCACGCCACCACCTCCGTCACCGATTAGTATCTCCCGGTGCACAGGGCTATGACTTTCCCAGTATCCTAGTCTTCCCCCCTTTGAGGAATCCGCATTCTGATTACAGCCATGCTTGGCACATTTTCTCATGATTATAGCAATTCTTTATAGAGCGGAGATGGTAACAGAAATTTATTTGAGTAAGGATCCTAAAACAGGGAACATGCCCCATCCCCAAGAATTTATAGACGAATCCAAGTAAAGAAGGAAAGAATCGTACTTGATTCCTTGCTGCTTGATAGGAGCGCTCATGTGGCCAGAAGGGGACCCTCTGCGGATGCTGATGGGATGATCGTCTCGGGAAACCCCATAAAGGAGAGTCAGCAGCTGCACCCTCTAGAGCCTCCACGTGCTCTGAAAACATCTTCCTTCCCCTTCTTCCCTCTTTCATGATAATGCCAACGTGTACCCAACGATGCCGTGCCGATTGTTAAAGAATTGCTACGCCTGGCAATTTGTTAATGACGACACTCGAGGCATGGCTAACAGTACAAGCCGGACAGACCTGAGCAGAGACCTCAACACGCCATGTTCCAGCTCCAGCTCCTCCTGCCAGCTTCCGTGCTCTCCTGCTTGCTCGTCCGGGCAGTTTATTATCTTAAATGTTGCTTCTAGCTCTCTCTGAAATACAGTGGTTTACTCCTCCAAAACCTTTGGCTGTCGGGGTGTGCCCATGTCTACGGTGGGGTGCCACAGACACAGAAAAAGCTAGGCCCCACCTGTCTGAGTTACGTCCACTTTTACAGTGAGGGGAACTGCAGATCAACAGGGGAGACCAGGCCACGCCTGATGTCACCTCCCGCCTGGTGGAGCATCCAAAAGACCTCTGTATCAGCAACTCTATTTACATTAAGCTAAGAGGGAGTAGCTCTTACTTACATGATAACACGGGCTGGTTTTTAGTCATAGAAATCACGTCCTGCTAGGCTTTCAGGCAGCCAGGACAATGAATCTTTAGTAAATACAATATCTGGTCAAATATACTGCAACACTTTCGTCTAGTCCTTCTTCTGTACTTCTCCTGAAACTTTTGGTCTTGGCAACCGTGGCTATGGGCTACCCTCCTTTGGTCTTGGGAACCGTGGCTATGCGCTACCCTCCCTCCATCACTGAGAGTCCCTCCCACCCAATGAGAACGCCTTCCAGTCTTACAAACCTTCCTGCACCACGCCTAATTTCTCAACCTTCCTTTCCATCTTAGCACCCTGCCCTCCTGTTCTGAATCCCAGTCTCGGCCTTTGTTCCCCTCAAGGTCCTCACTCTGCCAAAGGCCATTCTCTTGTGTTGCTAACTCCCACCTCTCTGATGGCTCTTTCCGTTTACTATATGCATACACTTTCTTTCTTCCGATAGAAAGACACGCACAAAATGGGGTGAAAGTTCCCAAAGGTACTATGGAGCATTTGCCTAATGTGCGCAAGCCCCAACCCCAGTCCCAGGCTTTCTGCAATGCAGTCCACCACCCACTGAATCCCTGCAGCTGCAGCTCAGCACCGCTGCCCTCACAACAGGAAGATTCCCACTGTCCTTCTCATCCCTTACAGACACAGTCACCGACAAGTAGGTACTGAGTTCGCTCCTGCCACACGGTAGGCACTGCCAATAGCATTCCGGTTATATCAGTGACCACAGCAAAGATTCCTGCCTTCACAGAGCTTGCGTTTTATCAAGGGAGCCTACCAACCAATAGCTGCAGCACAAACACTAAAATACGCGCTGTGGCTGTTGGTAAGAAGTGCTTCGCTAGACGCCTGCACGGTGCCGGGTAACGGAACTGGGAGGAGCAGTTCAGGCAGGACGGTCAGGACAAGCCTCCTTTAAGAAACGAGATGCTGGGTTTAAAAAGGGGGAGAAGGCGTTTGCAGTCAGACACTTGGGTGTGGGATGATAGAAACAACCAACCAACCAGAACAAGGCAGAGCTATGACAGTGAAGAAGCCAGTAGTGATGGCCACCAGACTGTCAGATGCAAAAGACGGACCGCTCTACTCTTGTAAACTGACTGCTGATGTTTCCTCTCCCTTTAGGCATACTCCCCACCCCCATCTTGTCCTTTTATGCCCCATTTTCAGATACTCTACTCCTTCCTCCCAGACGAGGTCCGCGCCTCATTCACATCGTGTTCTTCCTTGGCTTGCTTCCGTGATAGTCATTGGGCCCCTGTACTCTGACTCTCCATCTTAAGTAGAATCAGAAATGCTTTCTTTCAAGTTAGGCATGGCCGTGCCACCTTGGACAACAGGGTGTCAGCAGACATACATGGATCACTTTCTAATTGTAGCTTTAGGAGCCACTGTATGATTCATCATATGATTTATGATTTATCTTCTAGTCTGAATAAACCTACTGTATTAGGTACCTACTATTAGGTAGCTAATATTCACAAAACATCTGCGTAAAAACCAATGTACAACTATAAATCTCTTTGGGTATTGGGGGCTAGAGAGGTGACTCAGCAGTTAAGAGTACTTGTTTTTGCAGAGAACCGGGGTTCAATTCCAAGCACCCATATAGTGGCTCACAACCATCTTCAACTCCAGTTCCAGGGGACAGGATATCTTCTTCTTGCCTTCGTGGGTACCAGGAATATACAGGGTGCACATACACACACACAGGTAAGAAACTCAACACACACACGCACACACACACACACAAATCTTTAAAAAATTTTAAAAAAAATAAATTAATGAACCTAATTAATGTGCCCATCTATCAAGGCCGCGCCCGCTCCATGCCTGGCAGACCAACGTCCAAGACTGAAGCGTCAGAGTCCTGTTTCCTGGCACAGAAGCTGTGTCCAGGTGGTTGCTCCATCATGACACCGGCAGCTCGCTATCCAACCTTCCTGAACACAGACATGGAGGCAATGACGGACTTCTCACAGAGAGCTCATGGGATGTGAGAGCTATCTGTACTGTAGGATAGCCACGCCACGCTTTGACGGGCTCTGCTTTCTAAATGTGATAGCCTCAGATCTACACTCCATAGAACATTCCCTGACTTCAGTGACCGTCAGTAAATTTACTGACGACTAAACAGTTCTCCAAAACAGCTCACTCTGAATGTCACAGTATATTCAACCACCTACCCAATACGTCTCCTCAGGTATCCACCAACCATCCACCTAATACCTCTCTCCTCTGTATTCGCCAGCCATCTTTCCTATGCCTCTCCGTGGGTATCCACCAGCTACCCCATTTCTTCTCCCAGGCACCCAGACACAGTTGGGAATGCAGAAGCACCCCTTTCCTGTGATCTGTGCCTTCTTTCATTGGTTTACTGTCTGGGTGAAGACAGTAGGGTGACTGGTGAAGAACCCAGTGCTGCTGCAGACCCCATGACGGTGCAAGCTCTCCCTTTCCCCGTGTGTCCCTGGCCTAGTCAGAACAGAATGCAGTCCCAGGGCCTTCCTCTCCCTTTCTTCCATGACTACTGCCTCTCTATTCTAACTGCTCAGCTGCAGCCCTCCATTCACACACGACCCGGGAGCAGCGGCTCTCTGGCCTACACATGGGCTCCTTTGAACCTGTTTCCCACATTGCTGCAGAAGGAGACCATTTGACTCTTTCCTCCTTGCATCCCTTTGCCTGGCTCCCCTCTGCTTTCCAGATAAAGCCGGGCCCCTTCATCCTGTTCTCTGGGGTATTTTACTGCCTGCTACCTGCCAAACTTGATGACCTTTTGCCTGTCTGCAGTCCCTCAAAGGTGAATGCTAGCTCTAGCTATTCACTATTGCAGTTCATGGCAACTGTGATAAGAATCATAAATTACAATCCCACTTTATTGATCTCCTTCAACAGACCATAAACTCCTCTAAGACGAGTCTGTAATCCCATTCATCTTTGCATTCTTGGTACCTTATGACAGAATCTGTAACTTTTGATGCTCAGTACGTGTTTGCTGATCGACTGGACGGCTGGAGGATCAACTCGACAAATGGCTGAGTGGCTGATAACGCACCCACACAGGCAGAAGACTAGTGATAAACAGTGAGAGAACAGTAGCACCCCAAAGGGAAGATCGTGCTCCTAGCCTGTCCCAGAAACACGGACACTTGAGAAGCTCACTACAGCACAGGCTTTAATTCCATCCTCATCTTCTCCTTTAAAGAACTATTTGTTCAGTAATGATAGCACAATTAGACTTGCTTGGGTTTGGGATTATTTTACTTTTCTCTGCGTGCGCGTGTATACGGGAGTGCGTGTCTTGTGTGTGTGGACACCGACAGGGGCCAGCCGGAAAGAGCGTGCTGACCTGCCTGAAGCCCGCGTCACAGGTGATTAAGAGTGACGCGGCGTGGTGCTGAGAAGCAAACTCACGGCCTCTGGAGCCGCAGTCAGCTCTTGTAACTGATGGGCCATCTCTTTACTCTTCTGCTTTTATCTTATTCTGTGGCCTCATTCCTACAAGTTGCTCTGGCAAAAATCAAAAAACAAAACAAAACAAAACGTTTGGAAGTCTCCTCGGCTAAAAACAAGTAAGTTAAGGTATTCCAAAGGCTTCTCCGGCTCTCTGACTGTAACGCCAACCATGTGCCACGGCGCGGCCAGTAGGGTTCTGTACACCGAAGGATGAAATGGAAGCTGCTGTTAGAGTCAAATCAGGAAAGGGGGGAGAAAGGAAAGAGTTCCCGAAAAGACAAAGGCAGAAAAAATGTACAAAATAGATTTCCCTGCCAATTCTCCTTTTCCTTCCCTTTCCCTTCAGCTTGTGAAAACTTTTTAATCTTGTAAAAACTTCATCAACCTTGAGACGTTTACGGCAATATAAAATATCAAACGGTTTGTTTTCAAGTAAACCTGAAAGACAGCTACTCGCCGTTGCGGGGGTGTTGACTTGTGGAGCACAACGGCAAGCCTTAAGGAAAACTGAGACTCGGGTTAGAACTGGGTCTGACCTGAAATCAGAAGCATCTTCAGTACTTCAGTGGTGCCTTCTATATCTGCCAGGGTCCTGGGTGAGGAAGGGTCGATCTTGAGCTGCTTCCCAATGAAGTTTCGACAGGTTATCTTTGAAATGCAAACAGACATCGGTTAGGCACGTGTAGATTAGAGTCTGGCTCACTCAAAATGTTGGTCTCGGTCTCTGTCAAAAGAACCGTGATGCGGTACTACAAGTAAAAGCTGGTGGGACAGAACCTGGTCATGAGGATTTGGCGGAAAACATGGCTACACAAATTTTTCGTATTTCTCTTGTGCACGTAACAGCTGGGAGCACACTGGGGAAATTATGTGCAGCAATTAGAATATGATTTTCTGATATCCTGTAACTTCACTGATCTAAATATATATTCCATTATGTGAATTGAAGCACATTTCAAACACAGGCTTCTTTTCCAAAGGCAGATTTGGTTCCAGCCTACTCGTAATTAATGCAATTTTAACTTCCCTGATGAAGTTTTTCAAAACTAATTGCTTCTATAGTATTCTGACAATTCCTTGAGCAGATGTTTGAGTCCTTATATTGTAAAATATGTGAAAAGAGAAAAGTGTTCAGATGAAACGAAATTCCTCTAAAGCGCTCAAGACCCCATTCCTTCCATGTCTCTACTCCCGTCCCTTGGTCTAACCCAATCCAATTTCTCAAGATGCAGCAGTCTCTCAGAGCAGTCTGGCGAAGATGACTCTTCATCGTCCCTTGTGGGTATTTCCATAATGAGTTGGAAGCAGAGACTGTTAGGATCCAAACTCCTTCCTACAATTTGATAAAGCGTACCTGGATGGTCCATCCCTTCTCCAGCTTCTTTAAACAGAATCTTTACTGAACACCAGTGTGTCACGCACCCTCACACACTGAAAGGATGATGCAGCAGCAGAGAGTAAAACAAACAGAAATTTCTATTCTTGGGCAACGTATTCCAGTGGGTTACGAGAACAAGCAAAATACTGAAATACGTTAATGTAGCATATTAAAGAGTTTTAGCTGCTGTGGAGAAATGGTACAGATAGGCACATAGTTTTAAATATGGTAGTGAAGGAAGCGTTTTGCCAGGCATATAAAAGGTGAGGGGAAAATCAGCGTGGGCATGTGGAGGAAAGCATATTCCAAGCAAAAGCAGTAACAGATGCAACAACTCTGAGATGAGGGAGTCTTGAGGAATTATCTAGTTAAAAGCTGCAGCTACAGATGGGTATGGGCTAGGACACCGGCAATCCCAACACTCAAGAGGAAGACCCTGGAGAACTGCCGTAAGTTCAAGGTCAGCCTAGTCTGCACAGTGAGTTCCAGGCCAGCCACGGCTGTATAGATCCTATCTCGAGAATATCCAAATGACAGAAACTGCAGGAGACCTGGGTGTGGCGGCACATGCCTACGATTCCAGGATTCAGGGGTCAGAAGCAAGAGGATCAGGAGTTCAAGGTTATCCTCTACCATATAACAAATTGTGGGGCCATTCTTGAGCCATATGAGATCTTGTTTCAAGAAGAACAAGCAACAAAGCACCTATAGGGAAAGTACCAAGTGACAGCTGATAACAAAGGGATAAGCAATACAGAATAAGGTATGGCAAAGCCGTGTCGGAGTTATATACAGTAAGGTACACTGAGGCTATGACAAAGCAGCTTCCTGCATTCTAAATCAGACAGGAAGCTCCTGTAGGATTGTAATCTAGCCTGACTTGTGTTTTTAAAGGGCTTTCTTTATCTGCTGTCTTGAGAGCAGACCACAGGCTGGAGTTAGGGTGCAGGCAGTTACAAAGTCACTAACTGGAGCAGACTTGCCAATGGTTAGGTCGGAGGAGTGCTCAGCGCTGACCGCACACTGAGGACAGAGAGTTTAGAAACCGACTTGAAGTGGGTATGAAAACAAAGCAGGAGTCAGAGGTGCCACCATGGTGTGTCTGGCCTGAGCGATTAGGACAGGGCTGTCGTCAGCTGACAAGGTCTCAGAAGAACAGGCTTGCTTGTGAGCTTCTAAATCTGAGAAGTGCTTTAGATGTCTGGGAGAGGACGGTTGGATTAGTCGGGGTGTGGATCAGCTGCTTAGGGCTAACCAATAAGGAGGAAGGGCAGACAGGCATCCACTTTGCAGCCCACCCGCACTTCACGCTGACTCTTCAAGGTGACAGGAGTCTGAAGAGACTGACTAAGGTCCCTAATTAGCTGGCGTTAAACTAGAGAAACTGTCCTTGGCGGGCCTGGCCTCATCAGGCCAGTCCTTAACATGCTACTGATCTCCGGAACCCCGCAACCAAACAGCAGCTGGGCCTACAGTTGTTCTTTCCTCTGCAAAGGAGGAAGCTGGGTTGATTTCTAACTGCGGAACGGGATGCACGGGAGGGAAGGCGCTCGCTTGGCCGCGGAGAACTTCTGTGAGAAGAGGAGAAAATGGAGTCCTCATTGCAGTCCCACACGCTGTGTGAGTGCAGGGACTGGGTGAGCCGCGCCGGTCAGGACTCAGATGAGGCACAGGTCCGTATTTGTTCAATTAGTCAACCAGAGGGCTACACATCTCTCTTCTTCCGTCTCTGTCAAGGGTACCATGGTTTCCATGAGCCTCGGACATTTTCACCTTTGTAGTGCTACGTTTGAAATATATATATATATGTCTATATGTATATACATATATATATACACATATATATATGTATATATATGTATATACGTATATACTGAAAAGTCATGACTGAGTTGGTGTAAGTACAAAAATATCCACAGTAACAAAATAAAACATTTCTCTTTGCCCTAAAAGTTACTTTTCTTATTTCAAAATGAATCCGAACATTAAGCAGGCCCCTGAAAACTATTGTGGGATCTAGATACTGTCACTGCTTCTAAGGCAGTGGTTCTCAACCTTCCTAATGCTGCAACCCCTTAATAAAGTTCCTTATGTTGTGGTGACCCCCAACAATTACAATTACTTCATAATTGTAATTATGAGCTACTGAGCAGTGTCTCAGTTCCTAAGACCATCGGAAATACTTGTTTTCTGAGGGTCACGACTAACAGGTTGAGAACCGCTGTCCTAAAGAGTGTGTTAGCCCTGGTCTGGATGTCTGTGTCCTATGGAGAAGGCCCTAACTTCTGGATTAGCTACATCTGGAAAGCACCGACGGAGAACAAGCTGTCAAGAACGCTTGTGGATCTGGATGGAGAATGCCCAAGTGAAAGACACTGCTTATTTGGATCCTAAATCCTTCCCTTTTATGTGTGTGGCAACAAGAAGCCAAGGCTCCTTGAGAAACAGCCCCGCTTACCTTCTCTCCGGTTTCAGCCTCGTATCTGGCACAAGCCTGTTGGGAGACGTCGGGGCCGTTGAACTTCTGTATCCTCAGGAGCAGCTGGCGCTGTGCGTACACCAACAGCGGGGTCACTTGCTCTGCATACCTCTCACTGCTCGCGGTAAAGAATAGATTGAGAAGTAAACTCGAGGGAAAAGATCGTCCTCCAAAGCAGTCTACTAGTCTTTGGTTGAGTTTGTGGATTGAACCTACTGTGAGATGATGTTGAACTGAATGGCAAGAGACACCAGTGTCTCCCACCTCTCCGTTTGGTATAAAATCTCCAGAGACTTTAACAGGAAGTCACAGATCCATTTCAAATCGACCATGTTGACGTCGTCCAAAGGATGCTCGAAAGTCAGGTTGGAGCCTCCGTTGTCATTTTTGATGTTCCCGTAGCAGCTGGGAACGCTGAACTCGCCTTTCTCCTCGATTGACTGCAAGAAGCGCATGGGAATAAGGGAACCCGTTCAAGGGCCGACTGAATACTGCTCCTGGTAAATAAACGTGATGGTGCGGCACGAGAGGGACAGATTGGTACGTGAGTCACGGCTTTGTGACAGGAGACGACGGTGCTGTGCAGAGAAGTTTGCAGTGGTGATGGAACTGTGCTGGGTTTGTGCTTGCTGTCACTTAGTGGGGCCACCAGACACGGGCGGCTGCTGACTATTTGAAATGTGACGGTGCAACTGAGTTTTTAATGCTGCTTGGTTTTAACTCGTTCACATTTTAACTTAGTTAATGGTGGCTAGTATTTAGTAGACAGCTGAGGCCAAGGTCTGTTCTTAGTGTGTACCATTGTTGATTTAAGTAAGGACATTAAATCAATTTGGTAAAGCTTTTAGGTAGAAAAGACAAAAACAAAACAAAACATGCAGTTTGTACCGATAATAATCTTTCCTGGTATATTTGGGCATACAAACTAGCGTGTAGAATACTACACCCAATTCCTTAATATAAAAGTCAATCTCATGCCAGGCTGTGGGTGAAGCGCGCCTTTAATCCCGGCGCTCGGGAGGTAGAGGCAGGTGGATCTCTGTGAGTTTGGGGCCAGCCTGGTCTACAGAGCGAGTTCCGGGACAGCCAGAGCTACAACAGAGAAACCCTGTCTTGAAGGACAACAACAACAACAAAAAATAAATAAATTATGCGCCTTAGTTGGGGTTTCTGTTGCTGGGATGGAACGCCATGACCAGAGGCAACTTGGGAAGAAAGGGTTTTATTTGGTTTATACTTCCACGTCGCTGCTCATCACTGAAAGAAGTGCTCTCCATGCTCTTCAGGGCCTGCTCAGCCTGCTTTCTTACAGATTCCAGAACCACCAGCCCAGGGGTGGCACCACCCACAGTGGACTTGGCCCTCCCACATCAATTACTAATTAAGAAAATGTCCTACAGGCTTGCCTGAAGCCTGGTCTTATGAGAGGCATTTTCTCAACTGAGGTTCCTTCCTTCTTCTCAGATGACTATAGCTTGTGTCAAATTGACATAAGACTAGCCAGCACAACTGAATCCTATCGACCTGACACACAAACACATCATTAAACTACAAACTTTCCTTTCTTATTCATCCCCAATATCACACACTAATATCAACATCACAACATATAAAACGTTTTCAAATTTTAAAAGTCCCACAAGTCTTACAAACACAAACATTTTGAAAATTCAATCTCTTTTAAAATCCAAAGTCTTTTTTTAAAATACAAAGTCTACAACTATAGGCTCCAATAAAATAAAATAAAATAATTTAAATTCTTTCTTACTTCAAAAGGAAAGAACAAGGGCACAGTCACAATCTGAACAAAACAAAAACAAACTCCAACTGTGTAAATAACTCAGCATCTAATGTTTAGGATCCACTCAATCTTCTGGGATCCTCCAAAGGGCTGGGTCAGCCTTTCATAGCACATGAAGCTTACCTTCTAGACTTAAACTGGCTCCCCTCCGCTGCTTCTGCTGTCCTCCATGGCCATCCCAGGGTGCTTGCTTCTCCAAAATGCTCTTGCTACAATCAGATTGCACTTTCACCAGTAGCCTCTCCTTGACTCTCTTCAAGGTGCCAAACCTCAACTTCTCTGCATAACCCCTTTAATCCTGGGCCTTTGATTGATAACATCTTCACCAGTGGCCTCTCCTTATCTCTCACAGTTCCAAGTGTCAGCTGCTCCCCATGACCCTTTATGCCTTCAAACTCAGTACTGCCTTGGTGACCCTTAAACACTACCGAGTTCAGCTTCCAGCATGAAGTACAACCTTGGCAGCCTCTGGAACACAGCTTCTGTGCGCTGACTCTGAGGAGTACTTCCCAGATGATTTCGTCTCGGTGATGCTGGCCTCTTCTTAATCACTGCTAATTTCTCAGCTCCAGCTAACCATCGTCAATTGTCCCAGTGAAGCAAAGATTTCACTTTAGTTGTTCTGTTATCTTTTTAACCACAGCCAGTTCTTCAGCCCCATCTACCCAGAACCACAGAGTCTTAAACTCAAAATAAGCAATGGTCCCCTTGAAGTCTTCCCTCTGGAACTTCACAAGCCAGACCTCCGTCATCTGCGTTTCTCCCAACACTCTTATCTTTCAAGCTTCCATAGAACAGCTCACCGAGCTTTGAACACTCAGTGGCTTTTCTATACCATAGTTCCAAAACCTTTCCACAAGTCTCCCAAAAACAACATGGTCAGGTCTGTCACAGCAATAACCTACTATCCTGGTACCAATTTCTGTCTTAGTCAGGGCTTCTGTTGCTGTGATCCAACACCCACATCAGGCTCGTCGCTGAAGAAAGTGAAGGTGGGAACTGAAGCAGGGCAGGGGCCTGGAGGCAGGAGCTTTTGCAGAGCCATGGAGGGGTGCTGATTACTGGCTTGCTCTACTTGACTTGCTCAGCCTGTTTTCTTATAAAACTCAGGGCCATAAGCCCAGGGGTAACACCACCCTGGTATAATGAACATGGACCTTCCTCATCAATCACAAATTTTAAAAATATCCTGTAGGCTTGCCTGCAACTTGATCTTTCGGGGGCCATTTTCTCATTTGAGTTTCCCTCTTCTTGGATGACTATAGTTTATGTCAAGTTGACATAAAACTAGCCAGTACAGGAGATTTTCTAGAGGCCTGATTTTTGTCCAAATTTAAAAGCTACTATTCTAACTACAACTGTGCTCATTTTCCATGAGACCTGACGCATTTGTGTCTTCCTCTGAAAACTTCTGCAGGAACGCAAAGTGTATAAGGTCCATCTGAGGACCTGGCTACAGCTCAAAACAGCCGACTGGGGTCAGCCCCTTCTGTCCTGGAGGCTCGTTAAAAGTAACCCATGTGCCACAGAGGGAAGGCATTAACGGAGGCAGAGGCTGAGCAAGATCCACACTCCTTCAAGCTTGAAGATCGTGACTGTTGTCTGGCTATGAGGGATCAGAGAGTGAAGAGGTAGTGCGGCACACTTGCTCCATGTGAGGCTTACCCCCTACACAGTGCCAGCACATGCAACATGCTCAAAGGAAACTGCGTCATGAATTATGAGCCCGTTTCTCAATCCACGGAGCCTGCAGGGTCCCAGACATTGTAAAGAGCGAGCTCTGGTTCCTTTCTCTCTGACCTCAAAGTGGAGGCCTCGGGACTCACTCTCCTCTCGTGGGCCTGCCCCGACTCAGCCCTTTCCAGCTTGCCCTGTATTATGTCAGGTACCAGGTTCATTTCTTGAATGAAAGATAAGGAAGTCCTCAGGCATGACCGTATGTTCATGGTCGTGAACACAGTTCATGAACAGAGCTCACCAGCAACAAAGCTGGGATTCTGTCTCAGAGTATCTTACTCAGCATCCGTCTCTCCATTGATTCCAACCCAACGGCCAAGGGCAGGGGGAGCATCATCTGTCGGCTTTACAGGTCTTATTATGCTACCAGGCAATACTAAGAAGCAAGCAGAGCTGACACGTCAGGACTGACTTAGCATTTGGAGACTAAGGGTTCAGGTGTAGTAATGGTCGAAATTTTGAAAGATTTAATATGTGCCGTGTGCAAATTCTTTAAGACGTTTTATTAATGACAACTTCTAGCACTTAAAACAGTAGAGCAAGTAATAAATAAGACCCTGTATACTTTCTACGAGCTTCAATAATTTTCAGGTTTTAGGATATATCCAGTAATTTCATTATTTTTAAGTATATCCCAGAAATTACGCTCGTCAATCTATAAATATTTTAATATAATCTCTAAAGAGTGAAGAACTCCTTTTACAACCTAATTTTATAATCCTACTTTTAAAACTGACAAAGGCAAGGACTGAAGAGACGGGGCAGTGGGCAAAAGTGCACGTCACTGAAAAGTAAGGACGTAAGTCCAAATCCCCAGAACCCCTATAAACAACACGAACCCCTAGTAGCATCTGTGCTCCCAGGGAGAGATGGGGGGGTGGACATGGGAGCTTGTGGACCAGCTAGCTTGTTGCATACAGCCCAGCAGCAAAACAATAAGAGACCTTGGCCCGAGCAAGGCAGGAAGCAAGGGTCAGCGTGAGAGGGAGCTTGTCCTCTGACCTCATCAAGCATGCTGTGGCACTCACACGCACGCAAACACACACGCATGTGTACATATCACACATGCACGCACATGCACGCACACACAATCATGCACACACAAAAGTAAGAAAAATTCCTTAAAATCATCCTTCAGTAGCCACGCTGAAAATGTCCACATTTCTTGAAATGAGATCTGCACAAGGCCCCGACACTGCAATTTTGTTATGGCTCCAGTCCTTTTTAATCTATGATCTCATCTCCCTTTTGAAAATTTCATTTTGTCGTTGAAGAAACCATGCTGCTTCCTGGAGAGCTCCCACGGGCTTGATTCTGTTGATTGCATTCCTAAGGCTTTCCTTGAAACCTTCCTCTGTCAACTGCCTTTGTGTGTCAACAGTGAGGTCTGAATGCTTGATCTGATTAGATTTTTTTTTTTTCCTAGCCGGTGTACTCCAAGCTGCTCTTCCTCCACGTAATTCACTCGCTGAGAGCTGACAGATCTTGGTACTCTAATTCCAACAGCCTTTTTCCATTTACTACCCAAATACTTGCATTTAAAAAAGGCTTCCCCCACAGTTAATAGAGGCAGGATGACCCCGCAGGGCCCTGGTCCCTTTGGTGAAAAAAACGGAATTTACGACCACAACCAAGATGCACTGCTTCCTTTTGGGCCCTTTGAAGGGCACCGCCTCCCTGGTCATTTTTAAAAACTTGCATATGGTGTGCCTTCTCGTTCTCCATCCATGCTACCGGCATGCTGCCTCCTTCACGCCGGTACCAGAGTCTCCGGGTACCACAGCTTTAATAAGCCTTCAGTCAGAGAGTGAGCCCGAAAAGTTAAGCTTGTTTTAAAGACCCGACGGGGTGGTGGGGGCTGGGGCCAAGAAGATTCACTTTGATTTGCATCCGTTCGTAACTTTAGAACTGTCAACGTTTTTCAAAATGCTTTTTGGGTTTCCGTGGCTCGGTGGATACGGTTGAGAACAGCTGATGGCAAATCTTCCTGGTCGCGAACAGGAGACATCTCTTTAACTTCATCCCTCCTGTATTAGGAGCTTTCAACGTAGAAACTCTACTCCGGTTAACAAGCAATTGGTGTCTTCCATGGCTTTCACTTCTCGGCTGTTGTGACCAGTGTTGCAATAAATCTGGCTGCAGAGGCGTCCCTCTGATAGAGATACTTCTTTGGATAGACGTTCTCTGGCAGGACGTCAAGATCATTCTGAAGTTAATTTTTGAGGAACCTCTGTACTGTTTCCACAACAGCCTCACCAACTTACAGACGCCATCAACAGAGAGTGCCCATCCCTTTCTCCACACAGTCTTCACCGCTCCTCTTCTGTGACTTTTATGTAACCGGCACCCTGACTTGGGGGACGGGAGACAGCTGAGTGTAATTCTGACTTGCATCTCCCAGCTGATCAATGATATTGAGCATTTTAAAGTTATCTTTGGTATATTTGCACGTCTTTCTCCATCTATTCATTCCTGTATTTGTTACTGAATGTGTGTCTGTGCATGTGTGCGTTCATGCGCCATGTGGGGTCAGAGGACAATCCTGTGGAGCCTGTTCTCTCCTTCCACCATGGTGTGAATTCTAGGAGTTAACCTCAGGTCACCAGGCTCACACATGGTGAAATCTCACTGAGTCATATCACTGGTCTGTGGAAACCCTATTTTGAGAAATGACTATTTAGATCTATTGCTCTTTTTCAATCAGCTTATTGAGTTTCTTCTTTTGCTATGTAGCTGAGTTCGAAATACACTTTGATATTGATTCTTTATCATGTGTATAGCTTGCAAACATTTTCTCCAAACCAATCTTTTTTTGAAAATATGGTGCACGCATGAAAGTTTATGTTCACGTGTATGAAGGGCCATGCGTGTGTGATATGTGTGTACTTGTGTGCGTGTATATGCTGAGGTCGAAGCTGAGTATTCTCCATCTCTCTCCACCTTTTATATTGAGTCAGAGCTTGCCATTTCAGCTGGTCCAGCCACCTGGCTTGCTCCATGGAGCCCTTTTTTTCACTTCTTATGCAATAGGATTACAGGGAGACCACCATGCCACCTGGCTTGTACATAGGGCATGGGGACCTGAACTCCAGTCTTCACACTTGTGTGACAAGCACTTTAAGCTGCTGAGCCATCTTTCCAGCCCTGGGTTATCTCTTAATTCTGTTGATTGTTTTATTTGCTGTTTAGAATCTTTTGAGTTTGATGTAATCCTATTCAGTAACGCTTTACTAAGCCTTGAAATATTGTAAACTTACATGTTTACCATGGGAAAATTGTTTCCTTTCCCATTTCAATACCATCATGTTTCCAATGTAGTTTATTCTACCATTTCATGTTTGGTATTTTCAATGATATATCTCATCCCACATTTTTTCCCAATTATTATTAATGTTATAAAGCACCTGAACTGCTGTTGGATAATTTCTCCTTTTTTCCTTTTTTTGAAAAGGTTTTTTTTCACAAGTATGACCTGATTATGGTTTCCTCTCCCTCTATTCCTCCCAGTTCCTCCCAACCTCCCTTCCCATCAAGATCTGCCCGCTTCTGTCTCTCATTAAAAAATAAACAGGTTTCTAAAGGATAATAAAATAAAATAAGGAACCTCAAAAGATTCAGTTGAGTTCATTTTCTGTTGGCCATCTACTTCTGGGTATGCAGTCTACCATTAAAAGTAGTGTGTTTCCCTAGTGAGACTTCCATGGAGGAAACTAAAGTTTTATCTGCAAGTAGTCATCAATTGGAGATTGCTTCTGGGTTAGGAATGGGGCATGTGTCCCCTTCTCCTTTCAGCTCTAGGATCCCACATGGTGCAGACCCATGCAGGCCCTGTGCATGCTGCCTTGGTTTCTATGTGTTTCTTGCTGTTCAGAGGGTTTCTCTTATGAAGTACATGTGTCTTTTTCTACCCATTCAAATAATCTGTGCCTTTTAATTAGGATTGTTAGCCGAATTACATTTAATACAGTTATGGATACGACTGAGGTAATTTTAACACTTGTCTTAGCAAATGTTCTATTGCTTTGGAGAGACACCGTGGCAATGGCAGCTCTTAGAAAAAGAAAGCATTTACCTGGGGACTTGCTTTACAGTTTCAGAGGTTTAGTCCGTTATCATCATGGTGGGAAGAGTGGCAGTGGCATGCAGGCAGACATGGTGCTGGAGAAGTAGCCAAGAGTTCTACATCTGGATCCACAGGCGGCAGGAAAAGCAAGACTCTGCGCTTGAAATGGGCTTTTTGAAACCTCAGAGCCCACCACCCCCAGTGACACATTTCTTCCAGAAAGGTCGTATCTCCTAAGCCTTTCAGATAGTGCCACTCTCTCTGAGTCTTGGGGTTTTGTTGTTGTTGTTGTTTGGTTTTTTGTTTATTCAGACCACCACAGTAGTTGATATTTGTTTTCAATTTGTCCCTCTGTTCTTTCTTTCCTTCTTTTAAGGTACTTGAGCATTATTTAGTCTTACTTTATTAGTTTTTTAGCTACCTCTTCTTGCTGCTGTTATTACTCCATGATTATGGCATTCATCTCTAAATAATCACATCCCACTCAAAGTTAATATTGTAACACTCAATACAAATAGTTTAACTTTACATGCTTTGTCTTTTATGATATTGCTGTTAGATATTTTCCTTCAGAAATGTTATATCTCAGTGTGCTTATCTGTTTGCATATCGTATTGTTCCTATTTTATTTCCATAATCTAAGCCATGATTAAAACAATTTTCAATACGTTTATGTTATTGCATATAGTATTGTTTTTATTTTATTTCCAATGTGATAGATTTTCAATAGCTACAAGTCTTAGTACGTGGAACAACGGAACAGGGCTGGATGAAGTGCTGAGAAAGAGATAGCCCGATTGGCTCAGCCTCCACTTGGATTAAATGCACTAAGGTCAATTCATGTAAGAGACAGAATTCAGTAAGAATTCTTTCACTTTCCTTCAAACAAACTGGATTTTTCAAGCCAAGGTATTTTTAATTAACATTAATGCAAGTTCTGTGCTGTGAACAAACTTATAATGAGAAGCAAATGAAAAACAGACAAACCAAGTGGGAACACAAGAAAAATATCAATTTCTACTTATCCCAAGCTTCATGAAAAAAGATATTTTCTAATTGGATACAATAAAAATAATTACCAAAATGCCCTTACCTTGATAGAATTGGTGCTCTCTAGTCCTATTAACATGTCAATAAGCAGCTCTGAGCCCAGGCTGAATGGTAACACACAGACACTGAGAAAGGCATCCTGAGTAATAGGAAACGTTTTGAAAATATCCATGGTATGCTTCAGGAGTATTTGCAGCTCCCGAGTAAAGTTCCAGAAGACCCTGCAGCAGTTCTGCAGCAGTGTCCAGTAGCCACCACGGTAAGCGAGAACCTAAGACAAATATCACATTCAGTATACCACAAAGTTCCAAAAGCTGTAGAAATCTGGAAAATGTGACTTTTTTTTCTGCAAACATATATGTTGATGATAAAAGCAAAAAACTAAAAACATTTGTTCTGTGCCACTCACACGCTCAATGCTGTGTCATGATATTTACATACATTACCTGGTCTGAGTCCACCAAGTCCAAGAAGCTCACATACTCTAGCACACTAGCAATGTGGAAATTAAGCCTAGCTAATTTGCCCATGATCCTCAACCCACTGAGTGGACAAATAAAATTTTCATATTCATGGACAGAATCCCAATATCCCATTTTTAGAAGGTGCTGGGGATACAGCAATGAACACAGACAACTGGTCTACCTTCCTGCTACTCATGTTTACAAGAGAAGACCAACGGTAGAAAGGTACACAAAAATGGGATTTTCCAGAGAAAAGTATTTTATTTAAAATAAATCAGGAACTAGAGAGATGACTCAGCATCTTCCTTCAGAAGACCTGGGTTCGATACCTAGCACCCACATCAGGTGGCTCACAACCACCTGCAACTCCAGCTGCAGGGAATCCAATGCCTCTGACCTCCTTGGGCACCTGCACTCATGTGCACATACACACAGATAGACAGACAGACAGACAGACACACACTAAAAAAATAATAAGAGTTAATTTTTATAAAATGAAGCAGAAATAAGTGGGAACTGGCAAGGAGTGAGAGGACCTGTTAACTTAGAGTCAGGAAAGAATCCTTTCTGAGGAGGATGGGGGCATGCAGGGACAGGAAGTAAGCAGGTCATGTAAAGGTGGAGAGTGGGAGAGCACTAGAGACTTAGAACAAGAAACATAAAGGACGGAGGGTGAGACTGAGAGCTGGGGAAGAAACAGATTGAGTGCTTTTGCGATAGGAGTGGGAGGAAGAAGGGGAGCAAGAACTGAGCTCCACACAGTGAGGAGGTCTTGGCTCCTCTTGAAGCAAATAGAAAGGGAGAATAAAATTAGATGTTCATAGTCAAGGGGATGATTGGTGTTTATCTGACTTTTTGTGGAATTACCCTGTCCATTCAGTGGAGGAAATCCACATGTCTTTTTGTCTTGAAAGCATAATGGTCCTCTTATGTTTTAAGATGTTTTAAACATATGGCCTTCCTGCCTTGACTGAGAAGAAACTAATTTCTTTATGGCTAGTAATTCCGATCCTGAGTTTAGCTGTCTGTTACTTTAGTATTTTAAAAGCATAAAAGGTTGCTTCAGAGATGGGTCAGTAGGTAAGAATGCTTTCTGCGGAAGCGTGAGGACTTGTGTTTAAATCTCTAGCACCCACATAAAAGCCAGGCATGTGTATCTTATAGCACTGGAGTAGGGGGCAGGGTTATCATAGGCAGGAGGATCATGGGCTTGTGGTTGCCAGCCTAGCTTAAGATTCAGAGGAAGACTCCATGATAGAATAAAAAGTAGTGACAGAGAGTGCAGGATGCCAATATCCTCCCTCACCTGGCCTCAGTATACACATACCTGCACTCACATATGCACATATAACACACACACACACACACACACACACACACACAAGAAAAAAGCATTGACATAAACAGACATAAGTAGCTGACAGAACCAGGAGGTTAAGGCAAGAGCAGTTTTCATAGCCTGCATCATAAATCTTCCCTTGTGCTAGAGAAAAGAAAGAGGGTTGTGGTACCCCAGGAGTCGTATCAACACTGGAGATGCACCCAATGTTATCACAAAAGAATTCAATCTCCCACTTGGTGCAGGGAAGCAGCCAAAGCACAAGCACCATTATAGGGTCTCCGTGGCAACAAAGGCCGCCGAGAAGGTTCTGGGTGCAAAGATGACAGCTAGCTAAAGGAGCATATATTCTCTGCCCCACAACCAGACAACGCATAAGCCTTTAGTACCATGGCCGGAGAACATCAAAACTAGCTGGGGCAAAACCTAGCAAGATTAAGTCTGTATGTACTAAGTGAGCATATTTTACACACCCAGATTTCTGGATGAGTCTCACATCTGCTGCATGAGTAAAGAGAAAGGACTGCATTACCATTGCTCTCCTGCAACATGAGAAGATTTTAATAAAATGATCCAGTCCCCAATTCAGTACTCGATCCTTCTCTTTGGCATTAATAGTAGCGCCTAATTGAGATTCTGCTTCATAGAGTGTTTGCGTTTTTATCTTGGAAACATTGTCCTCACTTCTGGAATTCCAAAATGCAGGAAGATCTTCAATATCTGCATTCCAAAAATAAAGCACAACACTGTCAAATACTATATATATATATATATATATATATATATATATATATATATATATATATATATATATATGGCATAAAACTATCAAAGACTTACATTTACATTCAAACAATGGTGACGTGTGTCATATAATGATAACATGTCACATTAAACTTAGAGAAGGAATGGGACAATCAGATATACAACCAGGGGAGGTTTCCAGAGAAACAAGTACTTTAAGCTAGAGGACAACAGGCATGGCTAGCCATATGGGGAGATACAGAGAAGAGCACTTTGGGGAAAGGTGGGGGCAAAAGGAACAATGTGGTAAAAGGAACGAATGGGTATGGGGGTGGCAGGGACGCAGTCATAATCCACTGTCCTTTAATTTTCCCAAACAGCCATTCGCAGGACCCACTCACTGCAAGAGAGTAGCACTCTGACCTCACTCCCCTGCTAAGGCAGCATCAGCCCAGAAGTGTCTCACCTGCCACATATCTCTTCTCCCATATGTACACAAATAGTCTCAATCTAATACCCCATCTCCAGCATCATAGTGGGTTGAAGCTAGGATAAGCCACATATGTCAACTGATTTACAAAAAGAAATTTAAAGAATAACAATCAGATTTTATGTCTATGGAATTTCCCTTCAATGATGTGGATATGCATTGTATGATGTCTGAGCACCAATCTACACCTTAGAAGACTCAGAAGCATGTCAAATACCTCACTATGAACCAACACTACCAAGGCAGTTAACTAGCTACTAGGAACCCTGACCAGCAAGGAACTCCATGGTGCCAGCATTAAGGGATTGGAGAGAGGGCTCCGTGGATAAGAGCATCAACAGCTCTTCCAGGAAACCTGGGCTCCATTCTCAGCACGCACATGGAGGTTTGCAATCACCATTCACTCCAGTTCCAGGGGACTCAACCCACTCTTTAAGCCTCTTCTAGCACCAGACATACATATGATGCACAAACACACATATAGTCAAAAACACATAAAATAAGTATTTTAATGCCAGTATGAAAAATCTACATGCACAGATTTTCAATAGCATCAAAAGATTAGAAACACATTTCTATTTGTGAAATGGGTGGTAGGTAGTCAAGATAGAAAAATCTGTTCGTTAAAAATAGTATTCCAGACTCCATCATCTTTATGGGAAGGGGTTAAAGAGTTAACCAAATTTGACAGGCAACAGTCAGCACAGTATCTGATGGAAAGACCCCATGCCTGAATATTTCTACCACCCAGAGACTGTGGAAACCAGATCATATAACAGCACTTTTCACCCTGCAAACAGAAGACCATTTTGTTCACCTTTAAGTGGGCTTTCACTAAAGGTGCAAATTGGAGACTGTAGGACAACAGTAGATTACTGTACCATAACTGTATTTGTGCCTTGCAATATCAGTACATAATTGGGATCTATTTGAAAACTGGCTTCCACTAAGATGTCACACCTGCTAGCAAATCTCCCCCTCGCTTGAACAGCCAAAGGCTACTAATATTTAGCAAAAGAACATCGTATTTGCAGAGCACTCAAAATGATTTAGGGCGGAAGGTCAAATACTTAATTGTTAAAGCGGAGCAAAGTGATTACTGAAACTCCCCTATACAACTAAATCGCTGGGCTTCTGAAATGGCACGTGTATCTCTCTAGCCAGTGTGTATGTGTAGGGGGGGTATGTATATGTGTATGTATGTATGTATGTATGTATTATATACTATGATTGTGTTAGTGATAAAAATGTGGAGGCAATTGATACAGTTCTCAATGAACACATTTATTTTACCTGTGGGTTGGTTGGGCTTCTTTTTTTTAGAGATAACAAAGACATCCAGCAGTGGTTTGTAGCTGTCTACAGTCAGCTTTGCTGTTGGTAAAACTGTTCCAGAATGGTATAGTGAGAAGAGATTAGGGTCACATGATCGGAAACTGGAAAGGGGGCCAAACGAAAAAACAACATAAGCAGAATGGAACTGCCTTTTAAATACAGCCAAGTTTTATTTTTAAAACATTTGTAGTCCTGGTTTTAGACCATAAATTCTCTTGGCATGTAATTGGTCCCCAGAACCTTACCACAAATTTTTGAGATTACACAATGTAACTGCGCTGTTGGGGCTGAAACATTGTATCCTACCCCGAAATGATTCTTGAAGCTAGGAATGAAGCCTCTCTACTTGCTCTGAGTTCTAAAGAAATAATTTATGTTGGGCTGGGAATACAGCTCAGTGCTAGACTGCTTGTCCAGCAGCATGGGTAAGGCCCTGGGTTTAATCCCTGCTACTGCAACTAATCAATACTACTAAAATAATAAAATCATGTGAGTTAAGTAAAACTCAACAAGGATACCTCCTGTTTAGAATATATCCGTGTTTCTTTTTTAAAGATAAAATCTGAGCATTAAGCCTTAAACAATCTTACAGATATAAAGACCAAGTACCCATGAGTAATTATAATAAAATCAAATTTAGCATCAACTTACCCCTGATATAACCTTGACCACTGATTGTTTTATTGTGCTAGAGCTGGTGACACATGGCAAGAAGGCTTGAAGAATTCTCTGTGCCTAGATGATACCAAGGAAGCCTGTCTCCTTCCTGCCATGAGCCACACTACTAAGCCTACTATTGTTTCTTAGGGAGCTGGACTCACTCTGCAGGCTGGGCTGTGGCCATCCTCCCATCCCACCCTCGGTACCAGGACTGCAGCCATCGTGCCTGGCTGGTTACCCACTTGAATACAGATCTATGAGGGGCAACTTTGTGCAGGTTTGTATCCCAAGAGTTCTACCCAAACCTTGGGTGAAATGGAAGAAAGTTTGGATTTTAACCTGCATTTCACTGCCTCACTGAATTACTGCGATAAACGCCCTCTTATTTCACATCCCTTACTCCAGTCTTTCCTCCAAACAACCCATTTTGTGTGTTCCTGCCAAGGAAACTCCTTGACATGGTCCTGCTTAAAAAATAAAAAAAATAAAAAATAAATCTTAGTAATCCCCTTCAATACAGAATTTAAAAGCTCATTTTAACATAAACTGAAGGTCCTTCATGACTTGGTACTGATTGATTCTTCTATTTCTTACCACCTCTTTGCCTCTTTTAGATGCCCTAGATTTTTGTCAGGCTATTTGGGGCTGTCATCCTGTTTCCTACCTGGACTCTGAATTATCCTATTCCAACTACCAAGAACGCCTGCTTCTCTGGCCGATCATTTATAAACCTTGCCTCTCCATCAATGCCTAGTACCACCATCTCCATGAACCCCTTCCAGTGAAGTCAAGCCAGAAGAAGACCACCAAGTTGTAACAAAGAATTTATATATGCTTGACCAGCTACCATCAAATAAGTTATGCATGGGTGCTTATGATACATTTATGTCATACACCACCTGACTCCAATATGTATATCTTGTCCATCTTAGCTAACTGCCTTTTATGTAAGAGTTACTTGGCAAGTATCTTTTCCGATGGAAGACTTTATATCACCTTTGCAACAAATACCTAACATTCCATAGTATAGTCTTCTCTTTTTATCTTCCTCAGCACTTAGCCAAAGGTACAGAATAAAATCTCAAATAGCCTGTTGAATTCATGGCATAAATATCACATTCGAGAATCTTGATCTTTGTTTCAAATATACCTGTGAATGATGTCTGCTAATATCACAAGTTATCATGAAGTTACCCTTTACTGGAAGCTACACTGGCAAACATATGCAAGCTGTTTGCTGGTTAACTCTACTTTTAGACATTGTTGAGCTCTTGTTTGAAAAAGAAACCATAACAAAATGGAAAACTCAGTGATGGCCGGTGTAAATGCACAAATTCTGAAAGCTACCGCTACACTAAAGCCTCTGGCATTCAAATGCACAGTTCGTGTTCACGCGACGAATGGAGTATGATTCACCAGAATGGTTCCATACCTGACATTCGAATGTGAAGAGCTGAACTTCATCTTCGTGCGTTCAGCCACCTTTTGCAAGAACAAGTGGAAGTGTGCAGTTGCCAGGTACAGGTACATCTGAGCTCTCCAAGGGAGCTCTTCAAGAAGTATTTGATGAAACCTCCTTTTTTTAGCATGGGTTAATATTATGGGATTCAAGTTATCTGCCAGGCTTCGAAATGCCATTTTTCTAACATCACCTCTCTTATTTCTGCGAGGGGAGAAAGATGTTTTGAAGTCATACAAAAAATAAACAACTTAAGCATTAAATGAAGAATGGTTCCCATTTGTACAGAATATATCATGAAGTCACGTGACCATGCGTATGCAAATGTTTCTGACTCATTTACCATTTCCTCAGTGTGGAATAGTGTGGAAGAGAGGCTGCAAAGGGAAGCATCAGGGGCAGAGACACTACTTAATTGCCTCTAAGAGTCTCACATGTTTCAGCTCAAACAAGAGCTTTGCTTTTCCATAATCGAAAGCCCATTGGGGTTACACAAGCCGTGCAATGCTCACATTGACCAGCTTTGTCAATATTAAACAGCAATTTTGTTCTCTATATTAGTCCTTAAGGGAAAAACAATGGAGCAAAATTTCGCCTAACACTACTTACACTACAGGAAACAAAATTTCAATCAAATGTAGATGAGACAACTTCAAAGATGAACACATCCAATACACGATGAGGGGAAAACACTAAACTTTTGCTTAATAGTTCATATTTGAGTCTGATTTGCTTTTCTGAGGATGGATCTCGTCATGTAGCCCAGGCTCGCCTTGACCTCTCCATCCTACTGCCTCAATCTTGGAAGCCTTTTAATAGCTCAAATTTTTAAAGAATGGTGAACATTCAATCTTCTTTAAAAGTCATTCCTATAGATCACCTGCTACATTGTTTGCTATGCAGTCATGAAGACTTAAGTGCAGATTCCCAGAATCCACGTAAGAAAGATGGATGTGGTAGTGCACGTCTGTGATGCCATCGTGGGAGACAGAAGGATCTCTGGTGCTTTCCGGCCAGCCTTCCAGCCAATCAGTAAGCTCCAAATTCAATGAGAGACCTGAACTCAAAAACTGAAGTAGAGAGAGACTGACTCAGCGTCAACCTCTGGCCTCTGCTTGAAAGATCAGATCAGACTAACTCACGTGCACACTCCCAGAAAAGTCAAAATAATTTAGTTGTATTTATAACTCATTTCATTTCTTCAGAACAGTCTATTTTGCATGGCATATAATAGCATTGCCCCATTGGTCAGCACCATTCTTTGTGACTTACATTGTAAAAAGCTAAGAAATACACACACACACACACACACACTCACACACTCACACACTCACATACACACACACACACTCACACATATGCACACATACACACACACACATACAGACTCACACACACACTCACACACACACATACACACACTCACACTCACATACACACACACTCACACACACATACACACTCACACACACTCACATACACACACTCACACACATGCACACATACACACACTCACACACACACATACACACACTCACACACACATGCACACATACACACTCACACACATGCACACACACATACATACACACACTCACATACACACATACACTCACACACATGCACACATTCACACACACACTCACACACACACACATGCACACATACACACTCACACACATGCACACACACATACATACACACACTCACATACACATGCACACATACACACTCACACACATGCACACACACATACATACACACACTCACATACACACATACACACACACACATGCACACATACACACTCACACACATGCACACACACACATACATACACACACTCACATACACACACTCACACACATGCACACACACACTCACACACACTCACATACACACACACTCACACTCACATATACACACTCACACACATGCACACATACACACTCACACACACACACACACACACATAAAATAAACAGCAGGTCCAATCAGATTGGTTAAAGTACCCTGCCCTACAACAGGCCCTCTCATCAGCACCAAGCATCAAGGTTGGTCTCATCATGGTCACCATTATCTGTTAGAAATTATTGTTTTCTATCTGTACCTGCTTTAAATACCTAGGGGTCAGCCAGACCCAACAAGCCTTGTTCATCGAGGCCTCCAGGCTATCCTACTTTACACTGCAGTGCTGGGAATGGAGAGCCAGTCCTTTCTAAGATATAGTTTTGAATCTGAATCGACACATGCAGATAATAGGGGAAAGGTGAATAGATGGAGGGAGGAAGACAGATAATAGAATTAGCAGACATCTGAAGAATAAAGGGGGAGCAGATGTATTTTTTAATTACTTTTTAAATTAGAATAATGGGTTCCTTATTGCATTTTTATACATACTTGGTACTGGTTAGCATCCCACTCCTGCTCCTCTCCCCATTTTACATGCTCTACATCCCCACTGTACCCTTCTGCCCTCATGCCCAATTACCTTTCCCCACACCCTTCCTGTAAGCCCCTTTCTCCTCTCTTGGACCCCTTTGCACTAGTAAGGCTGCTGTGGCACCTCACCAAGAGAGACAAAGAGGCATTCTCATACTTGCAAACTCTGCCTGCCAGACTTCAGCAGAGGGACCCACCATCCCGGACAGCACCAGACTGGACAGTAGAACCCCGAGCATCTCAGCTCAGGTGTTTTTATTCGATTCAGAACGCCTCAGGAATTCTACTGATAGCATATGCAGATCATTACCAATTAACATCCCCCACATAAATCCAACACCTGAAAACAAAACACCAAAAGCTTAGGCAGCCCCTCACCCAACAGTGCACAAAAACATTTTTATACATAATTAAAAGTAAACTTGTGCAACATTTCCCCTTCTCTCTCTCTCTCTCTCTCTCTCTCCATATAACTCTACCTTACACCACAATTTAACACTACACCAGCAAAAACCATTTACAAGAGGAACAATCACGAGGCTTCTAATGCACAGGACCGAATGATTCCAAACATCTATCAAGCTTTCACAATGTCTCTGGGTAGCAGAGAAACATTGTCAATATCCAATTATCTAGAATTCACTCACAATCTTCTGGGCTCCTCCAAAGGGCTTGGATCACTTCTCTGTCTTTGCTTTCTATAGCACACACAGTTTGTCCTCCGGGGTTTGGCTGGCTTCACTCCATGACTGCTGCTCTTGGGGGTTGTCCCACGGTACTGCATTTTCAGACTGCTGGGGTCCCTTGCTGCAACTGGGCTGCAATTTCACCATTAGCCTCTCCTGGGCTCTCTTCATGGTGCCAAGCCTCAACTTGTAGGCCTGACCCCTTCAATCTGGGCCTTCAACTGCTACTTGGGCTGCACCTTCACTAATGGCCTCTCCTGGCCTCTTATAGTTCCAAGCCTCAGCTGCTCTCCAAAGTCCCCTTCACGCCTTCAAAACCAGCACAACCTGGGTAACTCTTACTGTACCAAGTTCAGTTACCAGCACGAGATACAACCTCTTCCAGTTCTGGAAGACAGCTTCTGTGCGCTGACTCTGAGGAAACACTGTCCAGATTTTAAGATGGAGTCTGGTTTGCTGGAAAAATAACTGGTCACTTTGTGGTAATGGTCCCTTGTGAGTGGAGTTACTGCTTGTAGACAGATTTGCAGAGAAAAAAAAAACTGTACTAAGTGTCTTTTTAGCTCTAAGCCATGACTTCCATAACAGCAGGGGGTCCTGGGCCAGTGGGAAGAATCTCAGGTTGAAACTTTCTAGCAGTTTGGGGTTCTTTTTTATCACCGCTATGGGTAAGCATATAACCCTCTTCGTAGACCTCAAATACAAGATCCACTTGGGCTTCACACACACACCGAAAAACTCAGTTTATACAACAGTACACTCTGGTTTCTGTTTCCCATGCCCTGGCTGCCGCCAGCTGCCAGAGGGAATGTCAGCTCCATAATCAGGAAAAGCAATTAGAACCTTGCTTCTTCCCTGCTCCCAGCTGAACTCTGTTTTCACCATGAGCCTGTCTTTCTCTGAAGACCTTTCTTCGGTGACCCACTTTTGAGCCCTCTTTCTCACTTAATTTTCACAATGTTCTCTTCATAGATGTTTATTTCCCTTTCTTCTCTTCCTGCAGAAACCTTCAATTAATACCTCAATCTCTATCCTCTGGTAGCTTCTCTGGGCGTTACTGAACTCTCTGAGATCTGGAGTTTCTTTTTCTTCTTCCTTGTCTCCACGTCGGATTATCTGGCGTGATGTCTGGCGAGATGTCGGCCCCAGGTTAGTATGCTATTTGTAGTAGTATGCTGCTGTGTAGACTCAGCAAGGAGACAAGGAGGCATATTCATAGGTACAAACTCTTCCAGACTTCAGCAGAGGGACCCACCATCCCGGACAGCACCAGGCTGGACAGTGGAACCCCGAGTATCTCAGCTCAGGTGTTTTTATTCGATTCAGAACGCCTCAGGAATTTGACTGATAGCACATGCAGATCATTACCAATTAACATCCCCCACATAAATCCAACACCTGAAAACAATACAGAATACCAAGACCTAGGCAGCCCCTCACCCTCACCTAGGCAGCATAAAAACATTTTAAACTAAAAATAAACTTCCCCGACACCCCTTTCTAGTTTCGTGACCTCTACTCATATTTGCCTCTGACACACACATTTTACATGATTGTTCAGATATGAATATATTAAATTTGGTTAGCGAAAGTACTTTAATTCAGGTTTCTGGGCTTTTCATTGTTGTAATAGGTTAAATTTCCCGCCAAAGACTATGAATCGTTTAAATGCTTGTCCTGAAAATTAAAAGTATTGTTGCCAAAACAAAATTCATCTTGCCGTTGTGTAGGGAGGCCAGTTCTCAACAGGCTAAGAAGAGCTCTCTGGGCTCCACTGGGAGCAGGCAGAGAGCACAGGTACAGGCCTCGGCCTGTGGTGCAGGAAGGTGACTTGAGATGCTGCAGCCAGCCCACAGCAGTACAAAGTAGAGAAGGCTCCGTCGTCTGAGTGCATGTTAATATTTAATTGAACCCTAACAATGAGACCTGTCAACGCGGTGTGATGGCCACAGTGTTCTACAGATGGCATAGAACTAAATGCATATACAAACAGACATGTGTATGAATGCACACAAAGTTGTTACACGCTGAGATAAAGTCATTAGATTGCATTACTGCCACTGTATCATTTTGTGATACTGTAAAGAGCCACAGAGTCCCTTGGAAACTAGATAAAGGGCTTATGGGTCTGTTTATCATAAATGCATATAAATCTTCAATTATCTGAAAAGAGAAATATCTTAAGATACATGTTACAACATATATCATATAACCATATCACAAGATTGGGGGTTGTGCTTGAGATCTGAGCATGTAAGCAACAAGTAAAAGAAACGAGAGGGTTGAAGACTGGAAAAGAGTAAGCCCCACCTTCATTCTCTGTGCATGCCATGGCCATCCACAGAGAATTGAGCCCAGGAGGACATTATTGAGTCATGTAGACAATCTACATGCCAAGATTCTATTATCTCTCCATTCAAAGAATAGAAGAATTTAGAAATGTAATTTTGAAAATCCATACAAAAATAGTGCTTTATAGCTAACAAAAGGTAAGCAACACATTTAGGAAGAAATCACACAATGTATTAAAAAAGACATCACAAGATCTTAAAATAAAGCCTGTCCTCTAAAAGAAAGACCTAATGTTGCAAAGAAACAAAACTTCCCAAGCTGAGTATATATACGTGTGTGTGCGTGTGTGTGTGTGTGTGTGTGTATATATATATATATATATTTATATGTATATATATATATATATATATATATATATATATATATATTCCAATTCTCTTTTCAAATTCACAATAGAACTCTTCCTGCTACTCATCAAGATAGGCTGAACTATTCTGAGGATTATTCAAGACAAGAGTGAATGAAAACAACATACTGGAGGGACGTTTTCTATCAGACAGTAAGTTTTACTTTAAAGCCAAAGTAATTAAATGGTAGGTTATCAAGTCAGAAAATAAACAGACTAATGGGATAGAAAAGAGGTCTCAAAGCTAAATCTGCGAATGTTCACTAAATAACAAAGGTCCCAGTGATAACAGAATCTATTAGAGAACAGATAGATGATCAGGTAATGGTGCCATTTAAAACAGATCATAACTTAAGGGAGAGATGGCTCATCAGTCAAGAACACTGGCTGGCTTCAGTGCCCAGTGCCACCCCTTTGGAAGCTCACAACCATCTGTGACTCTAGTTCCAGTGTTCCCTCTTCTAACTTTCATCGGCACTTCACGCAAGGACATACATACATGAGGGCAAAATACTCATACGCATAAAATAAAAATAAGTATTTTAAAAGAATATTAGGTCTTCTGAAAATAAGAAGCAATTCATAACATGGTCTCATCTATTGGCTGCCACCAACGGCTCTATGGCCAACACTCTTCCTGGTCTGTACTCGTTACTGCCCTTCTACCTACATTATGTAAGCTCCTTGAAAACGGGGATGTTCTCCCACTTTTTGATGGCTTCATACATTCACGTAATGAATTTTAGTCATTCTATCCTCCGTTCCCCTTTCTGGTCTCCCTCTCTCCCCACACTGGAGCCCTTTCTCAACAAGCCCTCCACCCCCACCCCCACTTTCATGTCTTCTTTATGTGTGTGACCCCTGAGTTTGGTTATCTCATACGCCAGGTTTCCCAGTATTTCCCTAGTACCCAAGCTAGTGCCCATCTCATGGACTACCTCCACTAGGGCAATGCTGACTTGATTCATGCATACCTTTCCTGCTCTGACATCTCAAAAATGTTTGGATTCTTGAAATAGAAGTCTTTTAGAGTTTCCTTCTTCTTCTTTCTTCTTCTTGTTAGCAAATCTGTACTCTTCGTGGAAAACAGAACAAATATTACAAGTTAAAGGTGAAACACAAAGATAGTACCTCCTCATGCTGTAATGCTACCCTCTGACCTTGAAACGCTCTGGTTTTCCTACACCCTTTAATTAAAATTACTATCAAGGGCTGGAGGAGATTCCTCAGCAGTTAGGATCACTTGCTGCTCTTTCAGAGGACCTGGGTTTGATTCCCTGCACCCATGTGTTGGCTCACAACTGTCTGGAACTCCAGTTCCAGGGAATCTTAATCCCTCATCTGGCCTCCGTGGGCACCAGGTGCACACATGGCACACAGACATACCTGCAGGGAACATACCCATACATGTAAAAATAAGTAACTATAAAAAGTAAAAGTGAACCCCTATAGACAAAAAATATCTGGTTATGAAAACGTATATATGATTACTTAAGAATTTATAATTTATTATGAAATTACAAAATTATGCATATTGGTATTTCTGTTTCATATTCTAACAAGTTAAAATATAACCAATCATCTCTAGATATACAGTCTCTTAAACAATGTTATCAATTTAAAGTTCAAAATACACTGAAAGAAGGAAACTTACTCTTCCAATCTCGATCACTATGGCTTTAAACTTCTTGGCGGATTTGGGCACCCTCTTACATAAAAAAGTGTCCTTACACCTTAACTTTCTTACTCCAATGAGGGAATCATTTCTCCTAAAAGACACACAAAAAGGGGGAAAAAAATCAATCAAAAGGTATGAAAAAACATGGACAGCAACCTCAGGGTACTAAATCTCTAGTAACGCTGCCTCTGAAACTGTAAAACAGAAAGGTTCCCAGACGGCCTGCTGCACGTCACTGGGGTGGGGAGCCTGGGACATGGAGAGCAGCTCACCTCTTGACAGCACAATGTCATTCACACTGGAGACTCGCAGAAAGACACGTGTGTCCACGGGGAAAGGAGAAAGAGCCGAGTGTGTGGTGTAGGTTGGACGGGGCTGGACTGAAAATAACCTACGGTTACTTCCCTTCACAGTCACAACAAAAGGGGCCCTAGACAAACTATCTTTTGGTTCCGTCCTCCGTAAACACCCAACCACCACTGCCATTTGCTAAACTTTCTCCCCTCCCCCCCAATCCCCTTGGGAGCACTCAGCCTTATTTTCCTATCATGGCCTCCAGTGGATTCATTCCCCAGAAACAGTAAGATATCTCAGTATCTTGCTATTGACACTTGCCAACTAATTTTCCTGAAATGCGTACATTTTCGGGAACTTCTACTTCTTGCTAGAGATAGCAAAAATTCTGCTATCTAAAACACATGTGTTGTATGTACATGCGTGTTTGAATGAGCAGCTATATGCAGACATGTAGTGGCCAGAGGATAACATGAGCTATTCTGATCTGATTTCCTTCCCCCTCTTACTCCTTTGTGACAAGATCTCTCTCTGAACCTAGGCATATAGCTATTTGGGCTATGCTGGTAGCCAGCGAGTCCCAGCAAATGCCCCTACCACCCAAGGTACTAGAATTGTATGTGTGCTTTGGTCATACACAACATTTACATGGGTGCTAGAGATGGGATTCAGGCTCCCATGCTTACCCAGCAAGTGTTCTTACCCATTCAGCAATCCTCCGGACCCCTCACTTCAGTGTTTACGAAAATGATTGTGGGCCCCCTGATTGGATGGGACTCCTGCACAGCTGTGGCAATTCTGAGACTAGCCTGGTCATTGAGGCAGATATTTTATCCAGTTCAACTATAGTGTTTGGACCAGTGGCTGCTGGGAACTTGGGAACACCTTCGCTTCCAAGTTGCACCCTGAGGCTTGTTGCCCCGACACGTTCAGTCAGGTAAGTTTCTTTGCTATGTTCTCCTTCTCCCACAGCACCAAATGACTGACTTAGAGGTGGCCACGTTATTGCAGAAAGAGGTGGGAAGGAGAGGGGGCTAAAGCTGGTTCTCTCAGCCTGCTGTCTTAATGTGTCTTCTGTGCACGGCACGGCCTTCAGAGCTCCTTGGCTCCTGCACCTCCTTACAGCTCTGTGTAGCTCCGGGGGATTCCTATATTGTTTATGGTGTGTCTGGATAAACTGTATTCTCAAGCTTCTATGTACTCAATGTCAACTTTTATTTTATGACATATACCTTCTTTTGCTTACTTTTCTTAAATCTGTCTCTAGTGAGTGAGTGCCAGTGGCTCTCTGCCTATCATTTCACAAGCATGACTGTTGTTCTTTACTGAATGATGCAAATTCTTATTATATTGCTCCTTTATTTTTTTTAAACATCTTTTATTATTCTAGCCCGTTCTAAAATTTATCTGAAGGGATCAGCATTGAAATTATAATAAACCAACAAAGTAATTTTAAGAAAGTAGAAAACTTTACAAAATTACGTCTGGTAATTACAAAATTACGTCAGTAATCTTCATTTTATAAATAACGTGTGTAAAATATGTACGTGTGTCTTATATAAAAAAAATGTTTGGTCTTCTTCGTATAAGTCAACACTCCCACACAATCTCAGGTGAATCTAGCCATGTACTCTGTGAAAATAGGGAATCTCATCAACACTTACGAGTTCATACAGGAAAGCTATTGATTTTGCATCTAACTATTCTATGAAATCCACCAGTTTTTTTGCTAATTATCTTTAGATTAAATTAAAAGAAACAATTATTTGCCAGTGTCTCCTTTCTCAGAGTACTTCACTGCGGAATCCGTTTAATACACATTTTTAATTCTCTATGCTGTGATAATCATGAAAGCCCTAATTCTAATTTCTTTCCTTAATATGCTGGCAAGAACTTTCGGAGCAACGCTAATTGTCAGAAGGTAAAACTGGTTTCCTTGTTTAGAGCTTAATTTAATAGAAAATCATCTGATCTTAATTTTACAGGAATGATCATTGAGTCTTACCAGATAATTTCGAGAAAATTCCTAACGTCTCCTTTGACTACCGGAGATAATTGTGTCTTCCCGTCTCCTACTCCATCTGCACTGAGAATGAAATCCTCCTCCTGTGGCTGCGCTTCTGTGCTGGTGTTTACCTGAGCTTTCTGCCTCTGTCTGTTGCTCAGTACTCCTGATTTGTACCTTTTTTCTACTTCTGTACCCTCTGCACTGAGTTCACTAGAAAGCTTTATCAGCGTATGGTGAATGCATGTGAAAGACAAAGTATCAATTCATGTCTTTAAAGATGTGAAAGAGTCGCCGTGAACAAATTTGAGCTAGCCAAACGTGTCTGCCGCTTGTCTCAGTCGCTACAATTTTTTTCCAGATAACCATCACTTTCAACTGGATTTTTACATTTATTTTCTTGTCCTGTCAACCAACTTCCCCTTGCATTTATTATGCCATGCAGAAGCTTTCTCATTTCATTCATATTCCTAAAGAATGATCCTTGGTGGCAACTCAACTGTCTTTAAAACCAAGTTATAGTTGATTTGTTTCGACCGTTATTTTTATTCCCTGATGTCTTTCTTAGATTCACGTTCTTTATTTCTTGACGTTAATAAAAACTTGGTTAATCTCATTTTTTTTTTTTTCCTGCTCTGTGATAGAAAGTTTCTAAAGCTAAGGATCTGTCCGCAGCTGCTTCTCTGGTTGCCTCTGATTGTCGGGCTTGGAGATATAAATTTATCCTACGAAGTACGTACATGTGTCTCTCTTCTTTAGGTCTGTTATCAAGTGAAATTTTTTTCAAGTGTGTGTGTGTGTGTGTGTGTGTGTGTGCAAGCGTGTGTACATAAGTACAAGTGACCACAGAGGCCAGAGGAGGACATCAGCAGACACCCGGAGCTGGAGTCACAGGCAGTTGTTAGCTGCCCAACACAGAGGCCTCTGCAAGAGCAGGAAGTGCTCCCTTCACCACCAGGCCAACTCGCCAGCCCCGTAAGTGGCATTTTAAGCGACAGCATCATTGTTTCTCTTTCAAAATAGCCCTATCAGTGGTTGTTCAAACAAACTTTGACTTCTCGAGTAGAACATGAAACTTCACCAGACTTTATGAGTACAATCCCCACAGCCAACTATGTTCAGCGTGAAAAGGTGGCATTAAAAACAACCGGACTGTTCTTTAGGTAGTGTCAGGACATCTGGTAAATTAGCAAAGGCTAAGGTTTAACTCACATGCCGATTAGACGTAATGTATAAAGCTGTAAACTGGAGAAGTGCAGACGGGAATCTTCCCGGTAAAGGATGAAGTGTTTCCACGTGCGGGAGCATGCCAGGCATGTGAGCGTGCCAGACATGACGAGTGCGCCTGCTCCACTCCCTATCCACACTGACTTGGTGAAGACATCCAAAAACATCTCATTGGCCTCAGAGTGTAAATGACTGCCATTGTCTAAGACAGCTGTAGTGCTCAGTGTCCAGGACTGGGTATTCGTGATGCCACTACTCAGAGCCCAGTACCCACTTTATCTGCTTATCTTTCAAAAGGGATAATATTATTATATTTACTACTACTGCTACTACTACTACTGCTGCTGTTGTTGTTATTATTATTATTATTATTAACTCTCATGGTCCTTGCAAATTGCCTGAACACTGCATAGTCCCCTCCATTTTTTTGAAAATATTAGGGCCATATATTTTAAGCTTTGGCTTTCATAAATGAGGTCCCTACTTTAGAAAGAATATGTTCCTATTGGATTCCCTCCTCCTTCGGTGCCATTTTCTAAAAATAAACATCATGCTACTTGCTATTATTTTCATCCAAATTAGACAAACAGGCTTGTATTCCGTGGTAACAGACAAATACACTTGCCCGTGGCCTGAAGACAGGTTGAATGCATGTGGCATCGCTCACAATAGGCACGAGATGTTACAGTTTTCTTTGAGAGTAAAGACAATCATTCCAGCTTAGGAAGTAGAGGGGCAGCTTTTTAAGGCTTCCTTCTCCTAAGGACTTCTTATCCACAGACACAAATGAAACTCCCAAGGAACCGTTCTGCTCATCATGGCAGAATTAGAAGCACACAATGCAAGTGCAAAACTGGACTCTTAAATCTCCCACAAGAAAGAACTGACTGCCTCGGGGGAAGCTGTTGCTCATACCGAAGCAATGGATACAGCCTGCTCTGTTTGCTATTGGTGACGGGAACATGCTCTGGTTGGGTCTCTTAGTTCAGCTGCATAAATGTTTTTACAGCTGGTTAGCTGGTTACCCACCCAGATATAAACCTTCACCCAGCAGCTCACAGCTGCATTTTCCTCACACTGCAAGCTGTAGATGCTCTCGGGGCCCGCACGGCGAGTACCTTTTTAAGAAGTCATGAACAGGAACTGCTATCTCGATCACAAGGTGAAACTTTTCATCGTTCATACATTTGAGCATAACTTGTGTAAAGAATTCCAGGAATCTTGGCCTTTGCTTAAATTTCATGACTAGAGAAACAAGAAGTTCATTGGAGAGTTAAGAGTGTCCCCTGGTAATGCCCCTAGTGCTGAGTCTTTAGTCACAACAGGCATGTTAATTAATCTTTTAGATTTCCCACATATTATTTATTTTGTTTTATCTTTAATTAAAATATAATTACAATATTCCTCCCTTCTCTCTCTAACATTCCTCATGCCGCCTCCATTCCCTCTCAAAATCATGGCCTCTTTTTTTTAAATTATTATTGTTTATACACACACACACATACACACACACACACACACACACACACACACACACACACATAATTTTACATAAATAGAACCTGGTGAGTGTGTATAGTGTTGATGTATGTATATGACATTGGGACTGACTACTTGGTGTTGAAAACCAATTATACCCACAGATAAATGTAGCTCTCACTGCTTATCAATGAAGCTCTCTTTGGCAGCAGATGGAGACCATTACAGAAAGCCACAACTGGTCAAAATGCAGAGAACAACTAAGCATAGGGTCCCCAACCCAAACTGATACATCTATGCCATACGCCTATGCCTAAGGCTCGGGGAACATTGTGGAAGGCAGGGTGGAAAGAGTATCAGAGCCAAAGAACCAGGAAGTCTTCTGTGAGATTGTGTCTTCCAGTAGGACCGGGAAACCACACCCATGAAATGTTGACATTGCATCACCTTGAGCAACGACACCTCCGATCAACATGCAAGGAGGATGAGGGAACCTCACGGGACTCCGTGCCTTGATAAAGAGCTACACACAGGCAGTTAGTTAGTGACTGCTATGAGAGGGAGAGCTATTCTTCTCCAGGGATGAACCCCCTTATCGGTTAGATTTCTCACTTACAAATATTAAAGGAGTACATGTTGGGTGAGCTACTGTTTTATTTCAGTGGCCACTGATATTTTATGATGCATATTTGGCTTATCCTACAAAAACCTCAATATTAAGAAAGATTTAACAGAGCCTGCATGTGATGTTCAGCTATCGGGAGAAAATGCTGGTTATGTCTTATGCTGCTTTGTACAACATTTCACTCAGAGCTAAACAAAAAATGCTGCTATCCCTTCATAGTTAAATTTTAAAGTGATGACTGCATTTTCCAGTGCCCGTGTTTCTGTCAGCTTCATAATGACACAGGCCACCTCAAAGCCACCAGGAAGGCTCTTTCTTGCCAGACTGTAAGTCACCTGTCTAGGTTTCTCAATTACTCGGCAGTCAAGAGTCTGCCCTGGCGTCTCTGAGCATACAACAGAAGCACCCTGCAGAGTAAGCCAACCATCACTCACCTTCCTTCATGGCGCCTTTCACAGACCAGTTTAAAACCACGGGGTAAAGAAAGATGGGGTCCTCGGCTCCAGAGAGTTCAGAGGTGGCTACGGGGAAAGGTTGGTAAGTTCTAGTTTCTGTTTGGATCTCAACAACCAATGCATACAAATCTTTTGTAGATGGTTTTTAAAAATAGGGGAAATACTCAACTAAATACTAAAGCATGGGCCTTAAGATATCAAATATATCACATTTTGGTGCAGAAAAAAAAAAAAAAAGATTACTTACGTTCCTTTCTCTTAAAATTTAAGGGGCCCACCGTCAAGATCCAGCAGTTATATTCACCCCAACCTTATGAGGCGACTCTGTAAAACGTGACGTGACGGGCAGCACAGCCGCCACAGCCAGACTGCGACAGGTTCCACTGTCATGGTGTTAAGACACGGACTCATTATGTAGCCCAGGCTGGCCTGAAATCTCTGTTCCTCTTGCCTCAGCCTCCTGACTACGCCTGTGCACCCCTCTGCCCGGCTCTGCACTGAACTGATCCTTGACATGTTTGAACTGTGAAATGGTGGAAGGGGTGAGAAGGGTACTTAGAATCTCCGCCTCGGTTTTCTTGCCTCTGAAATGAAGGTAAGAGCAATTTCCTTTTATGGTTGTTTATGTAGACTTTGTGTGATTTTTTAAAATGTATTTAAAATAGGAAATTGCACAAAATCATATTTATTGTTACTGAATTTACTGTGTGGATAGTAATACATTTTATTTCTTAACAGAATTTTATTGATATAAGAATACATAATTCACATCTCTAGAACACTTCGAATTTTAAGAAAATATACTTTTATGTGTGTAATTAGATCATTACAGTTTTCCCTCAACTAGATTTACTAACTATGAGAACAACATAACATTAGGCTCGACCCAAAAACCCAGCCCAAAACAGGCAAGAAGTGTGTTGAAGATGAGAGAAAGCCAGCAGCATAGCTAAAGTAAAAAGGGAACGGAACGGAGTGCAGTGTAGCATTCTCTCAGTTCCCCAAAACCGCCAGCCCACCCACTTGGGAGAATTATAGGTACCATCTTTTTCTTCTGCAATACTTTCGAAGTGTGCTTTGAAATACTGTAAACAATCACGAAAGAGCAAGTCAAATTCCCAGGTAGCTTTGCAAACTGTAAACCCCAGAACACTAATCATCGCATTGACACATCGGTCCATTATGAAGTCACCACGAGATGAGGACCTAAAGTCAGGCTCAGGTCTCACTCTGCTCAGGCAGGTCACCATTCAGACCACTTGCTGATAACATTGACCCACAACCCTGGGATATCCCCATCTCGTGCTGCCATTAGGGCGGCGACTCCCAGTCTGAGGCCATCCCCACCCCTCTCACAGTTACCACCGTAGGACAGATGGTGTGCTCTACCCCCATGAGCAGATCCCAGGGATGCTGTTTCACATCTCTCAGTACCTAGGACAGAGACACCCCTGCAAAGATCTGGACCCAAAGAACAATAGTGCCAAGGCTCTGAAAACCCACTCTGAAGCTGGAAGGCGTGGGCCCAAGCCCCAGTCAGCCGTGCAGGCCTAAGGAAATCCCTTACCTTCTTGAGGCACACCTGAAAAAAGCAGCTAGCAATCTCTTATTAACAGGATGTTGTTAGGATTAATGGCAGAATGTAGACACTGTGTATAATCCTTGAAGGGCTTACCAAATACTAATCTCATCTTAATTCTTTCAATAGAATATCTTCTCATTTTAAGAAACATAATGCTAAACAGATACAAGAGGGAAAAAAAATTACATTGCTTTGTCATTTTCAGTAGATGTGTCTCCAACAAGGCCAGCTGTTCGTTTATCTTTTCAGGCAGCAACACCTGCTGTGGCTTCTTGGTTTTTGAAGTTTTCTTAGAACAAGTACCCTGGAAACATTGGTAAATGTCAAAATGTATTTTAGCATGTTAGGAAAACTGTCATTTTTAAACAACCTGCTTTATATTCTGTTTCACCCTTTCCTATTTAGTAGGCAAGACTATGATTTTCGAAGCAAGCCAACAATAATTAGCAATTCATAGTAACTGATATTGCATTCTAGCTAAAAGTGCTGAGAGTTTTGAGGAGCGAACCAAAATGTGCCTGTTTCCCCTCCCTTCTTTCCTGGAATTCCCACTGTGAGCCAGCCCCTTCCAGAACCTGTACTCTTTCTTCTTTGGGTGGTGGTGGTGGTGATGGTGGCGGTGCATGTCTGTGTTTGTTTGTTTCTTAAAAAGTGCCTTCTGTAGCCCAAGCTGGCCTCAAACCATTAAGTAGCCAAAGAATGCTAAGTAGCCAAGGATGACTTTGAACTTCTGGTCTTCCTTCCCCCACCTCCCTAACGCTGGGATTAAAAGCAGGCTCCACCACAGTCTGTTGATGCAGAGCTAGGGATCAAACTCAGGGCTTCAGGCAGGCAAGCACTCTGCCTACTGTGGTACATCTCTAGTCCCTACACTCTGCCTAAGGTAGCCGTGCTCTCCAAAAATCCTCAAAATAAAATCCCCAGCCAGCTCCCAGGAATATATCCTTTTGTTCCTTCCATTCTTATTTTCCCAGACGACACTCCATTACAACTCAGCTAAATGTCTCTACCACTCTGCCTTTCACTGAAACCTAGCAGGATCAGTAATGAGCAGATTAAGGACTGGCCTGTGTGTGCCCAGGCTCCCCACCATGTTTTCTCTGTCTGAGGCTGAGAATTGACCTGAACTGTCGCCCTGTTATCACAAACAAAACCTTCTAAGCCTCTTTTTTCTTAGAAGAGGTCTCTAGCAGCTCTGGTGATTGCTGCCTCTGGCCAATTAGCAGATCCTACAACCTGAGTCAGTGGGAAAGTGTCACGACCTCCTGCTGGACCACAGGCTCTGAGGAGAGAGGCCTGAGACCCACCCACAGTTCTGCTAGGGTGCAGAGCCTTCACTCAAGGTCTGGATGACACAGGGGACTCAGAGACAGCGTAAGCAATCGGTTTTTAGAAAACAAACTCAAATTGCCTCCTGTTCCATCAAAATTCCCACAGCCTAATCCCCAAAATGATATTATAGCTTAAAGAGTCCTCTAGCCAGGATGATTTGGAAACCTTACCAGCCAACAGATTGTCTTGCTTGGTATCTCAGGAAGGAGGCGTGGAGCCGACCTACTTCCGTGTGAGGGGTGAGAGGCCAAAGGTCCTCTCTGGTATGCCTCAGAGACCCAGCAACCAAGTCATATCTCAAGGCCCGCCCTACAGACATTTTTATCCCACATCATTTCAATAAAAAGCAACAAAGTGTAAGTCCGTCTAAGACCCCTGCTTACAAAGCACGTATTAAAGATTAGTCTCCAAATTACTGCCATGGAGGAGAGGGTCTAGGTGTCGCTGACACTCAGAAATCTACTCTAAACGAGAGATTAGAAAGTTTAGCTATGTGTTTACTACCTTCAGTGATGCGCTCAGAGCAAAGCATCTTTGATTCAAAAGAGGAGTTTTTAGGAAGCATTTAATCCAGTGTCCGGCTGCGTGTAGAGGTCTACCCTCACTCACCTTGCAGTCGGTGCTGGGAATGTGGGCTACACGACGTGCTATCTCAGAAATACTTTTTTAAGTTAAGGAAGTTCTTGATAAAACTTTCCTTTAATTAATGTAAGGGTGACAAATCAATGGCTTTCTAACGTGTTTAGTGACAGTAAATGAAACAACTGAATGCATAGGAAGAGAAACGAAACGAAACAATAAAACAAATTACCTCTTCTCCACTTTCATCTTGGTCACTACCAAATAGAGATTTGCACCCTGATGTGATGTCCAACGTCTTCTTCCCGTAATTTATAATCGTTATTGCCAGGTCATATTCCTTCCAGGAACGTAGAATCTAATTAAAAGTGGGTATTAATTATCTCTGTTGGATGCCTCTCTGTTTCTAAGTGCAAACCATAATCATTCATAAACTCGAAATTCCCCTAAGTCTTGTGGGCCTCAAAAAACCTCGTGATTGTTAAGAAATCTGAAAACATACCTCCAGATCATAGTTCTCTAGAATTGAAATTATGTAATTCTACCATTCTTTAAAGAAAGGACTAACAACAGCTTCTTATCAATAATGCGTTTCCTATCTCTCCGGGCCATATATAGCTTTATGCTTTGTGGTGCAGCAATTCACTATTAAGAAACTAATTTCACTTTTTAAAAGTCATATTAAAGCAATTGTTCCCTAAGGTCATATACACAGCACCTTTTATTTTTGAATGTTTTGTTTGTTGTTTGTGTTTTGTTTTGTTTTCGAAGTAGAGCCTCATGTAGCCCAAGCGAGCACGTAGCTGAGGGTGGTCTTGAACTCCTGATGCTCTTGTCTCCACCTACAAAGTTCTGGGATTATGGATTACTGGCATGTACTACCATGCCCTCCTTATTTTGAGCTGCTTTCTGCGAAATATGGCATAATTCCTGACCACGCGACGTCCTGAGTGTGGAGTGGGACACTGAAGTGATTTGTAAGACGTTTTAGTGGAGAGCTGGGCAGATTCTCTGGAAACCTGAGAGGAAGCATATACTGATTCTTAAAGAGAAAGGCCCACTCTGTTCTTGTCGCTCACGCTGCTCAAAACCACTGTTTGCTCTTTGCCCTCCCCGGGCTGGCCCTTGCCCACCGTCATTGCCTTATTGAGCCAAGCGTAATCCTGACACCTCCACATTTCAGAATCAGAGCCTCACGTCTCCCCGTGGCTCAGCCACTCTGTGATGTATCTGCTAATTCTTATTTGTACGGTTTTGTCTACATCATCATTGAGATCCTGGTTCTCGCATCAACTCCAAGAAGATTTCGCAGCCAGTGATCCGATTTGCATATTTCCCACTGTAACGGCTCTGTGAAAGGATGGGAGCCCATGCGTGCTAAGCCCCAGAGAGGCAAGCAAGAGTATAAACATGCTTGTATGAATGTGTTATACGTAGACACATTCTGTTAAGATGGTTCCTGCTTCAGATACGTAACCACTGTTGCTTCATACATGGAGAAGGGCTATGAAGGGACTTAGTGAGTGACTACCTAGACTTGCTAAGACCCACCCAATACTAAGAAGTAGAAATGCTTCTGTGGAGCCAGGACAATGCATTCCAAAAGAGCAATGCATTGTGAGCAGCATAAAGTAGCCAGGAATGGTGGCAGGACCAGGACCTGTAGGGTACTGAATGTCTGCTACAAGAGTCCAGTCTCATGACAGATGTATAGGAGAGGTCTGGTCACAAGCCACCTTTACCAGATCTGTGTAGATGCCATCCCTAACCAAAGAATCTTTTCTTTACAGTAAATGGAGACCATCACAGAAAACCACAACTGGACACAATGCAGAACTTGTGAGGAATCCGTCGTGATGGGCACACCTACACCACAGCTGCTACAGATATGGCTCAGGGAACACTGAGGAAGAGGGGAGCAGAAAGACTGTAGGAGCCAGAATACCGGGAAGTCTTCTGTGAAATGTATCTCCTGGAAATGTCTGCATAAACAGGAACAGAACACTGGTAATAGCGATAGATGAGCTAACACGGAAGGGGTGTCTCACAGGATCCTACCCCTAGACAAAGGACTACAGACAACTAACAATTGCTGAGGGAGGGTTAGCTTCTCCTACGGATGAGCCCCTTCTTGGTTGTCCAACACAAAGTCACCAACCCTAAAACCATATACACACAAACAACAAACATGAGGTTCGCAGGTTGCATTTCTACATTTGTGCATGCACACACATACACATATATATGACAGTAATAGTCAGAGAAAATGAGGCTATCAGTTTGAGAGCTTGAGGGGACATGGAAGGAGGTGGAGGAAGAGGAAGAAAGAGGAGCAGGAGGAGGAGGAAGAGGAGGAGGAGGAGAAGAAAGGCAGCAGGGGCACTTGGAGGCCGAGCACAACACTAATGAATCTGGTGTGAGAAGAGGGCAGGTGTTGTCAGTGGTTACAGCAAGTGACAGCGACAGGAGGAAGAAGACTACAGAAAGGCTGAGAAGGGTGGGGCGGGGTGGGGCTTCATCAGACTCTTCCCCTGCCTAGTGTTTGGAAGCTGGAGCTGCTCTCTTGTCTGCGCTTATCTTTGTGACTCTTGGGTAACGCTTTTTCCCTTCTCTCTCAAGAGTCCGACTGAGGCCGAGCCCTAACTTGCTACTGCTTCAGTGCTGGCCCACATGGAACGGCCCCTCTGTTGTTACACATAATTCTCTTCCCCAGAACTCCAGGCCTACAGGTCATTTGAGGAGCGATATTCTGTAAACCTCAGAATTGAATCATCCAAAGCACATCATTTTCCCCTTCACTACACAAAAGTACTCCTCGACCGGGGTCAATTAAAAGCTTTGCGCTTGTCCAGATGTCCAGAAAATATAACTAGGTATTAGCATAGACTCTGCCTTTATCCCTTACATGTGATGGATTGCCAGTGTCTCCAGTCGACTCATGAATAACCCTCGAATCCTGTCTATCCTTCTGCCTCTCGCTTTCTCCACTTCTACAGTCATCACATCCCACCTTCTAACTCATCCCCTGCCTCGGATCTCATCCCCTTCAAAGTACTGGCTGTCATGCAGCTGGGATCATTTCTTCCTCTAAAATGCAGGTTCCATTTGGCCACCCCTGGGTTTGAAACCCCTTGCAGTCTCCTCTTGGATCTCAGGAGATGGCCTTTCATCACCTGCTACCTGCTCGTTGCTATACCTTTAAAACAACTCAAATCTTTAACCATGCCCTCTGCGATTAAAGAGAAACTTGATTCTCCTTTTCAAGAACTGTTTTTTTAAAAGCTGCATATTTTCTCATTGATTATTCCCTGGGGAGATCAATGGTAATAATCCCATCTTCCCATTCTGATATTTGCCTTTCACTTGTGCTTATAACTTCTTTCCATAAAAAATGTTCCAACTAGAACTAGCTGGGTTTTTTTTTCGGTATGTGTTCCCCCTTATTGAGGAAGATGACCCCTGATTCCAAGGCCAGGAAGACTTCCTTGGATCCAGCTGGAGATTATTATGGGGTGAGGTAGGGCTCTCTCTGGCTTTACTTTAGATACACCGTCACTTATTCCAGGATCCCCCACGCTGCAAACTATAATGACAGAGCAGTGTCTCCCTGGTCAATCAAATTGCTACCTTTGTGACGCATTCATTTCTTCCCGAGATGTGGGCTGAACCCTCTAATCTAGTCCCCTCATCGATTAACCCACAGTGCTGTTAACACCATTTTTACTAAGGTGGCTTTGTGGTGAGTTTTAGCATCCATTGAGAACCTTTAAATTATTCTAGAGAAACCCCGTGGGAATTGTGATTAAAACTGCATTAAATTTAAGTGTTATTTGAGGAAGAATTTATATTTCCGTTACAGTAAATCTTAGTGTGCAGGAACTTGGTGTGGTGCGCCATATGCTCAGATTTTAATGTGTATCCTTGGCAGTATTTCAGTTCTTTTATGCAGGTTCTCTGACACTTTGCTGAGTTTTAAACAGTACAGTCTGCCCTTTGTATTTCTAATGATTTCTGACATAAAATAAAAGCATCACTCCTATCTGCTTAATGTAAACCCACTCTACATAGTCTTCCTATAATTCTAATTATCTCTTACAAGATGTTTGAGACCACTGTGGTTACAAATAAGCTACATTCCTCCTTTCGGCTATTATGAAAGTATTTCAAATCAATGTCTATCACACAAGAAGGAACCTCGAAAAATAATGGCTCTCTGTTAGAAGTCAGCATCGCCTTCCTGTGCCTGGTTTTTAAGGAAATGGCTTCAGAAATTTGCCATTTAGTATGATATTTGCTTTAAAATTTGGGTAAATGTCCTTATCGTTATTCGGCGGCTCCCTTCCATTCCGATCTCACTAGCGGCTGTCTTAGGAAAGGTTGCTAAGTGTCATCAAAGGCCTTTGTGGCATTTTTCACACAATCCTGTTTTTCTTCAATTTGCTGTTATAAAAAAAAAATTCAAGCTTTATTTTAATTCAGACTCTTTCCCTTTTTGTGGTGCTAAGAATCAACTAGAGGGAAGACTTGGTCCTTTGTGCTTGGCATTGAGCCTGTCCTGAGACGGGCATATAATAGGTCTGAAGCCTTCCAATGGCAGGGAAGGTTAACCCGAGAGAGTCGCAGGGCAGTGCACAGTGTCACTCTTATTTCTGGCTAATGTTTGCAGTTCTGAACTTTGTTTTTCCTGGTGTGAAAATCATCTCTCTCCATTATTTCTGTGGTATTTTCTCATTATCATTGACTGCTTCATTTTAAATGTATTTCTTGAAATTACATACATATCTGTGTGTTAGAATATGACTTTCTAGTCCCCCTAGGAGCCTGTCTTCTAAGATTATCCACAGTTTGCAAAGTGGTTAATACTTGTTTTATTACTTCCATCTTTAAAATGAACACTTTGCCTTGCTCCTTACTTTGGCTAAATTTGTCCTGCCCCTATTTCTTGGTTTTGGTCATATCTCCTCTCTTCCCTCTCCCTCTCCTCCTCTCTCCCCCCTCCCTCCTCTCCCCTCCTCCCCCCTCTCCCTCTTTTCCTCCCCCTCCCCCTTCTCTCCTCTCCCCTCTCCCTCTCTCTCCCTCCCTCTCTCTCTCTCTCTCCCCATCCCTCCCTCTCCTTCTCTCTCTCCTTGTTTACACTTCATTCTTTTTCTTCCCTCTAAACTTAGAAATCCCATTGTGCTATAGAGTTCTGCTCACAATGACAGGTCATCTTTAAATGTGTGTGAGCTACCAGAGAAAGCAATAGCTTTAAACTATACACATTTCGTGTATCGATAATAATTTTGTACAACCGTAGTCCAAGAATCTTCCTGTTCTCCTCCTCCCCTCCATCTTCACATACAATGGAAGTTTTGGTTCTGGGTGGCTAATGAGTTTGTCTTTCAAGGATGACTCTTCTATTTCAAGAAACCCCACTTAGCGTTTACACTACAAACTCCAGCTCATACATATATGGAGGGTTCCTTGTTCCCATTACTCCTCTCTTTGTGCCTACCCCTATCGCGGGACTTCTGGTCAGAATCAATTGATAAAGTGTTCTGTCAAGTGTTTTCCCCAGACAGTTCTGGGACCTCAGGCTCTGTCCTTCAAACGGCATGTCAGTGTTTTAACTTCTAGTGCTGCTGATAAAACGTTGGGACTAGTTGATTTGCCTCGATTGCAAGGAAACTCGTCTTCAGTACTCGAGACTTTAAGGTTTGCCCTTAACCATCAACTTCAAACACGTCACCAACACCTCTCTATGTGAGTGTTCCTACCTTAATTCTGCCTGGGGCTCAGGGATGGGCTTACTGCTCCATCTGTTTCTTTCTCAAACCCAGACCCCCAGTGTTTTCATGTATGGATCCTGGATCTGCCTTTTGGGTTTATTTACGTCTCTTAGCAGTTCAACACTGGGGGATTTTCAGACTTGACTCAGAACCTCCTGTTACCATGATCTCTGTCAAACCTGTTTTGTTACAGAAGCTTTGTGTCATGTATCATTTACTTGGTTGGTTGGTCAGCTTGGTATCATCTGATCGCTCTTTCTTTGCCTCCTTGGTTCCAACTCATTGCTGATCTTTTCCAACATGGTGAAGGGTAAACACAAATATTTAGATGTTCAGCTTAATCTTCTTCCCTTTCTACTTTAAAAAATAAAAATCTAATTTCTGCCTTTCCTTCATGTCTACTCTGTTGTAAGATGATACTTACCTAGAGGCCGGAGGCCTCCAGGTGCATTTGCTCCCATGTTCTGCCTGCTGTCTGGACCTTCGGTCCTGCTGTCAGACCTTTTCGGTCTTTGGGTTTGGTTTTATCTGCTGCATTGTTTGGAGACAAGGTTTCGCTGTGTAGCTCTGGCTGTCCTGGAACTCACTGTGTAGACCAGGCTGGCTTTGAACTCGCAGAGATCCGCCTGCCTCTGCCTCCCAAGTGCTGGGGTTAAAGGTGTGCGCCGCCACGCAGCTGTGCTTTGTTCCCTGTGTGGCTAAATTCCATTACCCTCGCCCGAACCCTCGCTTTAGTTGCTGAGGTCTGCCTGCAGGTTCCGTCCGTTATGATAACAGCCTGGCAGGGTGGCATGCAGACTAAGTGTGTCACTAATCTTTTAGAGGTTTGAAACATGCGTTCTGTGTGAGTATATGTAGCGTCAGATGGTATCCTTACTACTTCAGTGACGTCAGGGCTGAGTTTCTGAGGCACAGAATTTTAGCAAAAAGTTCAACAGCGGCTACAATCCGGCACTGTGTAGGCTTCACATTTGCTTTTACATCTAACAAAAATTGCTTTGGTGATACTATTTTTTAAAGATTTAGTGTAATTACATATTAGTGCAGGTGCCCTCTGAGACCAGAAGAGGGCGTTGGAGCCCATGGAGCAGGAGCAATGAGGCAATTGTGAGCTGCCTGACAAGGGTGCTAAGAAACAAACTGGCGTTCTCTGCAGGAGCAGCATCCACTCACAGTTCCCAATCCCTATCTCTAGCCCTGAGCGTGCTATTCACGTACATTCCAATTACCATGCTTAAACGAAGTTTCACTTTCTCAGTCAGTACCGATCCTACATTCCATGATGCTAGTCAAACAATAACACAAATACCTTTGTCATGTAGAAGATACAGCAAGCTATCATGTGCTGTATACTCTCAAAGCTTGAAATGTTTTTCTTTGAGTGAACAATAGTTGGCATTCCTTGCAAAACCACAATACATTTTATCAAGATCTAAAAAAAAAAAAAGAAGAAGCACAATGTTTTTCGTGTCTTACCTAGTATAAAATGTAATGTGTAAGTCATATCAGTCCTAAGCCATGAAATGCCACTGCAATCAGTCATTATTGGTAACATATTCATCAGGTATAAAAATATATACAGATAAAATAGACATACCCAATTTTTAGATGAGTCATCTATCTATATAAACTTGAAAACTAGTGAAGAGTACAAATATACAAATAACTGTAACACAGTGCTTATTTTCACAGGCACCATAAAAGATAGAGGCCAAACGCTGTGTGGATCCAAAACACTAAAGGTCACATCCCTGCTTAGGAGGACCTCGGCAAAGTACAGAGCGGACCAGGCTACATGTGATCTTAATACGGGGGGCAGGGGGACAGGCATTTGAAATGGTATCAGATTAAAACTGAGGGTTCACACCACTGAAAATCAATTAATATTGATGTTTGCTTCCTCTCTTGGCTTCGCATTTTGTGTTCTTGGATTTGATCAAGAGCCAGACTATTAGATTGGGGTCTCAGGCCTGCTGTACAGGTTGGGCAATACTCCCATCAGAGAAGCAGAGCTAAGACAGCAGCGAGCCCTTCACCATTCTGATGGTCCTGAAGAATAAACTAATACATGGATGTTTGTCCTTTTGAGTTGCTTCGAGCCAAATTCTAACAGTATCTTGATATCCTGATACGCTAGTGAGAACGTTTCCTGCTTGTTGAATTCTTCCTTTCTGTTTCAATTTGCCCTCTATCCCCATTCCACACCTCATCTCCAATCGTGTTAACTACCTAGTGGTTTCTCAAAGCTTATACATACGTGTGTGCGCGCGCACACGCGCATGCATGCAAATGCCTTAAATGTACCCATAGAGGATGTTGTTGTTTTATAAAATGGTGTTTATGCTTTTCCTTCGACTATGCCTCATGAGAAGTGCCTCCAAATCCACAGGGACAGCCCTAGACTGTGTCGCTAATGGCTACATAACATCGTCTGGCATGGACCAACCGTAATATATTGTCCTCACATTGAGCAGGTAACATCTAGTGCTTTAGTTCTGTTTCTCTTCATATTTTTGTCCCCACCAAACACCACAGAAAACACCTTTATCCGTGCGCAGGCACCTACCATGAGCAGCAGCTCACTCCCTGCTTTGAGAAGGGGATGAAGCACCGACCCTGAGTCCACAGTACACACACTGCACCAATGACCTTTATGGTTATATGTGCCGCCAAATCCCCAGGGGGGGAAATACATGGACCTTGGACCCGAGGGGCAGTGGGAGCCCCAGCACTCGGCCAAGTAGTGATGATATTCTGTGTAACATGGTTGTGGTTGCTCTGTCAGATAAATGGATTTTTAATCTTATTGAAATTTTATCCTATGAAACAAATTACCGGCAGAGGAATTACTGTATCAGATATATTTGGTTTTAATTTTGCTTAAAGTTAGATTTAATTTAATTAGAATTAAAGTTGCTTTATCAAAATCTGAAAGCTTATAACAATTCACATTTCCCTGGTGGTGAGTCAGAATGCCATTGCTATCGTTCGCTCCCACCAGGAACAGGAGTTAGAGATCTTGCGTTGTTTAATCTAACGTATGTTTCTAGAAATACTTGTTACCCAAGCGTCTTGGCACGTGGTGGACTTGGTTTTCTGCGAACTGCCTGTTCAGATGCTGTGTCTGTTTACCTATTAGGTGATGGCCAACTCCCAAGGCTTCCAGTCATGTCTAATTTGCTCCTCATTAGCTTCGAGTACATTTTTTTTTCCAATTCCACAAGTTTCCAATGATCTTCTGTCTCATAGTTTATTGTTTCTAAAAGTTCTATCCTTGTTATGTAGATTTCCCCCCAAAACTCTAGACTACGTTATGTCATCTCCTGGGGTTCTTCCCCCCACCCGTGAAGTTTTGCTTTGTTTTTTACTTATAATCCATTAACAGGTGTGGATAGGTTTACGTAGCGCAAACAAAGGTCATATTCTACTGTCAGGTGAATAACTGAGTGTTTCACCATCATTTATTCAAAATGTCTATTCTCCTTCCTTTGAATGAAAACTCCAACTCGGCCACCAGCCAGGCTTTCTCGGGTTGGCCACTCTATGCATCCTCGTGATGGCTTTAGTGATTGTGATGAAAATGTGCTGCTATATCTACAATTACAAGAACACGAATACTGAAAATACTCTTAGAGCTGAGATGTGACGATTGCCAGTGTTTAACTGAGGCCACTGATGAGACTGCATGTTCACAAAGAAACACTCTTGGGGTTTGTTGCTGTTGTTGCTTTCTGATACATAATTCGTTAGGACATTTTCCAGTTAACTCCTGAAATTTCACAACACTTCTTCTTTGCCCATTTGTACTTTATGGGGTATGTGCTGCTCTTCTTTCCCATAATGAATCACTGAATTGTCACGCTACACATATCTTCTGTAGAGGCCGGGGTGGGGGGCGGGGCACCCTTACCTGTATGACAGGTACCAGAACAATGTTGTGGTAGATGATGGGAGCCAGGAGGCCGTAGCACTGGGTCACTGCTTGAAGGGCGTAATTGGAGTCATTGAGGAAGTTGCTGAGCTCCAGGGCCACTAGTACATTCTCACATTCCATCAGTCTGGCAATCTGTGTGGACATAAGAAACAGCATCGTTACTCTGGCTGAGTTACCAGGTGCGCAGCTCCGTACGTCTTTAAAGAGCAGAGAGGGCAAGGGATGTGATTCTTCTGCCTCAACAGCATAAATGATGGGATGAAGAAAACCTGAATTTAGAAAGGGCTCTACCTTACCACAACACATGTGCATAGCATAATCTTGGAACTCAACCCAGAGTGTTTTGGTAAGACAACACAAGAGCCACTAACAACAGAAAAAAATGTGTCCATCTTTTTTGTTGGTGAGACAAAAAAAAAAAAAAAAAATCTTGGCTGTATTTTAATTTTAAAGAAAAAAAAAGCTAGTTTTCAAAACCATAAATTGTGATGAATAATAATTAACATGCAATTATGCCAATAATATTGCACTGATTTGATTAGAAGATTCTAATTTCACTTCTTAATTTGTGAGAAAATGGAACATTTTCGGCTAATGTTCTATAACAGACTAGTACTTCTATTTATATTTTCATTAACTAAATAGAAATGATGAAGAACGCACAGTTAAGGGTTGTGATATTGCCAGGCAGTGGTGGCGCATGCCTTCAATCCCGCCACTCAGGAGACAGAGGCAGATGGATCTCTGTGAGTTCAAGGCCAGCCAGAGTGAGTTCCAGGTCAGCCAGAGTCACAGTAGAAAAAAAAAAAAAAAAAAAGAGAGAGAGAAATGGACCCTGAGAGTCCATTGCCAGTAGAGAGGTTAAATCCTTGCCTCTGAGAAAGCATGCAGTTTAATAACTCAAAAGAACATGGTAAGTTAATACACACCAGCATGGAAACATCTCTAAGGGGGGTGGGGAGGAGGAAGGACTTTTAAGAAGGCAGGTGGCTGAACAGTTAACTGATTGAGATTCCATTTTGTAAACAATAATGCATTAACCTCCACATATTTTTCAAAAGCAAAGAAACCATATAAAAAAAGAAGCCATAGTGTTGTTCTCAGAGGTGGCGGGACTACAAGCGGCTCACTGTCCACACGGCACGGGTTTGAAGGCTAAACTACATGCTGTTCTTGTGCACAGAGTGGAAAAGATAAACCGGGAAGAAGGAAACATGAACTGAAGGCTGCGAGGCCTGGGTGGAACATAAAATAATACAGCGCATTCAGGCCACGTCCTCTCGGTCCACTCGCTGGCAAGGACACAAGGTCCCAAAGGAATCTGTCCTTGGCGCACGGAGAAGCGAGCGGGGTGGAGCCCACCCAGCTTGGGTTCCCAGCATTTACTCACTTGTTGGGTAGGGAAGACCTGGTTGCCTTTAATATTATCACAGAAGAGATTTTCTTCCTTGATTTTAATGTCACTTATCACAAAGATATTTCTAAGGAAAAGGTACAAGAGGATCGAAGAGGTCTCTGTCAAGATGTTGGAATTCAACCTGCAGAAGAAGGAAACGGTGTGAAGGGCGGTACTGTCAAACGACTGGCCCCGTGCGTCTCTTCAGCCTTCTTGGGCTCGAGGGGTCTCAGCAACTACACGAGGGCCCCAACGGCGATGGCGGAGCATGGGACTGCTGTTCTCGGGTGTCTGTTTTAAGTGAAAACCAAAAGCGGGTTCGTAACTAAGAAGGAGAAGCGGCTGAGATGTGAGGCCACAGGTCTGTAAAAATAACCAGTGGCAACCTTTCCTAGTCCTTACAAGCATAAAGACCCGTTCTAGCAATATGCTGGAACTACAGGAAGTCAGGAGAACAGGCCCAGAAGTCCAGCTGATGAACTCTGTTAAGATGAAAAAGAGCATTCAAAGCAAATCCAGCTACAGAGAATCAGTCTGAAATGGCTCTGGTTATTTCTGACTGCCGCTTCTAAATTGCGGTCCATAGCGCTGAAGATCAGCAGAGCTTTGGAATCTGCAGGCCCTCTATGGTTTCCAATGCACGCACCCTGAGTCTCAGCCCGGGACAAACTCTCACTCTCAAGCTCCAGGGCCGCCTGCTCTCTAAGTCTCCTGACCCGTAAAGCGGGGAAGAGCGCGACACCATCAACTCACACTTGAAGACAAATCCTGCCACACTGAACTCTGGACCCCCTCACCGGGAGGGTTGGCGCTCCGGCCCAAGCCTGCAGTGCACACTGCACTTCCTTAGCGGTCTCTCCGTGACCTCAGGACCTTGCCATATGCTTCATCCCACCTGTCACTTTCGGGCTCCGTCACGCTCCTTGCCCACCTTAGAAGCTGGTCAATTCTCTTCGATACTGAGGTTCTCGGAACCGAGATCTCTGCCACCTCTTGTATCATCTTGTGACCCTGTGGGGACGTCACTGTCCAGTTTTTCTAGCTTGTCCCATGCCAATATCTTATGGGCTTACCTATTTTTTCACTAGCTCTTTACTTTCTATTTAAAATATTTGTTTGAAGCCTACCATGTACACGACACCCTCGTAGATCCTGGGGTACAAGCATGAATCAAGCAGACTCTTCGTCATCGGGTATGGGGCTTCGCCACAGAGTTCTGCACCGGCTATGACGTCAGCGCTGCTCACAGCGACGTCGGCTCTTCCTCTGTGCGAGTGAGCACGCAGAGCGTTCTACCAGCTCTGTGCTCTGTACCCTATAAACTCTACCAGAGCAGCGTCGCTGTCACCTGCACCCTCTTCCTTTCCCTCTGGACTCCAGACTCCTTCCCGTAAGCCTGGCCTTCCTCTCAAGCTCCTGCCTGCTTCTCTTTTCTCTCCCACCCATGAGCAGCGGTCTTCACTTGTAAGGAGACTCTACCTTCATTATTCCTTAGCCCATCGCAAAATCATTTCCGGTTCATGGTGTCACAGAAGTTGCTCTCTTGAATTCACTGGTGGCCTCCAAAATTGCCAACTGGAAGTGTCTCCTGGTTTCTACCCTGCCCATCGCTTCCTCAGGACTTCACGGAGCCTGGCCTGACACTTGCGTTGATACGGAAGGCCAGTCCCCCGAGTGGCTCGTGCTTCCCTCAACATCTCCCTGGTTCCTCGCCCCCTGCGCAGCTCCTTTTCAATAGCCTCCCTCCGTCCACCTCATCCATCTGCCCCTGTAACATAAGCAGCACCAGGTTCAACCCCAGGATCTGTCTCTTTTCTGCTAAAATTCAACATTCCGTGGAAGACAAGGCTCCTTTTCAGCGTTTCAAGGATGACCTCAACAGACCATTTCCAAATTGTCACCTCTTGCTTTGACTGTCTCCTGAACGTCGGCACTAAACAAAACACCTACTGCCATCTCCTGACCTACAAAAGCCTCCTGCTGGGAAACCAAACTCCAGCGGTCCCCCACCCTGCTCATTACCTTCCTCCACACACCCACTTCCCTTAGTGAAGCCACAGACTTTCCGGTCCGTTAGCTCTAGAAATCGCGAGTCACTTTACACTCCCTCTTCTATACTGCAACTCGAACATAGCCTGACACGTCTCTTCCTTCTCTCACGCCGCCGCTCAGAGTTTTCTCCCATAGCCCTCATCATCCTTGTAGGGTGTAGGACAAATGTTAAGATTATATTCGTTTAACTGAAATGGAATTAAACTTTCAGTGTGAATAAGCATTACCAGCGCCTTGCTTTGCCCATCGTATATATTTTTAAGTTCACCTTCTATGAGGGACAAATGGTTAGATCTCTGAGGCATTAGTAAGCAGGTGAGGGATTTTATTTTCCAACTTGTAGACGCAGCCTGAAATGACACACATGCTCTGTTCTGCGGCTACCCTTAAGTCCTGCTCCTTTAAGGAAAATGGCGGAAGAGTCAAAAGATAGTGAGCCATTTTCTATGGCTTCTGCCGGCATGTTAGTAACAGTCAAGAGTCTAGCCCTGGGAGCCTATTTGAAGCAAAGGGTAAAAGCTTTGTAATCACAGCCCATGGGTCAAGCCCTCGCCTTAACCCCATCCTCTCCCTGCTCAGTTTCAAAAGTCTCCAGTGAGGATTCATGTTTTCTGCTCTAGCTGCTACCGCTTGACATTTTTCATTCCAAAACCTTTCTCCATCTGCCTTGCTGTCTTTCCTGACTCTAGGGAGGAAATGTCTAACAAGGTCTGCAGACTTGGGAGTAGACACACTTTACAATTCCGGTTAGGGAGACTTGAAGGTGAGCTCTCTTGATGTGGAAACAAAAACACGCTAATTAAGGGCTTTAAAGTAACATTTCTGATTACCTTCTCTGTGTTATTGTCATAATGTTGCTTAGACAGATCACTGACTGATCGTCCTGAGGTGGAGGTGCAACAAAACAATCCCAGACTGGTGAGAACACTTTCTTGGCCAAATCATAGTTACTGATCTGATAGGCAACCTGTGACAGAAAAAAAAAAAAAAAAAGAAAGAAAAAAAAACATTGTCTCAAGGGATCTCTTCACTTGGAACATGTAAATTTCAAACAGAATTCTGACACGTCCCAGTACACATCCACATTTGCTGTTCCGCTCCACAGTGCCATAGTGGGGGAACTGGGGGGGGGGGGGCATGGATGGCCACCAGCAGGGGAGGCAGATGAATTTTGAAATCTCCTTTATTTCTAAATTGCATGGAAATTTGAAACTCTGTAAGGACGTCTCAAATCCTCATAAGCAAAACAAAGATCACATCTGAGCCAAATTAATTTCATTTCCATCCATCTCAGCAGTATGCCCCCATTTATTATAGATACTGTTATAATGAACAATCTGCTCCAAGAGCAACAATCAGATTTCCCCAGCCTGATATATGAAATATATTTCATTCTTTTCTGGTTCTGATGGACACTCTCAGAGCTTCCGTGCAACAAAGAGTTGGCAGCTGAAAAGGGTGAAGAATAAAACAGAAACGCTTTCCAAGAGCCCATATCTTTTAAGTTTAACAGATCCAGTGTTGGGAAAAATAATTTCACCAGTGAAGCTTAAACTTAGTAGGAAAAAAAAAAATATCACCAACTGACCTTCTTTTGATAGAATGTATTTAAGGGTATTTCTAAAGATGATTCTATTTAAATACATACATCACACAATCTTTCACCGAATGACTGCCACACTACTTCAAATGATAAGGCATAAATAAATTCGCTGGGTTAAGCACAGAAAGGACATGTTACTGATGACATTATCCACTCGTGGGAAGAACTTATGAGGCCAGAACTTTTCTAGCCTGTCAAATGATTCCCCCTAACTTACAAGCAGTAAGGGTTTCCTCGAAGTTTGTACTCTGCGCTGGGGGCTGAAGGAGCAAGTGCCCACCGGCTGCCCTCATCATCCGCACTACTGGAACCAAGCTGAAGGCATACACCACACGACAGCGTGGTAAAGTTACAGAGCACATGGCCGTGGAGGTCTTAGTAATAGAGAGTGAACGTTTCAAAGGAAGGGAGCACCAGGCTTGAGTTGAACCAGCAAGGCAAGGCTACAGCCCTGGCTGGTACAGTGTAGACGGAATGGGAGAAGAACGAACGTGGGAGACGGTTAGAGAACACTGAAGTTCTGCGGTGATGAGTCGGAATCGGAAGGAACACGGGCAACGTGGAGGAAGATTTCACATACGACATGGACTCTGTCAGGCCTTGAAACCACATGGAACTTTCTAGATGCAGGGTACTACGCTAAACACTCAGGCCTACGCCACGTGTGACTCTTGCAGCGCCATCAGTGCCCTTTGCGCGGGTGAGGGAACTGAACACTGAGAAGCTGGCAGTCAGTATAAGAAGCAGAGCGGAGTCCTGGGATAAGCACACAAGTCCCTGTGATGGCCACATCTGACCAATCAAACAGCAGCATCAACAGTCACTGAAACACCATGCAATTCTAAGATGGTCCAAGGAAAGTAAGACGCTGTGTGAGGGTGTGGGCAAACCTAAAGCTGAGCCTTCTTTATTCAAAGCCCCAGTTACCTAACAGATAGGGCATTGGTTGGTTCTTATACAATGTTACTGGTTCATCTGATGAATATTGCAAAACAAGATATGCCAATTAGATAGATAGATAGATAGATAGATAGATAGATAGATAGATAGATAGATAGATAGATGATAGATAGATAGATAGATAGATGATAGGTAGATAGATAGATGATAGATAGATGATAGATGATAGATAGATAGATAGATAGATAGATAGATAGATAGATAGATAGATAGATGATAGATAAATAGATGATAGATAGATGATAGATAGATAGATAGATAGATAGATAGATGATAGATAGATAGATAGATAGATGATAGGTAGATAGATAGATGATAGATAGATGATAGATGATAGATAGATAGATAGATAGATAGATAGATAGATAGATAGATAGATGATAGATAAATAGATGATAGATAGATGATAGATAGATAGATAGATAGATAGATAGATGATAGATAGATAGATAGATGATAGGTAGATGATAGATGATAGATAGATAGATGATAAATAGATGATAGATAGATGATAGATAGATAGATAGATAGATGATAGATAGATGATAGATAGATAGATGATAGATGATAGATAGATAGATGATAGATAGATAGATGATAGATAAATAGATGATAGATAGATGATAGATAGATAGATAGATGATAGATAGATGATAGATAGATAGATAGATGATAGATAGATGATAGATAGATAGATGATAGATGATAGATAGATGATAGATAGATAGATGATAGATAGATGATAGATAGATGATAGATAGATAGATAGATAGATAGATGATAGATAGAGGATTACGAACTCATGAAGCACCATAGGCTTTTTAACAGGAAGTGCCATGATCTCTGCATGTTCACCAATATTTAACCAACACTGCTGGACAGAACTGATCTCCAAAGTGGAGAAGTTATGGACTGTGGTAGGCACATCCTCCTTGACAAATAACTCGCATACAGCTTCCAGAACTCCACTTCTTCCTGCTTGTTTCCGTGCCCACCTTCCCTTCCAGATGCCTTTGTCAGCCCCTCCTCTTTTGCTCTCTCTATGCTGGGTACCTGGTTCGCTGACTCCTTGGGCTTCTCTTTTCTGTCTACATTTTCTTAGTGATAGCACGTGGTTTGAACTATCACATACTATTCTCAGATCTTCCTCATGCTCATCTCTCTCTCCCAAACCCCACATGCACGTATCTTACCTCAATGTGCCTTAACTTTCAATTGTCCCCTGCTCCCAAGAATACAACAAATAGCCCCACACTCAATTCCAATAATGTCAAGTCTGTCTTTCCGATTGGATGATTAACCTTGGAGTCAATGTTTATCTTTCTCGCCCCGTTATTTCTGCTAGGACTTCTGAGTAGCTCCTTCTTCAGAATATACCCAGGACCTGACCACAGGAACCACCATAGGTATGCCCCTTTAACCTCTCACCAGAATGAGCAGTGGAGAATGCTTTCTCCCTGCTCTCCTTGTCCATACCCAGCTTAGCCGGATGAAACTTTGAAAATAGAAGCCACACTGTGTGACATGGCATGGTCCTGGGCCACCCAGTAGCTGCCCGTTTTAGAGAAGGCAAAAGCCTGCCACTGCCCCACATCTGACATGTCTGACCACTCCCTCTGCTCTCCTCCGGTCCCTATGCTCCAGCCATAAGAGGTGGCCTGCTGTTTATCAGACAGAGTGGGAGAACACCTGAAAATCTTGGGGCTCCTGTCCCGGCTGCTCCTTCTTCAGTATGCCCTTCCCTAGAGAGGTACTCCCTTCCTTCAGCTCTCTCCCCAGATCTCACTCGCCCTGATCGTCCCACTGATACTGCCATTGCCTTCCTTTCCGAGTGCTGTACTCTCGATGTTTGTTCCTTGGCACTCATCCTCCTCTGACAGTCCACCTATTAGTTACGGTTACCTGGCTCCTACCATGACGTTTTGTTCACTTGTTGAAAACAAGAGGTCTCACCATATGAGCCCTGGGCCACCAGAATCACCCAGGAACTGGTTAGAAATGTAAACCTCTTGGGCCCCGCCCAGGCCTAGTGAGCCATGAGTTCTGGTGGTAGGACCCAGCATCTATGACACCAGTACTGCGACTCGTACCCCACACACTCCGGTCTCAGGGTCCCTCACCTAGGGCAGACTAAGTACTCAAAACTGTCCTGTTCGCTGAAGTTCAAAACCATCCTTTTCTGGTAATTCCCTCTCCTTCTGTTGGAGGGTGCCGAGCAATTTTACTATATATTACAGCGTTGTTTACTGCCAGGGTGAGCACCTGACTCAAGGGGACTATTTCGCAGTCCCCTCTACGGCAAGATAGACCTCACTGAAAGTTTAGCTCTGATGTCGAGGCTAATAACACACCATATAGAAGAAGAATTTGGTTTTAAAAAAAAAAAAAAAAAAAAAAAAAAAACTTATCCCTTATGCAGGAGCTCCTAGGAAGAGTGGGTAGGCATTGGCTAGAAAAGCACAAGCGGGTAGATGGTTCTAGAGTCAGAGAGCTGGAAAAAAAGCTGGCTAAGACATTGACATTTTCTGCTGTTACAGAAAAAAAAAAAAAAAAAAGGAGCTGAGCTCACAGGACTTCTAACCAGACTGCCCAGGGGTGGCGCCATAGGAAAGAAGAGTGGGTTTACAGGCAATCTGTTGAGAGACACAAAAGTTAAGCCAGGCTCTCCTGGATTGAATGACCCAGTCAGACCCTTTCTCGGGAATGTGGATTCAAGTTTAGGGTCCTGCTACCTGGGAGGCTGCAATTAAGGGATACGTGAAACTCAGAGTTGCTGTTTTCCCTTCGAAAAGAGAGAAGTAAAGAGAGTCAGAAGAGAAGAGGGAAAGGAGGAGAAACTTCTTAAACAGTGATGATGCTTAATTTTCTGCCCATCGCTCTACCTTCATTTCTTGTTGCTGAGACAAAACACTCTGACCAGAAGCCAGTCACGGGACGGAGGGTTAACAAGCCTCAGCTTACATCCCCGGGTCACATAGCACCTCTTGACGGAACTTGGAACAGGAGTGAGAACTCAAAGCAGAAGCCACGGAGGAACGCTGTTGGCTGTCACCCCCTTAACTAACTTTCTTTTACACAGCCCAGGATCACCTGGCCAGAAAATGGCACCAATCACAGTGGTCTGGGCCCTCCTACATCAGTTAGGACAATCAAGACCAGCCCCTACAAACATGCCCATAGCCAATAAAAATAGTGGCTCGACTGAGACTCTTTTTAGGTAATTCTAGGCTCTGTCAAGTGGACAGTTAATGCTAACTAAATCCGACATTAATTTTTCCTTTCAAGTTGCAAGTCACGGGCAGAAGGAAACTCCCCACACCAATGGGTTCTAATGAATTCATCTGTGAATGGGAAAGTGTGGGGCAACACTTCCCTCGCTGCTGTCACAACCGGGAGTGTGACAATGCGTGCATGTTTCATCCTCAACTCTGCTGCTTCTCACCAGGATGGCACGCCAGCTCGGGCAGAGACAAGAGGAATCGGATAGAGAATGAAGTGTGTGCAGTAGAGGGGAAGGGGTGGGGCCTAGAGGAGACAGGCAGCAGACCTGTGCATAGTGAGGCTGTTCTCGGGGCGTGGGCACAGAGCAATGTCCGATACTTGAACTCCTGGAATCTGGACATGAGCTGATCCAAGAGTCAGACTTACCATCTGCTACTTGATAAGATTTAGGCCAGGCGGTGGTGGCGCACGCCTTTAATACCAGCGCTCGGGATCTGCAGAGGCAGGTGGATCTCTGTGAGTCCCAGGCCAGCCTGGTCTACGGTGTGTTCCAGGACAGTCAGACTTACAACAGAGAAACCTTATCTCAAAAAAAAACAAAACAAAAACAAAAAGACAGAAAGGAAGGAAGGAAGGAAGGAAGGAAGAAAGGAAGGAAATTTAGGGGGAGTTGCTAAAGCTCCCTAAGGTATTCTTCCTAGAAGACAGTGGGATTCCATGCATCTGTTTCTTTAACTATCAATGGGAAGTATTCATTTCATCACACAGAGTTATTATCATGAGTGGAATAATGAAGTTTTAGAGTTTTATTTTATTTCAAGCTGACAAATGGTAATTGCATGTATGTGTAACAGAGAGTGTGGTATTTTCATGAGTGTGTACGCTGTGGGATGATCAAATTGCACTGATTAGCACATCTATCATCGCAAATGTGCATTTCTTGGTGGTAGTGGCATTAAAATCCATTTTTGTAGCTCTTGAGATAGTCAAGTATTATTAGGTATGATTACTTTAGCCTTAAAACTCTCTCCTGCCTACCTCTGACTTAAATCCCTGTTGACCAGTGTCTCCCCTCTCTCTACCCACCCTCAGCCCTGACCTCTGTGACCACCGTTCTAGTCTCTGCTTCTATGAACTTGACTTTTGTTTTAATTCTATACATCAGTGAGGTCATGCCTTCGTCTCTCTGGGACTGGCTTATGCTTCGTTCCCTTAGCGTGCTTCAGGCCCGCCCGTAGACTTCCTGGTGTTTAAAGCTGAATAGTGTACACATCACCGACGGTATGTGCATGAAAACCACTCAAAGGACCCCCTCACACCTCTTAGATGGCCCATTATCAAAAGGATGGAAGGCAGTGAGTGTTGGTGAGGACGTGGGGACAGGGGACCCCTTATACATCGCTGTTGCCATTGCTGCTTTAGGAAGCACTGTTGAAATACTTCACAGACTAAGCTGAACAGGGAATAAATGCAGCAGCCCCCTTACAGGATACCCAAAGTTGAAGCCAAAGCAGGGTTTGTCTGTGCGTCCACTGAAGCACATGCACAAGAGCAAAGATGCAGAGGCCAGCTGAGTCCATTAGCAGTGAAGGGGAGGTTGTTAAGGGCCCTTGAAGCCAGGCTTTGCTGTTGGTACTTCTTCAGTATGTTAATAATTGATATTTACCACATTTTCTGATCACAAAATGTCATTCATTATGTCCATTCACATCGTTTAAGAGTTCAATGAGCTGAGGGGTATATCACTTGGTCTTATATTTTACAAGTAGGAAAATAAAATAATTTGACTGAAATCATAAACTAATGATTATGTCAAAACTAGTCAAAACTAGAACCCACCCACAGATTTCTTGTTTTCTATATTTTATAACATCTTCTCTGGCTATTCCCTGATTTAAAAATAGTAAACAGCTACTCATAGATCAGTACCTAGCCCAATCTTCATCAGAAAGGTTTCCTCCAGCAGCTGATGGGAGCAGATGCAGAGGCCCAGAGTCAAACATGGCACAGAACTCTGAGAAACCCGCAGAAGAGAGGGAGGAAGGATTTCGGGGACCAGAGCAGTCAAGGACTTCAGGAGAACAAGCCCCACAGAGTCAATGGACCAGCATTCTTGGGGTTCCACAGAGCCTGAAGCAGCAGACATAGAACCTGCAGGGTCTCCTAGATGTGTCATATGGGTGTCTGGCTTGGTGTTCTTACAGAGATCCCACATGTTAGAGTGTATGTGGGGGTTCTCTGATGCTTTTGTCTCCCTTGGGACCCAGTTCCTCCTGTGGATTGCCTAGTCCACCCTCGATGTGGGGACTAGCTCCTGGCCTTGCCCCATCTTATTGTGTCCTGTTTGAGTGGTAATGCTGGGAGGACTGCCCTCTTCTCTGGGGAGAAGAGGTAGGGATAAGCAGTTGGGGGTGGGGAGGGTAGATTAGGAGGAGAGGGGAGATGGGGGGAGCTGGGAGGAATGGAAGAGGAGAGGAGGGGTGTTGGGATGTATCATACGGGAGAAGAAAAATAAATAAATAAATAAAACAAAAAAATAGTAGACAGAAATGAAGCCAAGAGTAAGGGAATATTCACAAAAATAACATAATTCTAAAGGATTCCTTTTAAAAAAATTCAAACACACTAAATTACATTAATGGAAGACCTGTCCAAGATTCACATGACTTTATTAATGTTTGTAGAATAATGTGAAATAAAAGTACAACCTAAACTCCCCGAGGCCACGATCACAGGAGCATTTGGAGAAACAGCTCATCTTTCACCACATAACACTTATGATAATGCATTTTAACGGACAGGATTGTCCTGAAACTAAAAACTAACCACTGCTCTGAAAACCAGACTGCACTTTTAAATGAAAGGCTACTGTTAACCTAGAATATATAAAAACTCAATCTTCAAACTTAAGAATTAAGGAGGTTTAGTGAGTGAGAGATTTCTGCCTTAGCCACTTGGCATTGTGGGACAATGCCCATCCGCCATCTTGAGTGACCTAGAGGAAGCGCAAATACAGTGTCAACAAAGAGGCACGGGCCATTTCTCCGCGGCACTCCTCATCGCCCAGCAGTGTGGCCTAGACTTCATTTTATTGACTTTAAATGAAAGTTCTGCCGAATGGAGCCCAAGAGTCAAACCACTCCCCGGAGAAAAATTAGGTCTTGATGAAATATTCAGCACCTCACAATAACTCCATGGCTGCAAATAAGAGAATATATTAAGTTCTAAGGAAATCAAAATACCAGAAAGCCATGAGCCAGTGTGACATGCTGCACCAATGCTAGACAAATTCTAGCAATTCTCTCAATTTAATTTTCTTTGAAAAATATGATCATTTAAAATGCCAGTGAGATCTAAGCTCATAATACTAATCAACTAGTAAGAGAAAAATAGCACAGCACAATAGAAATACGGTAAAATTGAGAAGGCCATCCACTCTACAGCCAATAATAGGCTGAAAATTAGATACTTCAGGCCGAGGTCAGCGAGTCATTCTGGTGCCCTGTTCACGGGGTCATATCTTTAGTTAGACAACAGCTATTTCAGTCGGAAGGTTAATCATGAGAGTATTTATAGCTAATGATAATAATATTTATTCAGTACTGAGAAACTAATGCCATGGTTAAACATTTGACAACCGCGACTCCACTGACATTCCTAAACCTGTGGATATCCTGCTACTGTTGTCACTTCACAGAGGGAAGTCATTTGCACAGGACCTCATGGCTGCTGAGTCTGGATCTGGGTCTGTCTGTACCTATTGACCTGACAAACCCCTTTCTATAAATTTATCCTGAAGGAGTAGCCATGGGTGCAGTTACGGATTTATACGCAGTAAGGTTTATTTTAGCTTTTTAACAATAACAAAATACTGAAAAGTATCTGAGTATCTGGGCATAAGAAATTACTAAGGAAACTACAACATGTCCACAAGACTCAATACAGTGTTAAAGAAAAGAAGCCATGAATTCTACAAGGTGGGGGAGCGTGGGAGGGGTTGGGAAGAGGCAAAGGAAGCGGAGATCATATAATTACGTTTTAATCTCTTAAAAAATTAACGATTCAATCAAATGAAATCATTAAAAAGTACTTCATAGGAAATTTTCTAACAGAAGAGAAAAATAAAAAGTATCTGCTAGATGAAAATATCACATAAAATAGTGTGTATGTTTAAAAATAATATCTATAAATTCATACATATATGTATTATGTTATGGACATATGTAATTGCACAGATAGATAGATAGATAGATAGATGATAGATAGATAGATAGATGATAGATAGATAGCTAGATGATAGATAGATAGATAGATAGATAGATAGATAGATAGATAGATGATAGATAGATAGCTAGATGATAGATAGATAGATGATAGATAGATAGATGATAGATAGATGATAGATGATAGATAGATGATAGATAGATAGATGATAGATAGATGATAGATAGATAGATTGATAGATAGATGATAGATGATAGATAGATATATAGATGATAGATAGATAGATAGATGATAGATAGATAGATAATTAAGATAATCAAATGGTAAAGCAGTAGATGCACCAAAAAAGAGCAGTTTCCGAATATTGGGTTTCTCATCCTGGTGCTACTGACATTTTGTATTGCATTTTTTTTAATAAGTGTTTGTGACTGAACCCAGAGCCTTCTGCATGCTGGGCTAGGATCCTGCTACCACTGAGTTACATCCCCAGCGAGTGTTGGGTACTTCTTTGTTGCAGAAGGCCGTCCTTGTCACACTGTATGCTGCTTCTCAGCATCCTTAGCCACTACTCACCAGACACCAGTGGCATCTCACTAGGTTGTGACAACCAAAACTGTCACCAGATATTGACAAAATTGCCCCAGGGTAAGATCTGCTACTCTGGATAGTGACAGATAACATCTATGTATACACATTGCAGTATTCCCAAAGCATCTAAAATGACGTTTGTACTCCTGGGGGAAGATGTTCTATGAGAGGGCAAATTTACTAACAGGGGAAGCGACGATTCATGCTTTATGAAGTAAGCTGCAATTGTGGAAAATATGCATCACGAGTATGCTTCGGAATGTCTTCTGTGATTCCTTCCTCCCATCAGAAATCGCTTAGCAAATGCTTAACGGAGGGTGAAAAGAAAAAAGATGAGAAAACAGTAAGCCATCTTGTCTACCTGTGTCAGGTACATCCGAGCAGTAACAGCAGAGAGCGGCGGGTAAATGAGAATTGGCTTCGTTGTCTCCCCGATGGCATCGCCGATAAGTTTCCCGGTGGAGGAATAGGCGGCGATCGCAAATACGTATGCTTGGTTGGTTTCTAAACCTTTCACTTCAAAAGTGCTCCTGCCATCAGCTGGTATCTGTGAACGGGAACATTTCAGCTTTTACTCAGAAAATTAAGGCAATGTGACTATTAAAACGTAATTGGATAAACCTTTCTCCTTCGCTGTTGGATCTTAGTTATGACTCAGTTGGAATTAGTGTCAGTCCACTGCTGTAATGAATTCACGGGGGGACGAGCACTCAGTTGTCGTTAGTAAGACTTTGATAAGCCCTCCTGGCGGAGAGTGTGACGTACCGCTTCTCCTGAATTTGGGAGGTGGTGGTTGTTCAGTCTCACTTTTCCATAGCTTCCTTCTGCTTTGCGACCCAGTAAGCGGTACCAGGACACCTGGAGGGGGAGAGAGGCAGCGTCACCTGCAGTCTGTCCCGCGGCACTGGATGGCCTCTGTCTGGATGCAGCAAGATCAATGGCCTTCTAAGAGAGTGGTAACCACTCGTGTGCTAAACTATGAAATCCAAGCTTATGTGACATATATGTCATCTTTAAAAAATAAAATAAAAACAAATGTGGGGCTTGTTTACCTGGAGCAATCAAGACTGAAATAGTATTCATAATTCCCCTCTCTCTCCATGTGTGTATGTGCGTGTAGGGGTGTGAGGACAAACTCGGTGTCGGTCCTTGCCAATTACCTTGAGATTGTATCATTGTTGTTTTTCCACATGAAAACAACAGGCTAGCCAGCCCACACGCCCACGGAGGCTCTCCACATAGGAACGCCGGAGTTACAAATTTTCATGCTGTGTGTCTGGCTTTTGTACGGGTTCTGGGGATTTGAACCCAGATCCTTATGTTTGCTTGGCAAGCACTTTTACCCACTGAACCATTCTCCCCAGCCCCTCATTACTGCCTACTCTAATTTCTGTTAATTGAGCAATTCTTTGTACTAAGAAGCATTAGTAAACTGGCATATAGTTTCCACTTTTATTGGCATGCATTCATTATACATAGTGATGGATTTCATAAAAGACTTTTTATACAAGCACATCAGGTGCTTTCAACCATGTTCACTCTCTTCCCCCTCCCGCTATTCGCATCCATTCCCCCGGTCTCCACTCTGCTTCCACGTCTTATGTGCATGCATAATTTAGTGCATCTATACAAAAGCTGGAATTGGAAAATGAGGGGGAAATGCAACACTTGTCTATTTGAGTCCGACTCATTTTGCTTAATGTAATGATCTCCATACTTTTTCCTAAAGAACAGCATAATTCATTCTTTTCACGGCTGAATGGAACTCCGTTGCGTGTGCCTTCTTCGTTTTCTTCACCCGCTTGTCTGCTGGCAAACACCTAGGAAGGTTCCCTAACTTTGCTATTCTGAATGTAAAACCGCAAGAGTGCCAGCATCTTTGTGGTGTGGAAATTTCGAGTCCTCCTGGTATAAACCCGGGAGGAGTAGAACTTGGTCACATGCTATTTTCAGGAGTCTCCACACTCATTTCCACTGTGGGGAGGAATGAGAACTAATATTATTTTCGCCAGCAGTGTGTAAGTGCTCCTTTCTCCTGTATCCTCACCGACACGTGTTGTTATTCGTTTTCTTACTGATTGTCATTCCGAGATGGGTGAGACTGGATAGTGAACATTTCTACTAGGACTGTTGGCTGCCCTCACTTCATCTTCTGAGAACTGTCTTGCGATTCTAGAGTTCCAGACATTAGTGAGCTGCTGGTGCGGGTGCTGGGAACCAAGCCTCGTCCTCTACAAGAGGCAGGAAGTGCTCTTAACCACTGAGTATCTCTCCAGCCCCAGCTTTGGCCTTTTAAGTCCTTTACATAATCTAAATGTTAAGCCTCTGTCGGTGACAGGACTAGCAAAGACTTTTCTCCCATTCCAGAAACTGTCTCTTCGTTGGATTGTTTCCTGGACTACACAGAAGTTTTTGATTTCGTGCATTCCCGTTTGTCAAATCTTGCTCTTCCCCGGTCCCCCCCTCACCCAGAGCTATCTCAGTCCTTCCCACAAAAGCCTTTTCGGATATAGCGTGTGTCTGTATCTGGAGGTGTTTTTCTCCAGTACTTTCAGAGTTCCGGATCTCATATTGAGGTGTTTGACCTATCTTGAATTGATTTCTTACAGTGAGAGATAACACTCTGGCCTCGTCCTTCTAGGCGTGGACACCCAGTTCTGCCAGCACAATTGGCTGGAGAGGCTGTCTTCTCTCTGGTGTATGTTTTTGGCATCTTTGTCCAAAGCTGTGTGGCTAATGTTCACCATGTTCCTTTGAGACGGAATTGCTACTGTCATGGGAAAACGAGACGCAGAGAGGCTAAATCACTTTGCCTCGGAGCAAACAGACACAGACGTTGATGCCAAAGACAGCTCAAAATATGACTAGATGGGAACAGATTTTCACGTAACACACACACACACACACACACACACACACACACGACGAAAAGCAACAAGGGGGTGGGGGGGAGGCAGGCGCTAAGACGGAGGCAGCATTTACGATGGAAGGGTCAAAGTGCGGACAAGAAATCCCGAAGAAAATGCGCCTCAGCGAGAACTGTAGTCTAATCTGCGCGAGTGAGTCTCAGCCCTGATTCCACTCGAGGTCACTTTTTTAAAGAACAGTTTGTACAGAATCGATCACTTCCTAAGATTACCGATAGCCAAGCCACCCGAGGCTCCCTGCTTCAGCGAGTGAGGCTTTCTGGTACGAGTGTCCGACCCTTTGTGCTTCCAAAGAAAACTTCTCAGGTGATTACCACATCTGTGACTGATTGAGAGTGCTGGCCAACAAGAGCAGAGAGAGAGGGGGAGAGAGGGGGAGAGAGGGAGAGAGAGGATGCTGAAGAAACTAGAGGCTGAATGACAAGGGTAAAAGTCAAATGGATCTCCAACACAAAAACAGAGCAAAAACAACAAAATAATGGGCTTAATCCCTTGATTACCCATAGGAAATGAGTACACTTTGGGGGGAGGGGGAGACAGACTGCGTTGTATGACGGGTTGTTTTTGTTCTGCGTTATATCTCGCAAACCAGAATCTAGAGGGCGAATTCTCTCTAAGAGCATTTTTACAAGCAGGTTTTATTATTTTCGTTTGGCTCCTGGTTTGTAGAACACAAAGAAGCGATGTGTAATTAGAATCTACATAAGAATAGAGATGGTGTGAACAAATCACTAACTTTGGAAATAAGATTTTAGGGACAATGTAAGTAACATTAGCACTTGCAACTATAGAAACAGATTTTAATGAACCGGATGCCTTGCGAGGCTTTGCTAAGACAAAAGACGGCCAAACCAGAAAACCAGAAGACGTACATAAGCCCACAGTGCCACTTAGTGGTCATGAAGAGGAAGCAGCAAGCGAGCCTTCCTGAACCCCTGTTAATTGTGTATGTGCCACTGAAAGGCACAGAGCTACGGGTCAGATACGTTCAAGCAATATAAAATAAAACGGTCACTAGGCAGGAGTACTAAAAATTGATGTTTGGGCCCAACCAAAATATTTGAAAACAAACACTAAGTTACCTATTCCTCACTCTGTGCTAATTTTCTAAAACCAGGGACGCCTTCCTCTCAGCACGCATTTCCCAAATCTCCAACTCCTAGCCCTAAAATGATGTTCCCGTGACAGCACAGTCCCGTGTAGAATGAACGCTACTTCTGCTTCCACAGCTTCAAAGATCGAAGCAACATGGTGGCGATACTTCTCAACGAAGTCCAGCCCATCTATCGAAACTCACTCAAGAATGAACCATACTTCGTGCCTGGTAACTCACAGTGAACTTGACAGCTGACCGACATTTAAAGAATGCTCACTGTATAAAATGAATGACGGATATCACAGAAGACCGTGACCACAGACTATAACTCTGGGTAACTATTTTGATAAAGTCTATTACGTATGCTTAGTAAAAGTAGCAGAAAGTCATTGGCCAACATGTGGGGAACGCATCAGTTCGGCTTCTTTTTGAAACAGAATTTCATGCTGGCCTTGAACTTGCTACGGAGCCAAGGATGACCACGAACTGATCCTTTTGCCTCCATCTCCCAAGTGCTGAGATTAAAGGCCCGTGACGTCCGCACTAGGGACGGAACCAGGACTTTCTGGGTGCTAGACAAGCTCTCTACTGACCACACTACATCCAGCCCTATCTCAGTTTCTTTTCGTGATAAACACGCTTTACAAATGAAAGGAAATCTTCAGACTGTATTTGGCCTTTCTAAAGTTCTACTGCCCGGTAAGGAGTGGAGCTAGAATTTTAAACTTAAATAAATGTGCTTGACTTCAAAGTCTCTGCATGCAAAGTGCCCTAAAGATAATCAAAGATAGGACTGCATTGTGGTACAACATCAAAGAGCACCTAAAAGAGCAGTATTTAAAATATAAACTAGCTGGAGCCGATCTCTTGCTAGGAAATGAAATCTCAAGTGTTATTCCCATTTAGGCCGAGTTCCAGGACTCAGGGGTGGGAGAAGAGGCTCGTCCTAATAAGTGCATAATGTGACTGTGATTGGAGAGACCTCTGGATTGTCACCTGTTCCCACGGGGACCTGGGGGAGGGGGTTTACACAGAATCTCTAGATCCACCACCTTCAAACTCCTGTGTCCTGCTGCTTTGTCTCCAATGCTAGTTCTCGGAGGAACCGCCCTCTTCCGATATCTGATTCTACCTCAGCCCTCCTGCCTCGAGCACACTGTCAGCATACGACAGTGTCATTGTGGCAAAGGCGCGTAGAAAGAACTGTTTCTCTGTTGTTTCTCCTTCCTGTGTGTTTGAGATAGCTTTAGAGGACAATTCATAAAGGGAAAATATCATGAATAAATTAAGTGCAGATAAGACGTGAAAACACTCATCTGATGCTCGGTGCTTACAAATCAGACTATCCAGGCCCGGAGAGCAATAATAATAGGAGTCATAATGGTCATGATAGCACTTCCATTGCATGGCATGGGACAGCACTCAGGAGGGGCGCCATACCTTAATATCTGAAATAAACGGAGCAGGTTTCAGAGTCACAGAGCAGTAGGTTCTCGCCAGCAGGATGGGTGGGGGAGGGACTCTGCTCTTCTTTGTTTTTGAGCAGCAGAAGTACTTCTGATAGGAATAGAGGGCATTTTGTTCTGCTTCCAACTTCTCAATTAAGGCATACGCTTCCTGTAACGAAGTGTGAAAATAGAAAAATACATTTCAGGAGCTGGAGCCTCCTTTATCTTTGGAGAATTCCCTTGTGGTAAGTGCTATCTTTCTTTATGCCATTTCTTGCGCCTCAGAGGCATACATATACATGTCAATATGCATCACTGGCTGGTTTTTGCAGGACTATAAAAAGACTACTAAATGATCCTCACCAATGGAATCAGGAGCATATGTCTAAATGGAGGAGTCACATGTTAATAAGAGACAATTTTGTCTTTAGAACCTCTGAATATCTACCATCATACTTTACTATGCTTTGAAAGTTCATAATATAGACTTATGCATTTACATTGATAAACCACAAGCCTACCCTTAACACACTTTCAGTGTGACTCTCAAGAAATAAGACTATTGATGTGTGTAGTTTGTGAAAGGAGTGTCATTAAAAGTTTATATCACCAAGATGAGGTTAACACAGACAAAAATGTCCATTCTATAATCCTGAAGGAGAAGCAACTGTTATTTCAATCAGTTATATACAAAGACAATACCTATCAGATCAAAAGAGTATTTCAGAAGTCAGAAGAACTGCATCAGCAGAGACATGTAAATTTCCAAACAGTACTAATAGCACTGGATAAAATAATAATAGCAATATTTTAGTCTTAAAGTCACAGGCAAACCAAATATATTAGTCTTTTCTTTAATAGGATATTTAAACAGGATAGAGAGAGGGTTTAGTGGTTCAGTCTTCCAGTGAACCCAGATTTTTTCCCAACACCTGTGTAGTGGCTCACAACCTCCTGTAATCCCAGTTCCAGGGGATCCGGCGCCCTCTCTGGCCTCTGTGTACATCAGGCAAACACATGGTGCACATATTGACCATATGTGCAAACACTCAGGCAAACACTCAAATACGTAAAATAAAAATCGTAACTTTTTTCTAATATTTAAACATTTTAAATATCTACTAATTTTCAAAAACTCGATGAACTAGGAAAAAATCATTAGCATCATTAAACTATTAAGTCTAGTTAATAGACAAAGTGCTAAAATAGAATTCTTGGTGCTCCTAAGAAAACACTAAAGGAATTTCCAGTGAAACCCAAAGTGAAATGGAAGGCTGCCATTCCACTGTATTCAAGAAGCTCTACCCTGTGTAACAAATACAAAAGAGAAGCTTCTAGAGTAAGAAGGGAAAATGTCTGTCCACAGGATCCCAAACACTCTGCCACAGTGAGCCTGTGATGTTTCTCCTACAGGAGTCATACAGATTTTGGACTTTCCATTTGGAGATCTGGATTTCAAACTCAATTAAAAAAATAAATAAAAATAAATAAAAATTTGGAAAAAAAAAGGGGGGGTTGGGCATGAAGTCTGAGTACGTCTCAAAGCTCAAGGCTGAATGAGCAAACTAGAGCACCATATAAAGTATAGATTATAAGACTGGAGGTCCAGACATGGTTTTTCTTAGAACAATGAAGGTTGGCCTACATTAAAATAAAAATTAACGTGACTTTTTATGTTTTATTTGAGTGGGTGACGTCCACCTGTGACGTCACTGGCGGTGACTGAAATGTACCTGCAATGATACGTTTTAAAACTCTACTTATCCGGTCCTTGGGGAGTGGGCCTGCGCTAAACTTCCTGGGGTGGAACCTTCCACCTACCCTCGTGAGAACCCCTCAAAGTCAGAAAACGTCCCGCGTTCAGGGGGGACCGGAAGGCTTTCCTTTCGGGACCCCCAGCGTAGTACCCGTCTCTGCCACCCTCCTGCGTCAAGCTGTCTCCCCTGAAGGGCCCTCGCTCTTCCTCTGCTGCGAGCCTCTGGCTCTCTGCAGCCTCAAAGCCTGAGCTCGTCCCTGTGATGCTGCAGCTCCTCGGGAAGGGAGATTCTGCGTCGGCTCTTTTCCGAAACCAGCCAACCTCCTGCATCTGGCCGGCAGCCTGCTCGCTGCTGTAACAAGCCGGTCGTCAGGCTCTGAGCTCCTCCGTTTCCTGTCTTGACTCTCGAAACACCCTCTAATAGCCATTGAAGGGCAAACGTCGCCAAAGCACTGTTTGCAATGGCCACGAACATATCTTCTGACTGTGTCTCCCCGTCTACTCTTTTGTTTCCTTATACTATCTCTACCTAATTTAGCCTAAACCTCTAAAACTTCCATGCTGCCCCAACCCCCTTCCCAGGCAGCATCCCATCTTCTTTGCTGGTTTGAGACCTGCTCAAACAGCGTATCCACTGACATGTCTGTGACAGCCACGTGTTCTCAGGTATACCTTCCTATTGGCCTTTACTGTAACATCTGTTATCTATGAACCAAAACGCCGTGGCTTGTCATGAATACCTTGATGTCAGGGACAGCGCTTTATCTATCTCTTTGGGTTCAGCCACTGTGTTCTAAATCATGATGGTAGAGACGAGTTTGTACTACAATACATCCTAAACTTCGTGTTAAAAATGCTCTGACTGGGTCTTGACCAACTTTAACGGGAGATGCCTGACTTTTAAAACCTGTGGCCCAATTGAGAATACCGTCAAAAGAAATATTAAGGTTTGTGTATCAAAAATAGTTAAAGAAAAGTCCAGAGTAAAGTCCTAAATTTGGGTCAAGTCAATTCCATAACAGAACTCAAGGCAAACTCTAATGTTTGTTAAAAATAAAATCCTAACTTTGTAAGCCAAATCTTGCAGTTGCTATAAGGTTCATTCATGAGAAAGCATCTGGGGATGTTTTAAGATCTTCAATCACACAGGAGGAAATATTATCTGGTAAAAAAAAATAATCAAGAAGGAAAGAGTCTCAAAAATCAGCTGTACTCAATTTTGAAAGCTCGTCAACAAAAGCATGAGTGTTATCTACAACAACGCTTTGGAATACCAAGGTATGACCACTACAAATCTGAACGACCATTCCCGCTCCTAGCTCAAGAACTTGTTCCCAGATATGTTGTATAATGAAAATATCTAATCTCACACCCTCTGCCAACGGCCCTTGGACATCAGAAGGGCTTATCAAGCCTAGAGGGAGAAATGACCCTTTACTGACCAAGGAAAAAGGTTAGCCAGGACCCTCAGTATAAAGGGACTTCCTCATCAGCTCTCAAGGGAAGCGAGCTCAGAGTATGCTTTCTATGGCCATTTGTGCGCCAGTGTGCTGCATGCTTTGAGGCCCTGAGTATTTCTGTATGAATGCAAATGTCTCTGGCTATAGTTTCCATTAGAGAAAATGAGACCGGCCTCTCTTGAGAAGTTTGCCAGTGCGTATGAAGCCGGGCTGACATTAAATACATTTGACACGGGCCTGACACCCACAGTGCATCGGAACACTAATGGAGAGACGTAATGCAATCTTGAGGGCGTGATGAAGATGTACGTAAACAGCGATCACGAGGCTGTGGTGATGGAGTGCCACATCCACTGCTCGTCTCAGAGCCCTCCCTGAGGTACACTCTGGGTCCCAGCGTGACGATGTGCACCTCGGAATGTGAGGGGCACATTAGGTCATCCCCAGGAACCCTGGCCGGGAATGTTGCTGAGAACGAAAGGTGTGGTTTCAGAGATGAATCTCAGAGAGGGCACGGAGAGTGACGTGTCGTCTCGTGAAATTAATATGCCTGGAGCTCAGATAGTAGTTCTGACCAATGCTACGGCGTGCTGAAGGTGAGGGCAGAGCAAAGACGACACCAATTACAGTAATGATGGTGGCTGACGCCTATGGACTGTTCACTCTGTGAAAAAGGCTGAGTTTTATACGCACCAATTCGTCAAATCTTCTAAGAACCTCCCCTTAACAGGCAGCTGTTTTAAGACTTAAGAGGACATCAACAGCACAGGACACAGGCAATCAGTGGCAGAACCAGAACTCTACCCAAGCCCTTATCCTCCTAATCAGCATGCTACTGTATGCAAAACCAAAGCTAAACTGGAAAAAAAAAAAAAAAAAAACCTGGAAAGAAACCGGATAAAGTTCACCACACTGTACCTTTCAGAGAGATGAAGAGAAAAATCTCTACTATGTAACTATGCCAAAATCTGCTGTCAGTGTTTACAACTCAAGAGTTCAAACCATGACCTCGTTAGAGAGTGTCAGAATCAGAATGGCCTCTGCTCTTCCACAAGGAAGATTTCAGTATGGAACAGACATAAAAAACTGAGAGGGTCTCAGGAAAAAGAAAAAAAACAGTTCACGCTTCCCTCAAGAAAAACAAATAGGATGGAGTTGGCTGAAATGCCATAAATAAGAAAAAGAAATATACTCTATTACTGCTAGTTTGGTTCATAGGATAGAATTACAGACATAAATTCTGGAAATATTAAAGCCAGGAAGTACTGGAACGTCCAGTGGCTCTTGTTTCCTTCTGAGCTCTACTTCCAAAGTGGGACTATACAATTACATTCCGTACCTATAATAAAAATGAATCTGCTAGGTCAGAATGCTCCTTTGCTACAGTTGGGGTACTAACAGCAAGACTTGGCACTGCTGGTTTTAATCTCAGCGGCGCACTTACTTTGGCTCTGGCAGATAGTATTAGGAGAAAACTAGATGCAACCATCGAGTTTCTTTGCAACAGAAGCTACTGCAAAAAGGAAATGTGGATCAGAGGGGCAGAGGGTTGCCAGGACAGGGCCATTGGCTTCTCATCAGCACACAGGCATAGACAATAGATGGGTTGCTAAGCTCCACTTCCTTACAGAAGGCACAGAGATACTCCTTTTCCTTGGCAAGGGTATGCACACTCGAGTTGCAACCTTTCGTGTAGCTACAGAAGGTTCAGCTTCCAAGGGCAGGGGACAACCAATGGACCCCTTTTGCATCTTTAGTATTCCTGATCTACCTGATTATATCTAATGGGAAGGAAGTAATTCCTCCTTCACTGATATGTGGAAAGAGAAACGGATACTATGCAGGAAACAGCATCATAGAACGCTGTCCTGAAAACCTGTATGAGCATCTCTGTCTCTTTCTGTGAGAGTTGGCATCTGCTAAGATACTGAAAGGCCATCTGGTAGACCTCCTCAGTGAACTAAATGTCTAACATTGGGCATGTGGTGGCTGCTCAACTCAAAGGTAGAAAAGCATCCAGTAGTGGTGCTAGGTGCTGTTGCCTACAATAAAGGGACAGCATCATGTGCAAAGCCAAAGCAGACCGACAGAGTCAAACAGCCAGGGCAGGAGAAAGGGATAAATACATTCCTCTAAGCAAGAAAAAAGCCAGTCATTTCATCTGGGAAGCTGACATTACCAAAGGCCTGTCCCTTGTCTGTGGCGACAAACTGGTCCATTTTTAGTTGGTTTGAAATCACAGACACTTGATAAAATTGTATGGATCCACAAGGACAGAAAACTTTTGAAAAACCAAAACAGCATATGAATTATTTAAGAGTTCCTAAGAGACCCACGCTTTTCATACCTTTTTTATGGTATCAGGTGACACATCAATTACTGACTTGGGGACAATTTTATTACAAGACCATGATAATGTAAAACATTCTGTGATATTCTTCAGCAGAGAATGATTGCCAAGGGAAAGAAGTTTATTTGTCTTCTTTAAGGCAAGAAAGTTTGACAATTATTTGGTCGTAACATCACTGAGCAGGAGCGTGCCCTGAGGAGCTACAGGGACACCATAACACTTATGAAAACTGCCACTCAGGAGCAGAGGTGGCTACCAAAGATGCATGACCTCAGAATAAATATTCAACGTGGTCCCAGCTGGTAAATCCCCTGTTGAAGATCCCTCATAAACAGCAGAGCCCCTAAAGGCAGCGCACGGGGTTATACGAGGACATCATACTCGTATTTCTTTCTCGAGTCCAGTCTCAGGAAATAGAAAGACCTGGAAACTTAGACTCTGTGTCTCCACTACCTTCCTCCCCAGCCTCGGTGGGCAGCAGAGATATAACACGGAAGTGGTGTGTTGAGGGAGCAGAGAGCCCAAAAGAACTCCGTTCTCATCAGGCTTCAAAGGCATATGGGACTGGTCCCGAAAGCAATATTTTAAAAAGAAGAGTATCGTTTATTCTCCATAGGAACGGAACTGGAGTGCGAATGTCCTCTGAGCAGACAGTCACGAACTCTGCTGAGAAAGAAACAGGTCCGAACACATCCCAGAAGTCTCCCAACGAATATCAGAGGCTACTTGGACTTGACCGCGTCGGTTCAGGTCGCCAAATGCTGCCATCAGTCCCCACCCCTAACTCAAAGGCTGGAAATTCAGAACATCTCCCTTAACCCTGTTGGACAGACACCCCACCTTGAACAACTACAGCATGCTTTCGACTCTCCTCCACTTTCCATCTGGTCTCATGCGTTACCATCCTTCCCCCAGCCCCCTCCGGCCACTGCCACACCCAGGCCCCTCACAGTGAGTGACAAGCAGAACTTCAAGTGCTCAATGACTCCTGGATCCGCAGGACCCTGCACACACTGCCCTCTGCCCGAGGTGTTCTTTCTCCTCCCAGTGTCCCTCGTCTTTGGCTACTCAGTTCAACTTTAGTCTATGTCCAAGTTCCCAAAATCCTACTTGCTAACCTCAAACACACCCTTCTAGCTTTCTCAGACTCAGTTTCTGATCTCTTACCAGATCTCACAGTGTGGTCCAGTTTTATGATTTTTTTATAGCAATAAAGTCATCACCTTGATGTCTTATTTCTGTCCTATTCAATCTGAAATTGTTGGGTTTTTTTTGGGGGGGGTCCATACTGTAAACATTTAGTTCACAGTTATAGTAACAAAGAGAAAGAGAGCTGAAGTTTCAGGAAAAGAGCTGACACAATCCACTCTTCACAATAAGCTGTGTTAGGTGAGAGAGCCCCATGGCCATGGGGGAAATGGGAAGCCATGATCAGGCACTGAGATTGGAGGGCATTAAGAGGGGACACTATGTCATACCAGAGATAACATGGTGGCTCCTTAAAGGCAGACAGGGTCTCCCTTCAAAATCCTGGAGAGGAACACCCCATTAGGAGAGATGTCTTAAAGCAGAGGAGTATGAAAAGTAGCTGTACATGTACAACACAACCAGGGTAGCTTAAAGAAAGCCTTCAGAGAAGTCCCCTGAGCGAAGGGGAGATGAACTTCCATATATGTATAGAGGGCGACAGAGAATTCCACACCACTTGATTTACGGTTTAATCCACGAGAACACATACGCCAAGGAGCCCCACTCCCCGAGGTGTTTTAACACTCATGGCAAGTACCCGTCGGCTGCAAGGAGCCTGGCCTGACTTCTGAGATAGAGAGGCAGCTGGGAAGTCTGTGACCTAACATCATCATTTTAAAAAATTAATAACCCTGCACAAATCTTCATCGTCCAAATATTCTGCTGTCACTGCTTCTAAACATCAGGATATATCGGAGCATTATGAAGGAAGAGCTTCTAAAAATTCATCATCTCCAACCTCAGGAAGAAATTCACTGCTCTAGCCAGTCCTTCCACTTGGACTTAGCCCCTGTCCTCATTCTTCCTCGTTCTCAGTTCCTCTTCCCCTTCCCTTACCATCTCAACTCTTCCCTCTCCCTCCCCAGTACTGACAGAACCCTCGCTTCCCACCTTATCACACCATTGAGTCCAGACAGAATCAATTTACTCCCTACCTCCCTGCCAACGAGCTTCTTAGATCTGCATCACTCCACTGCTCCCTCCTTTCTGCATCCAAGGGCGAACTGCCTGTCTTGCAGCCTCCCCTCGTCTTTGCTTTCTTTCTCCTCCTCTTCCCTCCTCTGTGACAGTGTGTTCACATTTTAACATCTCTTCTATCTTCCGTTTCTCTCTTGGTTCTGTCTGTTGATCCTTAACACACTCACATGCTACATATATCTGTCTTCAACCCCTCTTAACTGACCTGAGTTTGGCCTATTTTTTTCCCATGTCTTATTGGCCAAGTTACTTGTAGCAGTGTTTTCTGTTTTCATGTAGTATTTGCTCAGGCAGTGCTCTATCAAGATATGGGATATCTCCCAAAGTCTCATGTGTTAAAGGTCTGGTTAACAGCCCAGGCACTGGAAGGCAATGGGAGCTAGTGGGATGTTAGGTTATAGGGGCACGCTTTTAAAGGGGATACTGGGATTCCCTCCTCTCCCCTTCCTAGCCATCATAGGGTGAATTGGTCCCCTGATAGCATTACTGCAGGCCCAAAAGCAAAGGGACTGAGCGATCATGGACTTGGATCCCTAAACTGTGAGCCAAATAAACACTGGCTCCTTTTAGCATGCGTTATCTCTACACTTTCTCACAGTATCGGAACACTGACAAACACAGATAGTGCAGTCGCAATTTTAAAGGTCACGTATAGGGCAAAAATGAAGATTCCCCTAACGCACAATGTGACGGCCACCAGAAACTTCTACCAAAACCTCGTATCACGAACCAGCAAAAATACAAAGTAATTCCCAGCACGAGGCCGTGTTCAAGGTAACAACAAGAACCAGGGAGGTAGCTCGGTGGTAGAGTGAGTGCTTAGCACACGTGATGGCCCTGCATTCCATCCCCAACACTAAATTTTTTAGAAGACATCGACAAGAAGGTTGTTGTTAGCAGCATCTGCCTGGAAGACAAGGTACCTTAGAATGCACTAGGCTGGCCAGTGTCGCTCTAGTTTTAACTTCCCTTATTTTGATTCCTTCTCGTTTTAGTTGATTTCCCATGCCAGCTGTCTCTAGAGACGAAAAACACTCATTTCGAAACAGTTCAGGACTCTAGGTACAGATTTGTCCCCCTGCCCAGGCTGCTCTATGTAAGGTGATCCAGAAAGTTCACAATGCCAAAGAATAAGATGTGGTTTTAAAATATAAACAAATCACTCATTTTAATAGAAGCTGGATGTCAGCACTAAAGGAAGAAATGAAAAAAGAAATGAAATATTACCTCCAACAACTTCTGTGAAGTTTCACAGATTGTATCTTTCTCAGATAGTAGAAGAGCCTTCTGCATCAGATAAGTGGCTTTGGACAGCTTGTTCTTCTTTATTTTACTTAGTATAGTTGACTCTATAAAGGAACGAACACTTACTACAAGGTCAAGATCAAAGTTATTTAAATGTATTGATCCCAACACTAATCACCTACCTGAGAGACACTCGGTGCTTCTAGGTTCTTTTGATTTTTCCCAACCTTTGTTAGGATTATTTATGCAAATGGTTGGACCCTGCAAAGCTGAAGAACAACGTTATGATAAACCAAAGAAGAAACCCTTTTTTTTTTTTTCATGGTGGAGAACAAATCCATGACCTAGGGCATGCCAGAGATGTGCTCTGCCGCAAACTCATACCTTGGTTTGTTTTTGGTTGAGACAGGATCTCCCTACTTAGCTCAGGCTGGTCTTGAACTTGCCATGTAGCCCAGGCAGGACTCAAACCCATAATCTCCTGGCTTCCCGCGTACTGGCACTGTAGGCATCACCGCCACACCCCGCAGGCTGTGGGCTTATTGACACCTCCTCTTTTCTTTTTCAGTGATGTACTTCAGCGCACAGAATTTCCAAATTATAACAATATTTGATTCGATGTTTCATCTTAAACAGAATCATCGTGTGCATAAACTCTTTCTACTTTACCTTCTTTTAATATAAAATGGCAAGACCTGATACTAAACTGTCCCTGGTTCTTTTTTAGAGAAACTGTGTCACAAGAGTCCCTGGGAAATAGGAGTTCATCAGGATAGTGAAAATCTCTCTAACAACTTTCACCTACAACACAAAAGGACTGTAGGAGTTGGTTTGTGTACAGTTGGGACCAGCTGCCTTAGTGGCCCATTAAAATGGATGAGGGAACCATGAATGGAGCTGTGCTGGCCCAGGAGATGGAAAGGTCGTGCTGGTTCTTGATTCTTAAGTCTGGTACACAGGGATTTGGCACTGTTTTGTTTCCATCCTCCAGAGTATACAGGGAGTGGTTTGAACAGGAATGGCCCCCATAGACTCATATATCTGAATATTTGGTCCTTAATTGAGGGCACTGTTTGGGGATGTATTAGTAGGTGCGGCCTTGTAGAAGGAGTTGTGTCACTGGGGTGGAATTTGAGGTTTCAAAATGCCATGCCGGGTTCAGTCTCTCCCTTTGCCTCCATCTTGTGGACCAGGATGTAGCTCTCGGCTACTGCTCCAGTGTCATGCCTGCCTGCCTGCTGCCATGCTCCCTGCCAGGATGGTCATGGACTCACCCTCTGAGACTGTAAGCAAGCCCCCAGTTGATGCTTCCTTGTATGTTTCCTTGGTCATGGTGTCTCTTCACAGCAGTAGAACTGTAAGGTTTCCTAAGCCTGGCAACACATCCCTTTTGTTGACTTGTATTATTTGTGCTAATAAGTGCTAAATGATAGTGAATGGGGAAGAGACAGAACCAGATACCACTGAAGGATGAGATCTACAGGGAACTCTCAGTGCAGACACAGGGGGGTCATACTTAAAGCTATAGTCATTAGTAGACAACCAGAGTGAAGTTCTTGAGTAAGAAAGACACAAATAGTACTTCTAGAATATGAATCTGGCAGCGGCATACTCGAGTGAAGAAAGAAGGAACAAATTGATAATCCGTGCTAGGATGGAAGGTCGATGAAGCAGCAGCAGAGCCAAGAGACACAGTAAGGAGCCTTGACTAACTCCAGAGAAAATCAAGCTCGGGCTTCCCATCGATACCTCACGGAAACTCATTTGGCCCTCCAAGACCTAATGAACAACAGTCAGAGCGTAAACCATTAAATAGTAACCCTGAGAACTAACAAAGCCCTACTCCTCCTCTAAGGATGGTACAGGAGATAATGAGCAGTCTTGAAGGAAGCCTTCAGTGACGCAATCATTCTACTGAGCTTTAAAACGCACTTCAGAACCACGTCTTTTCAGCTTCAAATACTGTTTATGGCTATCATTCTCAGTAAGCTTGTTTATGTAATTGAAACACTCTATCGGATTTTTGGTTTACTTATAATGAAACAGAGATGTTTTAATTATTATTTGTGCCCCTCTATATCTAAAGAGTCATACAGTAAACAGTTTTCAAAGTCATATAGATGCTTAACATAAAAAATGATGAAAACATAAAAAGGTAAAAACAAAGGAGATTGGTAGGTACTGAAAAAATAAATAAATTGCTCTACCGGATTAACAAGACATCAATAACTTTGTAGAACAAGCAAATACAACCATACGTTCTTAGAAATCTACTGACCTGCTATGCAACGTGTAAAGTAATAAACAAAAAAAAATATCTATTGGTATTAATTCGAGGAGGAAAAAAAATAAAGTAACAAAACTTATTTGGAAAGTAGGTAACAAATACACAATTACAAAGTTTAATCATTTCTACCACTGAACTTGACTTAAAATTCACCCTGTATAGTTACTTCTTGATGGCCGCTACCTTTCAATTGGTCAATGAATACGACGGCTATCCGGTGCTGAGCGTTAATTAATTCAAGATGAAGGTCCATCATGAAGCTATTCGCTGAGATCGGCTTGTAAATGTCTCCATCTTCCTGAGTGTACTTCAGTACGGTAGAGTTGAAGAGGAAATTAAAAAGGGAAACGGTTATCAAAATAGCCTTAAACATAGCCGCGCCTTATTACCTTTCAAGGTCTGTCTTATTCACTGCCATTCAGTTCTGCTCACTCCGGCCCTGAGCAGCTGGCTCACATGACAGTGTGCGTTCTCTCAGAGGGTCCTCTCCACTGATAAACTCAAAAACACTTACTCTCTTTGACTTCCTCTGGGAAGAGCTGTTTCTGGCCTATGAAAGGAAAGCTTCCACAAACCACATTTTACTTACCTCCTCACAAAGCCAGCTCTTTTCCTACTTAAGGAAAACATCAGACGTGAGGTCTGTCAACTCTTACCTTGACATAGCAATGGTCAATTACTGAGGATCCATCTGACAACGTAGTTAGCATGCGGCTCCGGTTCATCCCAGCGATTGCTTTATCGAGGAGCTCGTATGCGTAGAACAGCTGTTCCACCGGTGCCCGCTACAGTCATTTTACAAAGAAAAAAGGAAAAACTGAAACTCTTGTTAGTGAACACTCCACACCTAACATCAGAGACTTAGTCTGTCCCACATCGGCTCGATATCTTACTGAATATGTTTAGATCTGAGTAAATACTGAGTCTTGTCGATGAAGATGAAAATAATATATTTCACCGTTTCCCAAAACCAAATTCTCACAAACATGCATTTAAGTTCTATTTAAAGTTCTAGATGTATCAAACATACAGGAAAATATTTAATACGAGGTTCACATAAGTTTAGCTGTTCTCTCTCTCACACGCTTAACTTGGAAATTCACTACCTTTTTAAATCTCAGAACCTTAGAGCTGGAGTCGATAAAAACCAACACAGAATGATACCTTTTTAACATCATTATCCTCAGGGGGGACTAGTACAGAACAAAGGAGGACCATTCCCATTCAGTGCTCTTCTTAGAATCTTTTATATGTAATTTGATCACATATAACCATTCAGCATATCGATCACCACCAAAAGTCACAGGCTCAGGGAGGTTTCCAACCACTCCAGCTTAACTCGCAAATAACAAAGCAACTTGGGGACACAGCCGAGGCTGTAAATCACTGGGTGATAGTTTTTCCCATTCACTCCTCCTCTCGGGACTGAAACTGAGATATCTCCCTATAAAACTGATTTTTTTCTGATATACTTTTATAGTATTTTTTTTCTAGGATGTAGTCTTTTGTAGGTTCTAACTTTATGGGGCAGCTCAATGCCAACTCCATCTTTCATGAGCTGAAGTTTTATCTCCTTCCCTAGATAGCTGTTAAGAAAATCTATGCTTGCTTGTACCTATGCCCAGCCCCCGCCGCATCACCCGCCGCTCGCTCGCCATTGTGCTTTTCGGTTCCCATTCCCGTTTCGGTCTCTAGACTCTTCCTTACTTTCCTTGTGAGCTTTGCAATGTGCATGAGGGTATCTGCTCAACTCTGTCCAAAATGTCTAGGTGTCTCCCGAAAGGGAGATGTTTAAGTCACTTAGATTATTGTTTGGCCAAAAAGAGATGCACTAAGAATATGTGTGTGCGTGCGCATGTGTGTTCTTGTGAGTGCATGTGCACACATGCACGCATGCATGCACGCGGAGGCAAGAGGATAAGATCATCTGTCATTCAGGGGTCATTTTCCGTTTTTCCTAAGACAGGGTTCTCTCGAGTAGGCTCGTTAGCTTACCAGTGAGCTCCAGCAGTCTGCTTGTGCCAACCCCTCCGGCCCTAGGATTACAAGCGTGAGCCACCACACCTGGCTCCTTACGTGGGTCCTGGGAACTGAATTCAGGACCTCATTACTTGTTCATCAGTATTTTACTGACTGAGCCCCAGCCCTGAGGGCGCCTTTTTTTTGACACCAAAAATTCTCAAAGACCCCACACAATCCACGTTCCATCGTCCTCGCCATCACTGGCATCTGCATCTTAATCCTCATCAATACTAAATCGAAACTTGCTGACAGCGTGGCAATAATTATACTGTATAACCCTTTAATGCCGGAGTTCTAGAAGACAGGTACCCATTAGCTACCATCTTTTTGTAATCTATTTGTTGAGCAGATGCTATGTGTTCTGCAGAAGTTCGGAACTGTTTTAAACCATCACAATAGTACCCCTTAGAGTTTTCACACAGCACTTCGCACAAATGCAGGAAATATTAGTTTCCCACCTAAAGATTGCTGAGTGCATGAATCTTGGGCTCTCCTACAATAACTCCCTTCCACGTGGGTCTGAGACTAAGCTAGGTCAGAACTCCACCTGAAACACAAACAGCTAACGCATACAAAGTACTGGTCTCTACAGTGTCACCAACATGTCAGTGAAATGCAATAACAACCCAATGGAACAGGGACAGTTATAAATTTGCAGACGGGGACACTTGAGCAAATCACACAATTCATTAAAGCCTGGACTGCGAATCTGTCAACAGACGCCAGGCTCTGGAGCACGCCGGTGAATTGCCTGCACTCCGGCCGTCATGCTGTGCTGCTGTGGCAGCTCGGAAAGGATGACACAAAAGCATTTCATAGGTGCAAGAACTGCCAGACCTCAGCAGAGGGAACCACCATCCTGGCCAGCGCCATGCTGTACAGTGGAAATTTGAGCTCAGGTCTTTTAATTAGTTCAGAAATCCTCAGGTGTTCTACAAATACCACATGCAGGTCATGAGCAATCAAACAGCCCCCACGTAAATCCAACACCTGCAGGCAATACAAAATGTTAAGGCCTAGTCAGCCCTTCCCTCAACAGTCCACAAAACAATATTTTAAACACAACTTTAAAAAAAACAAACTTCTACAATATTTCCCCTTTTCTGTATAAGACAAAAAAAATGTTTCATATCTACAACACAACACTATACCAGCAAAACTATTTACAAGAGAAATAATCATGAGGGTTGTTAATGCACAGGACCAAGTGAAATCAAACATCTATCAAGCTGCTCACAATGTCTTTGAACAGCAGAAAAACAATATCAATGTCCAATTATCTGGAATTCACTCACGATCTTCTGGGCTCCTCCAAAGGGCTTGGGTCACTTCTCTGCTCTGCCCTCTGCTGCACACACAGCTTGTCCTCCAGGTTCCGGTTGGCTTCACTCCTCTGCTGCTGCTGTTCTTGGTGGTCAATCCCATGATACTGGCATCTTCAGAATGCATGCTGCAACTGGACTGCACTTTCACCAATAGCCTCTCATAGGCTCTCTCTTCATGGTACCAGGCCTCAACTTCTCTGCATGACCCCTTCAATCTGGGCCTTCAACTGCCACTGAGGCTGCACCTTCACCAGTGGTCTTTCTGGCCTCTCACAGCTGCTCTCCAAAGACCCCTTCATGCCTTCGAAACCAGCTCCACCTGGGTGACTCTTAACAGTACCAAGTTCATCTACCAGCATGAGACACAACCTCGGTCAGTTTTAGAAGACAGCTTCTATGTGCTGACCCTGAGGAACACGTTCCATTTTTTAAGATAAAGTCTGGTTTGCTGGAAAAACAACTGGTCACTTTGTCCGCAGGAAGGGATCCCTCAAGGATGGAGTTATCATCATCACAGCAGATGTGTCTTGTCAGGACCGCCTCACCTCACTAGTATCTCGCGTGGAAAAGTTTGCAGAAAACAAAACAAAACAGACTCTGTAAGGTCTGGAGTTTCTTTCTCATTCTTCCTTGTCTCTATGTTGGATTAACTGGCATGACATCATGCCCCATGTGGCAGGTGCCATTTGTAATAGTTAGTCATTGTGTGAATTCAGCAAGGTGCAAACCCGGCCAGACCTCAGCAGAGGGAACCACTGTCATGGCCAATGCCGTACTCAACAATGGAACCCCGAGCATCTGAGCTCAGGTCTTTTTATTTATTCAGAACTCCTCAGGTGTTCTACTGATAGCACGTGCAGATCCTGAGCAACCAAACATCCCCCACGTAAATCCAACACCTGCAGACAAAACAAAATGCCAAGGCCTAGGCAGCCCTTCCCCCAACAGTGCGCAAAACAATATTTTAAACACAACTAAAAAAAAAAACTCCCACAACAATGGTGTGCCACTAAAGCAGATCAGGCTGTGCAATACACAGTGCCTGTCATTCACACCTTAGTCATCACAGACTTCATATTTTGGCAACTTCTCAGGACAGGGTAGTAAACCACTCGGAACAAAGGACACAATTTTTTCTGACTCCGATAACAGTAGCAATAGGTCATCAATAGCCTTTAGATTCTTTGTTGTGAGAAACCTGACATCTAAGAAACCCATTTATTTTATTTGGTGGCTTTAGTTGATAGAAAATGTCAAGCCAAAAACCTAGCCCTTTGTAACTTCCGCTAGGGTTCCTGTTCCTTCCCCATAACACGAAGGAGAATAAGAGCTGGCCCACAAAGCCTGTGATTCTCACACTCTAGTGTCCTTAAAAACTTACCTGAGTTGACATTATGATTGATTGTGTTTAGAGTAAGAAGTGAGAAACTGCATGTTGTGTAAGCACTGCAAGCGAGCCCTGGACAAACCACTGTCAGACAATTACACCTCTGCCTCCTAGGCAGAGGAGATGAGTTTCTGTTCCCAACATGAGATCTCTCCAATCTAGCTCTCTCCACAAGACATCGTTGAAGATAACTCAAATGTGCACCCCCTGGACCTTCTAATTTAAAAAAATGAACATTCTTTGAGAAAGGTAAATTCACAACAACCCCTCTTAGTCCTTGTACAAACTCATAGTGATATTTGTTTGGTACCAAATTTCTTAGACTTTACCTATTATACCAGGTATGGCAGAAAGATGAAATCATTCTAAACTGAGTATTTGTAGGGCTGGTGAGACGGCTCGGTGGGTAAATCACTTGCAGCTGAGCCTGACAACCAGAGTTCAATCCCCAGGAGCCACATTGTGGAAGGAGAGAACCAAGTCCCACAGCATGTCCTCTGACTCCCACGCATGCTCCATAGTGCATGTGTTCACACACACACACACACACACACATTCACACACACACACACACACACACACACACTAAATTACTTTTTTAAAGTGTGTTTCACCTGTGGAACAACATCTAAGGTTGATCTCTGGCCTCAATACACACAGGAACACACACAAACACACAAGAGATTCAGGAAATACTGAATCTGTGCTGAGCATGTACAGACATTTTCTTGTCATTGCTTCCTAAACTACGTAGTATGCAACCGTTTACCTGACATGCTGGGTTATTAAAAGTGATCTAGAGATTGTAAAGTGTGCATGCCCGTGTCATGTATAACACTGACCTTACACGAGAGCCTACATGCCCACTGAGGTTAGTGTTCGTGAGGGTACCAGAACCAAACTCCCAGGGGTGCTGAGGGAAACCATCCAGAAATACTTGGTTTCTTAGGCTTACTTATTAAGATTCTTCAGAGGTTTCACAAAGGGTATCAGTGAGGAGGGTTAGGGACAGACAGGGCAAATGCTGCCAAAATAATGTTTAAAAATACGAGATAAACTGAAAAAAAGGGGGGGGACGCACAGGAAATACAGTAAAGTTGCATATTTTTGTTTTGCATATTGTGAAATACCACCCTCATCCCCCCCTCCCCGCCAATGTCAATGTAGTTTTCACAACTCAGTCTACAGTTTATCAGTTAAGTCAAGACAAACCAAAATATTCACTGGCTTTCTCTCAAGGAAAGCATGTTAAAAGTCACCCGCTGAGGAAATGTTCCACAGTGATTAAGAGGAGTTTCATTCTCAAATAATACACGGTATTATTTGGTGAGTTCTCCGTAGAAAACTCACACAGCTTTATGAGTAAAGTGACCCCTTGGAAATTCCAAAGCAAAGGAACCTACTGTGCCTAATCTAAAATCATCCGTGGCTGTTTGCCATGACCTCTGGCTATGAAGCACAGGACAGAATCGCAGAGGGCAGGTGCCATGCATTGCTCTAGACACTGTCTGTGAACACACGAATGCTGGCTGTGTACGTGAGGTGGCTCCATTCAGATCTAGACAGGAATGTTCATGTACAGAAGAAACTCAAATATTGTTAAAAAAAAAAAAAAAAAGCAAATAATGAGAAACAGCCTTGTAGCTCCCCACCCTTTCTCCAAGATGGAGCTTCCTGAGCATCCCCCACCCAGTGCCATCAGCATCCTGGGTTGTTGCAGAAGTTTATTTTCAGTTATACATAAGATAGTTGTTTTACGCACTGTTGGGTGAGGGGCTGCCTGGGGCGTTTTGTATTGTCGGCAAGTGTTGGATTTCTGTGGGGGACGTGTGATTGTTAATGGTCTGCATGTGCTATCAGGGGGATACCTGAGGAGTTCTGAAAGAATAGAAATGCCTGAGCAGACATTCTTGGGGTTCCACTGTCTGTTCCGGCGCTGGCCAGGCGGTTCCCTCTGCCGAGGTCTGGCAGGGCTTTCACATATGAAACACGCCTCCTTGTCATCCTTGCCGAGCCACTACAGCAGCGTACAACAATTCCACTTGGGCAAGGGCTCATTCAGCCTTCCAGAGGCGGTTACTGAGTACAGCACCCCACCCTTTAAATCTATGACTCGAAAAGCATCGAATCAGCAGTGCTAATGTAACAGCGAGGCCTCTGAAGAGGTTGGAGAGATGGCTCAATGGCTACAGGCTCACACTGCTCTTCCAAAGGACCTAAATTTAATCCCAGCACCTGCCTCCTCCAGTGACTCACAACTGCCTCTAGCTCTGGGAGATTGAACACCTTCTTCTGGCTTCTGAAGGCACTGTATTCATGCACACAGACCCACACCCAGACACACACACGTATACACGTAGAGAGAGCCTAAGCATCTGTGCTAAACTTTCATTAGAACTGACAGCGTCCACTCTAGGGGGGAGGCAAAGTGGGAGATGTGGCTCTGCAGTGACCAACACACACAGAGATGGGAGTTCTTAAAGCTTCAACACTCAGAGACATCTCTACAATGAACCACTATACGTTTACAAATTCGGTATTGAAAACAAGAATCCACATGTTTAACCCTGTTTTCTATAATATATTGCAGTACCTTTAATATTGGAAGAACTTCCGGGATCCCTTTTGGAGTCCCAGGGAAATCCTCGGGCCCTTTTTTCGCAAATAAATCTGAAAAAGAAAGGAAGTGAGGAAAAAGAGAAAGATGAGAAAGAAGAGAGAGCAAGACAGAAGAAAAAACACAGGGAAATCAGGAAAAATCCAGATCATTAGCATAGTCCACTAAATCAGCCACCTTCTTAATTATTTACGAACTTAGAAGTGATTCGCCGTCAGAATTTGACAAAATATCAAAATGCTTCTTTTGTGTAGTTAAAGTTAATTTATACAAAATAAACTAAAAATAAAAAATAAAAATAGAAAACTCCAGAATTTTGTTTCTCAACAAGGTGGCCTCAGGGTGGTTAACCCCTCAGTGTTCTATAAGGTCCATTTAAAAGAATGGTACACAGCTATGGACTTAGACAAACACCAGAGAAACGCAGTCTGAACTAGAGGGATATAAATTGTAAGCATTTATAAGGCAACACTACATTTCCTATTTCAAGATACATTTAGTAATCCCAGCTAAACAACATGCTACTTGATTCATAAATGGGCTGTATTCCAATATTGGTGGCAGCATCTTAACAAAGCATAAGCACCTTATGCTGTCTTTAGCCTGGTTAGGAAGGAACAGTGTAAAACAATAACCTTCCGAAAGTAAACTAGTACACGAAACAATGCAATCGAATAAGAAATAGACTTTAAAAGAGCCCACCATTTGGGCTTTTTTGCTTCCAGTAACAGGTCATCTAGAAAATGCCTCTTGGCTGCAGAAAAGATAGGAAATATTTTTTAGACTCACAAGCTAAGAAGATAATACAATAGTAAACATGAGGAAAGGAGCTTGTAAAGGGAAATCATGGGAGTGCAAAACGGCAGGAAGGTGAGCTGGGAATGGAGACACAAGTTTGAAAGGTAGAGGCCAGAGGATCGGGGGTTCAAGTCCAGCCTTTGCTACACAGTGAGTTCAAGACCAGCCTGGGCTAATGAAGCCCTCATCTCATTAAAAACGAAAACAACATGACTAGGCACAAAGCCTACTTCTCCTGCTGAACACCGTGATGATTCTGAAGAAACGGGGGCAGCCATTTTCCAGTCTTGAGGAGCAGAAGTGACAGCAAATTAAGAATGAGAGAATAAACACAGCAGACCATTGCTTCCTCCCATGAATATTCACAGGAGAGTGGCTTTGTGTCAGGCAGTGTGGAGAGGACCCGGAATGCAGCAGGGCACAACGCAACACACTTCCTTCATTCATAAAGTGTTTACCGAGGAATGAATGAGCAAAGACAAGAGGGGGAGAAAGGAACAAAGAGGAACGAGGGTGGAGAAAGAGAACTATGTGGTAATTGGGAATGGGATCTACAGATGAGGGAAAAGCAGAGCCTGTTCCATCAAACCATAGAGCATTCTATCCACCTGGCTAAACCTGCACCATTCATTATCTGTCGCACTGCAAATCATCAATGAAGCCCAATAATAGCACGCCTACCTCCTGCTGATGGCAGCTACCCTATATTCTAATTCATGCCCACATCATTACATTTTGTCTACGCACATGCCAACGGTCTCGCCACGCATTTCATCCATCACTTACCTGAAGATTTCTTGAATTTTCTTTTCGGGCTTCCCATGGACTCTAATATTTCACTTAATCGTAACGTGACCTCTGCCACCATCACAATGTCCAGATTCTCCAGCTTATAGCAGTGAATCACTTCGCTTATCTGCCACAGAAGATAGATCCACTACAAACAGAAAGTGCAAACCAAACTAAATCCCAAGTGTTTTGCATAAAGAGGCAAGGTTTCACATCTCAGTCCTCCTTTGGCCCTCTCCTGATCACAACGAGTGTTACATAGGCCACCCTATTAGTGTATCTTAATCATAAACAAGATAAATCGACCTTAAGGAAATATTTAACAATAAATCTGTTTACGAAAATCCATAGATATTCACCTGCTTATAGTGTGCATGCCTGTAGCTACAATAGAAATTTTATGATGTTATTTTTTCTGTTTCATCAAATATTTGCTCCATTTACAAAGCACAAAGTCAGACGAATGGGCAGGTGCTTCTGGCTCCACCCTAGGTGCTTAGAGATTGGGTTTCATGCCCACATCCCCAGTGTACAGCACATAAACCAGCCAGCATCCTCTGGGACCTATGATGAGACAGTATTTATCTACCCATACCATCCCTTAATAGAGAACATGATCAAAATGTCAGATTGCATCCCAATGCAATTAGTTGTAAGAAGTTCAGGCACACTAGAACTAAAGCATTTATCACTAAATATTTTGTCTTTAGTTCCCAGCTTTATAATGTTCAAACCCTCCACTTTCTCTTCCCAGTGGAAAAACAGCTCTGTTAAGTGATCTAAATACATTATCGCAGGAAGAGAACCACCCTGACACTCCTGGCTCCTTGTGCTCTTCTTATTACTCTTCTTAATGAATGCCATCCAAGCTCATATGACCTAGACATGTCGTGTTTGTTCCTTCCTTTAAAACCAAAACAGTTTTCCGCTCTTTGAAACCAAACTGGGCCAGGGCACAGCAGCACACATTCAGAGAAAGGCTCTAAGCATGACAAAGAATAAATCCTCATCGCACACATCTGCAAAAGATAGGAGTTATGGGCTAGGTAATAGGGGATCCTGTTGTACTCAATGTTGTACTCAACTTCAGTCCAGTATGTACTCAATATGTAATATGCAAAATATTATATTATACAATATACTACACATGTTTATTTATTTAGTCATGGAAAAGGAAATAAAGAAGAGATACTTTGTTAGTGGTGATCTTGTGAGAGTATTTTGAGAAGTCGCTTCTGGATATGCTGAGCCTTTGAAGGCCTAGCTTGCATTTCTGCCATAAGAATGTTATTATGTCCACAACGATATCCCTATCAGGCTGAACACCCTAAAAAAAAAAAAAAAAAAAAAAAAAGATGAGCTCGTGAGTAAGAAGAATAAGATGTGTGTCCATAATATTCCATGCGTGTCAGGCGGCACTCCTGCAAGTGCTTCACATGTCCCAGCTCACCTAATCCTCCCTCAGTAGGTCCACTAAGGCGCCTTCACTGTCAGCACCATTGGCGGATAAGCAGGACACACCCCAAGAGAAGCCAAACGATTTTCCCATAGATACGTGACCAGGAAAAGTTGTAGCTGAGAAGGAGTCACACTTAAGCAGTCAGGCTTCCTGAGTCTCACCTAGCACTCTGGGACTCAAATAAATAAATAAATAAATAACCCTTAAAAAAAGAGCTCCAAACATTTTCATCCAAGTCTGTAAAGCAAAAAGTCCTCTCCAACTAGCCAAAGTATATTTTTCTCTTTCTAGACATCTTGTGTTAAATTAATAAAGAACAGGAGAAGTAAAGAATAAAGTAGTAACAGGGGAAGGAAGAGTATGCAGAGGCGGGGAGAGAGGCAGTGGGAAAGAATGCAGGGGAGGGTGGAGAGAGGGAATGGGGAGAGAATGCAGAGGAGGGTAGAGAGGGTATGGGTAGAGAACGCAGAGGTAGGTGGGGAGAAAGTATGGGAGAGAATGCAGGGGAGGATGGGGAGAGGGAGTAGGGAGAGAATGCAGGGGAGGATGGGGAGAGGGAGTAGGGAGAGAATGCAGGGGAGGATGGGGAGAGGGAGTAGGGAGAGAATGCAGGGGAGGATGGGGAGAGGGAGTAGGGAGAGAATGCAGGGGAGGATGGGGAGAGGGAGTAGGGAGAGAATGCAGGGGAGGATGGGGAGAGGGAGTAGGGAGAGAATGCAGGGGAGGTGGGGAGAGGGAGTAGGGAGAGAATGCAGGGGAGGTGGGGAGAGAGAGCAGGGACAGCACAAGGAGGGTGGGGAGAAACTGAGCAGAACTCCACTGTGGTCATTAACACACGGGTCAGGACAGGTAAGCCTCCTCTCTAGTTAGTTGGCTCTTTTCAGAAGAAAGGGGGACTCATTATATCTGAACTGGGAGGTAAATGAAGTTTGTGATTAAAACAAAGCAAGTGTGGAGCTCCTGGGAAGGTCTCAGACTTAATTCGGTATGTATTACAGCTCCCCGCAGCTCACGGGAACAGAACAGATTCCAAACACTGGCAAATGTATATGAACTTGAGGCAAGCTGAGCTGAACTAAGACATACCATGTATCCTTTTTAAATGTGTAAGAGAAAGGTCTTTGCCCTTTTAAGCCATGATTTTTCTTCTTTGTTAAGCTCACGCACTACATTAATGATGTTTTCTGCCTGTCTTTCAAAATTAAATACCTGGTTGTGTCCGCTGATGCCTTAATCCTAAATATTCACTACTCGGGAGCCTGGGACAGGGGACCTCAGCTCCAAGGCCACCCTGGGCAACTTAATGATATTCCATCTCAAAATAAAAAATAAAAAGTGGGCGGGGGAGGCAGCTCGGGGACGGAACCCTTGCCTCGCTATGTGCAGCCCTGTCCCAAGCACTGAGAGAGAAAAGAATCTACCACAGGTTCCAAGTTATCCTAGTAACGTTTCTGATGGAACAGAAATACCGTAAGAGCAGAGAGCATTTTGAATCTCCTACTGTGTTTCATTTACCTGGGAAAATAGTAACGCAAAACTTATAATTACAGTTTCCACTTTTCATAATCATGAACCCAAATTTCAGATGAAATTCCATGAGAATCCCAATATCATATATGAAAGGGACGAAGACAGATTAGGGTGCACTGCTCGGAGCTGGCTGCTGGGGAAGCCCAGAGACACCTGGGGCCCTGGGATTCGAGTTTTAAAACAGTGCTAGAAGCTCGGGAGCGCAGCTGAATGAGGAGCACTTATAAGGTGGGACCCTGGGCCCGGGCTCTCCCTGCTTCCAGTGGGGAGGGGAGAGGGAGAAGGAGAAGGAGAGGGAGAGAGAGAAGTCATGTCTCACGCTGTAACCCCCAACACCTGGGAGAAGGAAACTGCAAGATCATGAGTTCATAGGGGCCTGAGATACACAGGAAGTTCCTCTTTCCAAACCCAAACATACCGGGTGTGGGGGGAGCCTAAGCCACCGGCTTTACCCAAGCACCTGCACGCGTGCCGTTTTTAAAGTCTGACCACAAGCAGGCACTGTCACTGGAACGTATTCACTCTTCCCCAGAGCCCAGGACTTTTCCCTAAAGGAACGGAGGGACACCCAAAACGATGACAGTAAAGCGAAACTGAAAGTTCCAAGTCAGCGGCCACCTCGATGATGTATTCTAAGGAGCAAATAATTAATAACCCTGGGGAGCGGACCTGGTCGTATTTTAAAGCTGCCCTTAAGCTAGGCCAGGCTATTCCACACCACACCACACCTTCTACACCTTCCACACCGCTACAACTTATTTAAAGAAGTTACTTCACCTTGAAAGGGGCGCAAACACAAAAATGAAGAATTGATGCCAGATTAAAAATATCTTCTGAGCTCCCGCAGCTCCTCACACAAGACTCTGCGTGGGAAAAGCAAAAGGGAGTGAGAGCATGACATCAGCTGTGAAGCATCAAGTACAAAACACAGAGGTTTTACAGAAAGGGGACAAATGATGTCTGGACCACTTACCATGCTGGTAAGCTATTTAAAATGCAGCTCTAATTCAATTAAAGTAGACTAATTTTTTTTTATCCTTAATCCACAATGCATACGTCAACTATGCCCAAAGAGAAATTGAACGAGCTTACAAACGTTAGAGTAATCTAAAATGTGGCAGTTGGAAAAATAAATATATAAAGGTGTTTATTTGGGTATGGATAGAAGAAAGACTATCACTATGGGTACAAATGATTTGCTCCAAGTGACTGGCAATGCGATGCCTTAAAGATCAAAGAGAACAGAAACACAGAATAAGGTAATTCTCACTTGTCTAGAAGCAGACTAGGTGCTAGTGTTGCTTGAATCACTGAAGCCCTGGAAGGGAAAACGCTGGATGCTGGAGAGAAGGGACACAACCGAACTTCCTCTTCAGGAACTTCCTGCTTCAGCCTTCCCCCTTTGCCCTTTGCCCTTTGCCCTCCGGCTCAGCAGCCCTGCTGACCTTGCGCTTCCTGTAACACTGACATAGGTCCTCCCTCCTGAGTCAAAAGCAGCTCCAGATTGACATTCATATTCTCACAGGGTCTCGGAGCTACGCGGGCTGACACCTGGCTGTTTCTGCCCTCTCACCCTCCCGGACTCCGCAGCTCCCACCTCAGCTCCTAGCCACACCAGCACCCTTGCAAGTCCCTCCATCACCAGACACGCTCCCTGGTCCTTCTGCCTTGAACATGTTTTGACTCGCCTCACCTGAAAAGACCTTGTTTTCTCACATAAAGCAATTTTTTTTTTTCAAAGATACAGGTAAATACTCACCATGACAGGCGATCTGTTTTAGGTAGGCTTGAACCCCCTGTCCTTCCTTATGATTTTCCAGAGGAAAGATCACACCTTTGTTTTTCTTTATATTGATCAGTGGCTCTATTGAGATGAGAAGAATTAAATCCTTCTCTTCTTTCTTTGACTCGGGGTCATCCTGCTTCTGAGGAGAGTATATCCCACAAGGTAATTAGCAAATCAACATCACTTTAACCAAAAACAAAAAAAAAAAAAAACCCAAAAACAAAAACAAAAAAAACAAATGAAGAGCTTTGGGTGTTACCTGGAGAAAGAGAATAAGCTGTCCGGCTAGAGATTCAAATAATCCCCACTCTTCATAAGTAAAAGCCAATTTTGCAAATTTCACAGTAGCACTTACAGAAAGGCTATTTTTCCTTTCAATTATGTGCTCCAGGAGAGATGTTTTTGGGAAATTAAGTTTTCCATTTGTACCAATATTTGAAACTAGAAAAAAAGAGAGAGAGAGAGAGAGGATGACATTTTATCAGGTATGAGCTGTCAGACATGGTCGGGCTCCAGGAAAACAATGAGGAAAAATGGGCACAGTGGCCAGCCTTGCTGCCACTGAGTTTGCAGGGTGCTATGGCAGTGTATCCAGCTGAGGTCTGAGAGAGGACAGTCCCTAAGGCCACACAGAAGAAGAAACATGGCAAGCTGGAGAGATGCTCAGAGGTTAAAAACATTTGCTGCTCTTACAGAGGACCCAGGTTTGGTTCCCAGCAACCACATGGCAGCTTGCAACTGTCTATAATTCAAGTTCCAGGGAAACCAATGGACCTCTTCTGGCCTCTGTAAGGCACCCGGCACAGGGCACCAGGCACACACGCAGTGCACATATGTACATCTCAGAAGTGCAAGAGCGAAGCACTGCGAAATGAGCCTTATTGAGCAAAAAGGAGGCTGTCTCTGAAATTTTCAATAGCATGGTAGGGACAGAGGCTACCTGATGTATAAGTAGAAGGACAGACTTGAGAGCAGCCTATATAGGCAACTCCCTTGGCACGCCTGACCATCTCAAAGACGTCTAGGGAAGAGGACGAAAGAGGATCTAGAATAAAGGGGCCGCTTGGGAGAATTTGGCTTGAAGACACGAAGAAGTGGAGATGTGTTCCTCCCATTTTAACCAAAAGATGTGTACAGGGTGTGTGCAGATGAGGTAAGTTTTAGAATTTGAGTGGGTGAAATCAAAGAAATTATCACTTGAGAATTTTTTAAAATTGAAAATTGATTTTTTTTTCACATGAAATATTCTGATCATGGTTCCCCCTTCCCCCGAATTCCTCTCAGAACTTTTTCTGTGAAGACATGAGGCCAAAGTGTGGGGTAAGAGGTTCATCACCTTCAGATGGATACGCGCACACACACACACACACACACACACACACATCTGGCTTCCCCTCTCCAGCCAGGTAGACATTAGAGCCAGTTCAGCTGGTGGCTGCAAGGCCATAGGAGGTCAGGTCGTGTGGGAAGAAAATTAAATATGCAAGTGTTTTCAGAGAAAACCCACAAAGTGAGCACCCTTTACCGCAGGAAGTAGAAAAATAGAACAGAATGAATGAGAACTTGGGCGCGAGTGTTCTCTCAGAAGCAACAGGACCTTAGGAGCAAGAGGCAAGAACTGGGTATCTGGGGAACAGAAACAAATGCAGGCTGCATCTAACGTCCGCCTGTGGCGAAACCATGAACTCGGCTGGTGGACAGAATGCCGGGACAGAGAAGATGAAACGCAAATGTGTGACCTGGAAACTCACATCGAGGAGCCCTCTCAGAAGCGATAGAAAGGAACTAAAGGGGTCAAAAGAAAATAATGTATGGGAGGTTGGTGGTGAATGTAAAAATGTTGCTATGTGTCTTGAAGAAAGAGAGGTAAAAACAGAGAAGAAATGAAAAATAATGGGAAAGTAAAAAGAATAAAATAAAGGGCTCAAAATCTCTCCTGCATCACTGGATCCAGTATGATGAAATGTAAGAACGTAGGAAAGATAAGAAGATAAAAGCTCAAATCTATAAAACAGTGAGGTTTAACTAACATCAAACTTCCCCCACAGAAACCCTATGTCCAAGACATGGAGATATACTATGCAGATGTTAAAATAAATTCTATAAAATTAAGTAAGACTTCATATCCACGGTCTGGTCATTTCAAAGCCCTCAATGTTTAGATTTGGGCAAAAAGAAGTCAGTTTAGGTAGATGCGATGAGAACTGGGAAGTAACCATGAGAAATACTAATTAGTAAAACTGCCTTAGAAGAGCAGTGATAAGAGGTTGCGCACAGCACATAAAAGAACTCTAAAAGCTCAAGAATGGGGTCTAGGCAGCGTATTTGGAAAGTGGGCAGAAGACCGGAGAGGAGGAGGATTGTAGGCGGCAAATGAGAAGCTGCTCGGCGTCTTCGGCCGTTAGGGAAACGCAAATTAGAGACACGAGGAGGTAACGTTATCCACCTATAAGAGGGACTAAGATAAAAGTAAAAATAGCCAGGGCGCCAACGCTGTCATTGATGCGACAAGACTGGCCCGTCCACACGTGGCAGGATGGAACATTAAATGGCGTAGCAAACCTGGAGGGAGTAGCAGCAATCTCTCGCAAAGCTAAATGGACACTTATCACAGGAACAAGCAATTATACTCCAGTATTTAGACCATGCAAGTGCTACATCGTTGTCAAGAAGAAGTTAAAAAAAAAAAAATCATAGCAGTTTTCTTCCTAATGGCCCCAGACTGGAGACGACCCAAATGTCTCTCCGTGAAGAAACTGGTGAAACAAACTGTGGGGCATCCGTGCCACCAAACACCACTCGGCAATAATGAGAGGGTGGACAGTTGCTACATGTGACAGCTGTACACCTCAAGGCAGGACGTCGCTGAGTAAGGGAAACGGGATACACGCAAGCTGAGGGTTTATGATGAGGCTATTGCAGCCAATGGGAAAGGAAGCCAGGCTATTGCAGCCAATGGGAAAGGAAGCCAGGCTATTGCAGCCAATGGGAAAGGAAGCCAGGCTATTGCAGCCAATGGGAAAGGAAGCCAGGCTATTGCAGCCAATGGGAAAGGAAGCCAGGCTATTGCAGCCAATGGGAAAGGAAGCCGTCTTCAAAAAACGATGCTCTGTCAACTAGACAGCCACGTGAACAAACAGAAGGTGAGCTCTACTCCATAGCAACAGAAGCGGCACGAATGTGGATCTTATGCAAGAGGGAACTCTAGAGCTTAGAGAAGGCATGGTAGCGTATATAGGTGTTGGGACGGCAGAGGTGTCTTAAACCTGACGCAGAGGGTGCACTGTAAAGGATGCATGGCAAACTAGACTGCGTTAAAATTTAAGGATTTCTGGGGGCTGGAGAGATGGCTCAGCAGTCAAAAGCACTGGCTGCTCTTCCAGAGGACGCGGGCTTGATTCCCACATGGTGGCTTACGACCATCAGTGATTCTTCGGTAGTTCCAGGGGATCAGACGCCCTCTTCTGGCCCCTCCACCAGCACCAGGTACTACACAGGCATAAAGGAAGGCAAAAGACTCGGACTCAGACATATAAAAATAAAAATAAAATGAAGAATTTCCGTCACAGTAGGTACAGTTAGGAGAATGAAAGGAGGGGCTGGAAAGATGGTTCTGTCGATAAAGTGCCTGCCGTGCACACGTAGGGGTGAATTCACTTTACCCGTGTAAATGCCACGCATGGCAGCATCATGCTCCTATAACCCAGAGCTAAGGGAGCAGAGTCAACAAGATGCCTGGGGCCTGCTAGACAGTCAGTCTCACAAAGTCAAAAAAAAAAAAGAAAATGTGATTGGGGGGGTGATACCTGAAGCCAACGTGCACAGTTCGGATGAACAAAACGCCCTTAAAGAATCGGAAAATTTAAAACCTCTCTTCATCTGAATAAATTAAGAAACAACAGCATGCATAAAGACCTTTAAGGAATATTTAGTACAATATCTGAACTAATGGTAAAATGTTGAAGGTTTTCCATCTATGGTCAGATTGGGACAGGTTCAACCACCAGCATGTGTTTCTGGTGATTCTAGTCAGTGCAATAAATCAAGAAATGAAGGGGGGGGGGAAGAAATTAAAGAGATTGGAGCTTAGAAATAAATAAATGGAATTGTCCTTACTCAAAGATGATTATATATTTTAGAAACTTAAAAAAAAAAACAAAAACAAAACCCTACGACTGAATTATTTATAGCATGGTCACTGGATTCAGGGTCAATATGTAACTCTGACGCTAATTTCTCATATGTGGACCACCATGCTGAAGGTGTTGGTTATTAATGTCTACTGTAAAATATAAGCACTTTATTTACGTATCAGAAGTTCTTTTCCGGCCATAAACAGTTCCGAGACAACGTCGCGCAGCTCCACCTCGTCTGTAACGAGAGGTCCGGTTTGCAGGATTCTCCTGTTCGAGTCGGAAAGAGCCTCCAGGACAGCCAGAAACCTTGCCGCGGTGCTGTCAAACAGCTCATCCAGCAGCTTCTCCGTGGCGGTGCGAGGCCACACCATCTAGAGCACAGGGGAGAGCCAGAGCTGCGAAGGGGCAAAGGCTACATACAGTCTGTTCCACTAGGGCAGAGGGAGCAGCAGTCCGGCAGTGAGGTGGATGCTCTTGGGCTTTTACAGACTCCATTTAAGTAAGGCCTGACTCCAAAGACTCTGCTGATTCCTACGCCGCCAGTGTTTTGGAGGCGGTATAGAAAGACTTCGCTGCGGTCATTTATCAAGGTAGCTCTGGCTCCGTGAGTGCTGTTGCACCTTAGTGATAGCCCTGGAGAGCCGATACTCAAAACTCTGTTAGCCTAACAACCACTCAGGGATGCCTTTTAGATTCAAGGCCAAATGCCTAGAAAGTCTGTAGGTTTAGGTCGGTGTTGATGAGCACTGCAGGAAATTCTCCTACGGAATATCCTCAAATTCAAATCTGAAACACTACAAGCAGCTATGGGTTTAATGGAATGCTGTGGAAGGCTTGATCCGGGCTATACATCAGAAAAGGAGCAGCTGTGTAAGCCGCTGCGACTTGCAGCCACCCTCCTTCACCTACAGGTGCTCTGTTCTCTCTGACAAAACGGTCTGTTCTCTGCCTATAGATTGCCAAGAAAGAAACCGGTGCCTGTATGTCTGCCTTTCCTGAACTGATATCCAGGTAGAAAATGCCAGCTGTGTTTCCCATGATCCCCCTGCTTGTTTCTTCTTCTTCTAGGGCAAAATTACAAAGACAAAAGCAGGATAAAGCTGCCCTGAACCATGTTTTCCTAGTCTTAGCTTTCATCCATCTAGGTCTTGATTCCACAGGCCAACCGCACATTTAAAAAAAAAAAAAAAAACTCAAGAAAACTCAGCACTCTAGGCCTTGCCCTCCCTGCACCAACAGAGGTGAGGGCTCCCCTGCAGATTTGTACTAGAGGGTAAAACAGTGGTCTAAAAATCTATTTAAGCCAGTCGGTGGTGGCGCGTGCCTCTGGAGGCAGAGGCAGGAGGATCTCTTTTACTTCAAGGCCAGCCTGGTCTACAGAGTGAGTTCCAGGACAGCCAGAGTTACAACAGAGAGATCCTGTCTTGAAAAACCAAATAAGTAAGTAAGTAAATAAATAAATATTAATTTAAAGGGGCTCATCCCTAAACACTGTAAGCTCTAAGGAGCAGTGAGCATTGGCGGCATGAGAAGGCACTGAACTCGAGTTCACTTTCCAGTGCTGCCAGCTGGGGCATGTGACCCTGAGCCAGGAACTGAAACCTTCTGAACCCTGATTTCTCTATGTAAAGTAGAAGAGCATCACAGCTGGTGGTTTCCAAGCTCCCTTCCAGGTTCTGAGATGCCATTTAGGACAGTCAGGAATAACCTCAGTGGAAGGAGGAGAACTGAGCCCAGAGGACCCTGAGCTGAGAGAGGCAACAGGGAAGAGTAAAGAAAGAAGACAGCCTGAGACTGGAGGGGCCATGTGACTAGTTAGGACACCAGAGAAGTATGCCACTTCCATGCTGGGCATCGGGGCTCCCCCAAGCTCTCTGTCACCCCTACCAGCAGAGAAGCTAACATAGTCTAAATAATAAGAATTGCTCCCAGGCCTGGTCCTGAACAGCCATTTAGCAGCCCCACCCCCACCCCACCCCACACCCTGCCCGTGACTCTGTTGTCTCCTAACTCCAATGGGAAATTATTTTTAAGTCTTCTGAGATGTGGGAGTTATTTGTGTCTGTAGTTTAGTCTAGTTCATGACACTCCCAATAGTAAACCTAAAGCTAATGAGAAAACCTCAAAGCTAATGTCAAGCGGCCGAAGGCAAGGGCCTGTGCGAACCTACTCAAAGGACCGGGCATTTGCAAAGGGTGTTCGTGCGAGCTCATCTTTAGCCTCTCATCCTTTAACGTGACAAAACTGGGATGATGTAAGGCACAAAATAGAAAGGGATGCTGTGAGGCTGTGTCACCCAGTTGGAAAGACATTCCGTTGCTCTAAAATCTAGGGCAGGATTTAGTCATTACAACTAGGCTTAAGAGATACGAAGGAATAACTCTGTGAAATGGGTCTTCTAGATCAGGCCTTGGGGACTTACACTCTGCGCTTCCTTTAGGTTAACTCTTATCTTCGGTCTAAACACGGTTTTGTTTTTTCTTCTGGATTCAAATACTCCTCTTTTGAAGATCATCGTGGCCATCTGTCTCCAAGAGAAGGACCGTATATGAAGTGACAATAGGACGCACGCCTCGGCTGCTGAGATTGAGCACTTAATCAACAGTGCTGGGCAGTACGTTTCTTCCATTGCATGACATTTTCCTACCTTTATTGTGGCCTCTCTGTAATGTCTTCGGGAGCTTTCCTGAGACTCCGAGCAACTCATTAATTCCAGCTGCCTTAACTCATCAATTTTAGCTAACGCACGCCGAGCAAATGCCTGTGTGCAATTAAAACAAATTTAATTCACAGTAAGTTGGGGAACCGTGATTAAAAATGTATAAAAATGGTATGTTTTGACGTCTGAGGTATTTGATTTAATCCGAATTAAACTGCTGGCTGCTGTTGACTCCCTTACAACACGGTAGCCCTCCCATCTATCATTTCCTATGAGCACCATTAAGCTCGATAAATCTAAAGTTAATAAACATCCTGACACATTAACGTTGTGAATTATAGAGTTTTTAGAAGAAAGCCAGAACGTGGATTAAACGGAACCTTTGTACGAGTGCTGCTCCCCAACAATGCATACAGGCACGTTCACACTTAAATGCACACACCCGTGCACGCACACATACAAAATCCTGAGACGGCCATCTCGAATTCCAACCTGCCTAGTAGGACTCGCAATGTGACCTCTTCAAGCGCTCACATGCTGAGCGCTGCAGTGTGAGGTCTCCCAAAGGTCTTATCCATTTTCACATCCCCAACACCCTTCGTGCGGGAAACCCGGAAGAACCTGAAGGAGAGGCAGGGAGAAGGCAGGCTGGCTCACAGAACCATTCTACCATTGTGAGGAATGACTCTCCAGAGACAATAGCCTGGGCTCAGAAGAACCCTGGGAAAGACTACATCGTAGGTGGCTCCAGAGTGCAACAGATAGCAATCGAACTTCCAAAATTTCATGTCATTGATTTTGCCATGTTTTAAAATAGTTTGCTTTCAATGAAGAAAGTTCCATGCCAACTTCAATGTTAGAATTGATGAATGCATTAAGTAAGAAGTAAGAATTCCAATAGGAATCAAAAGATCCGAACTATTCATGCTCCCTGATCATTGCAACAGCGATATTGCAAACTGCGTCTCCCCTAGAATACTCAAAATAAACATGCATATAGGGCGAGCAGTTCCTAGAATTATCCTGAGCTGGAAGAAAGAAAGAAAAAAAAAAAAAAAACCTAGCGGGGTTTGAATTCAGCTGCTCCTGCTCCTCCAGCTAGGGACTGCCACCGCCTAACCTTTGAAAACTAATTTAATCCAGGCAAGAAAACAAATGTGAGGAACCGTTAATAGCCAAGTGATGTAAACTGAGTTGCGAACAGACTAGGACTAGGTCAGAGTATAGCTATGAAAGCCGTGTCCTGCATCGGGCTCCACGCCAACGGGATAAGGGAGCCCTGGAATCCAAGCAGCACGCCTCCGACTAGGCTGCGCATGCGTCCTGGGGCAAGGATGTGTTTCGCCTGAAGAGAGAGATACGATTTTCTAATTTTTACCAAGGCTATAGTCACTGACTGACTAAGCATGGTGTCCTGTAGGGAACATGCACTTTTCAATTTATACTGAAATTCTGCGCCAGGCAACTGAAGCCCCTGTCGGCTTCTTACGTGTCAAATGTTCAGTCTAAAAAGATGTACCAAAAAAGAGGGCACCGGATGTAATAAATAAGTCTAGAGGCAGAGGAAAATCAAGATAAATGGATGAGAGGTACAATGAAGTCTAAAACTAAGCAGGGAAGGAAGGAGCTTCCATGCGAGAATGAACTGAGGAAAGGAGGATGCTGGGAACAGGAAGCAGAAAGGGACAAAGAGGGTTAGGGTTAGGGTTAGGGTTAGGGTTAGGGTTAGGGTTAGGGTTAGGGTTAGGGTTAGCGTTAGGGTTAGGGTTAGGGAGAAGGCTTCACGGGTAGAGTGTAGTAGCTAGCCTGCTGTGGTGGCTTAGCCAAGCGTGACACAGGGGCATATTCATCCGTGCAAACCTTTCCAGACCTCAGCAGAGGGAACCGCCATCATGGCAGGTACATACACAACAGTGGAACCCTGGGCATCTGAGCTCAGGTGTTTTTCTGGATCCAGAACTACTTGGCTGTTCTCCTGATACGATGTGCGGATCATGAGTAATCTAACGTCCCCGACATAAACCCAACACCTGCAGACGGTACAAAACGTCAAGGCCCCCTTTTCCCAACAGTGCACAAGACAATTATTTTATACACCACTGAAAATAAACTTCCACAAGGGTAGAGAGCTGCTGCACAGCATGTGGACCTGAGCTTGGATCTCCAGAACCCAAGTAAAGCCAGACATGGTAGCTGACGGCTATAATCTAGGTGTTGCTATGACAACATGGGAGGCGGAGACACACAAATCTCTGGAAGCTCATGAGCCAACTAGCCTGGAGTATTCAATATCAGACAAGAGAACCTGTCTGAAACAAAGTGAAAAGCGAGGACCAAGACTCAAGGCTGTCTTTTGACCTCCACATGTGGACTGTGATGCCTGTACACACACGCACACGCACATGCACACGCACACACACATACACCATACACAGGAATCAAAGAAGGTCCAAGCTGACAGAGCAAGAGTCAAGAAGAGAGAGCACAAAGTAGAGGGAGAAAGCCACAAAATGAAATAGCCAAGAACATGTCTTCAGCCAGGCAGTGGTGGTGCATGCCTTTAATCCTAGCACTTGGGAGGCAGAGGCAGGCAGATCTCTGAGTTCAACGCCAGCCTGGTCTACAGGTCTACAGAGTGAATTCCTGGACAGAGCTACAGCAAAGAAGCCCTGTCTCAAAAAACAAACACACAAAATGTTTTCAGATAAAACCAGGAATCTTGGCTTGGCTTCTTTTCAGTTCTTTGGCTGGTGTGTTTCTTTGAGATGTCTAAAGGAGAGAGGGTTTGATAGGCTATATTTCAAATGCTGAAACCATCCACATTATAAAGCTACGTACCTCCCCATGGAGGCTAGCCTGGCAGTCATAGTGGCACTGGCAGACAGCAGTGTAGAGAGTGGCTCTCCACGTCAGGTACCTGATGGACAGGAGTGGGACAGAGGATTCCATGCACATGCTGGCCCACAGCAGGTATTCTAAGGCCTGGGAAGCAGAGAGCACAGTTGAATTGATTCTCATCTCTTACACCATAATGATATATACATCAAAGTCGAAGCTGTGAGTGCAGGCCACTGGCTACTCCTATCCAAGTTGCCATAAATGAGTCAGAGAAAATGAGCATTGTAAGTGTATGTACATGTTGACATGCTGGTGTGCGTGCACACATGTGTGTGCATGTGGGGGCCAACGTCAACACTGAGTGTCTTCTCCAGTTGCTCTCCATCTTATTTTTTAGGCAGAGTCTCTCACTGAACCTGAGCCCCAGTGACTCAGCCAGACTGGCTGGCCAGCTAGGCCCCCAGGCCCTGTGCCCACCTCCTCATGCGGAGTATAGGCACACAGCTGTGCCTGGCTCTTCTTAAACATGGGTTCTAGAAATCAAACTCAGGTCTTCATGTTTGTATAGCAAACACTTTACCAACAGTCCATCTCCCGAACCCCTGGATTTTGGTTCTCAATTTAAGTTGAGAAAGCTCCAAATCTCAAAGTAGCTGTTTTAGAGTGCCTTTATTGTTCTAGAATAGTTCCTTAAGGGGCCTGTGAGCCGAGCTCATTTTCAGCAGCATTTCTTCAAGTGGGAACTGTAGTCTAAGGGCTAAACTTCAAAGCTGCCGGCCGCTCTGTGGAATTGGTGTGTTTGTTTAGGGAGATGGCGTAAATGGAAAAGGCTTACCACTGGAGACTTCCGGTTCTCAGTAGAAACAGTCAGACTAAAATCAGATAAACTTGGGCTGCACTTCCAAGTTAGCCTCTCTAGACCTTGACCTTCCCATCTGTACAATGAGTGCTTTAGCACATCCCAGCCATGCTGTTCTGGAGAAAGAACCAGTGTGTATGATGGGCTAGGGTAGTGTTCAGCACACTGTGAGTATTTGTCCCAGTCAGGGTTTCTATTACTGCGATGAAACACCATGATCAAAAGCAAACTGGGAAGGAAAGAGTGTATTTAGCTTACACTTTCACATTGTAGTTTAAAGGGAGCCAGGACAGGAACTCAAGCAGGGCAGGAACCCGGGAGGCAGGAGCTGATGCGGAGGCCATGAAGGGGTGCTTACTGGCTTGCTCTCCATGGCTTGATAGGCCTGCTTTCTTACAGAACCCGCCAGGCCCAAGGCTGACCCCATCCACAATCGCCTGAGCCCTCCCACATCAATTACTAATTAAGAAAATGCCTTAGAGGCTTGCCTATAACCTGATCTTATAAAAGCATTTTCTCTGTTGAGGTTTCTTCCGCACAGCTGACTCTAGTCTTGGTCAACTTGACATACAACTACCTGGCCCCTTACTCTAGAAGTGGTGCCAACAGAACCAAACACAGGAAAGCTGACAAGTGTCCTAAATTCTCACGTAATGACAAACTTTGGACATCAGAGTGAAACCTCTCTTCCAGTAAGAAAACATGGCTTCAATAACTAAAGAATAATTTCTTCAGTGGATCAGTGACCCACCTTGAAAGGGGAAAAGCAACCCAAGGGCCCCATGGCTTTGTGGACGGGGAGCAAACTCACCAGATTCACGTGATGCCTAATAATAAAAGTGACAACAGTCAGGCTCCATGTCTTTGGAGCTTCGGACTAGGAAAGAGTAGAATTTTCCGCGTCTAGTTTCAATTTCACAGGAGAAGAAACTATTGCATGTAAATGAGGATTTCACAGCCGTGGGCGAGTCTTTGCTAACCCTCCACGGGTGGGAACTTAAGCTCCTCCCACTAGATTAGGGGGCTCAGGTGTGTCTTTCTCGCTTCACTGTCTCACCCCACTTCACCTGGCAAGTAGTAGGCACGTAGTAGATACTTGTTGACCACCAAACCGACCTCCGCTAAAGTGGCGGTCACTGAGCTGGCCCAGAAGCCCCTTCAACTTTCTTCCCATCAACACCCCTCGCACCAACACTGGACATTCCACAGCCTCCCCTACCGGGGGTTCCTGTTCCCGTAACAAGGAGTACACTATACAGGAACGCTCCGGAGAAGTTTCTGTTATTTTTGGTTTCTTTAAAGACGCAAAATGGCGTTTGAATTATGTTTGCGTGCCCGCCCCAGCTGTGGTGTAGTTGTTCGCGAGTTGGGTTTGGGATGCTTGCTGCAGGTGGCTGTGATTTGTTTGGGTGCAGTCGTTCTGGCACCTGTAGCTTGTTTTGGGGGATTGTGTTCCGCAGGGGTTTATGGGAATTTTCGGCTTAGGGCATGAAAGGTCTGAAGCCCTGAGAGTCAGGTGGTGGTTTATTGGTGCTGCCGTTAGTGTGGTAATTCCTAAAGGAACAAAGTTTGGAGAGAGGGAGTTTACTGTGAGCTGAGACGCTAGTCTGACTCCCTGTCAGCCTGTCCTCTTTGAACTTAGGACAGCCTAAGAAGAGGCTGTGAAGATTTCTACCTTTCTCTCATTCTGTGTCAAGGCCGCTTGCAAAAGCGATGAAGATTTCTTTCTGTCTCTCCTTTCTCTACCCCTAAATTGAGGGTAAAAGATTGTAGTGTACTGCTACAGTACACTGTGTCAGCACAGGGCAATTTTTAACAGGAAAAAAAATAACAGTTCCATAATCTAAACTAGAATCCACCTTGGTATGTTTCCAGCATTTAGCACCTTCTGGAAAAGTACCAAACAGTCCGAAACTAACTTCCAAATACAGCCTTCCAGGGACCTGAGAATACCCAAGCAGCCTACGCTCCCCACAAGATCTGTCTCTGGGATACATTTCCAGGGTCTCTACAGAACTCGTTAAACTCCATCTCCTCATCCAGCATGGCTAGTGTTCAGTGGCTTTGCCCACGGGTGATCACAGAGAAAAGTGGACCCGCTGCCGAGTCAGCCTCGTGCCGCCTCGGTGGCGGTTTCTGCCACTGCTGCTGTGGCTGTTTCTATTTTGCCAGCATCGTCAGAACCTCCTGTTTTTACACAACCACTGCTCCACAACAACCCTAGTTTTGGAGCATCATGGTTCAGAGAACATAGAATGAAGCTACGTGTAAATACAGTCTTCAGATCAGCATGCCTTTGCAAAATCCCTCAGGATGTCTGCAATGGGAAATTAAAAATAGCTTCCGCTCACAGTTCTTCACATTACACCTGTGTTTAAGAGTCAGAATTAAAGAAAAATCAAAGAGTATATTGCCAGGAGGGACCTCAAGTTAAATCTAACCTAATCTGCCTCAGAGAATCTAAATTGTTTCTGAGAGAGAGATAAGCTGGGGCTGGAATTCGAGTCTTTGAACTGCTAAATGTAACATTCCTTCCACCACACAGGGAAGCTTTGACAAAGGAGAGAAGTGAGCCAAAACCCACTGGAAACCCTGCTTTCAACTTTGGAGATGAAGAGTCATTAAAGAAAAAAAAAAAAAAAGACTCAGTTTGTAGCATTTTTCTCTAGCCCTAAAGGCTAGAAATAATTATTTCTGTTAATAAAAATAATGGGCTATACAGCAGGACAATTTCCTTCACAGAAAAACAAAATTTCAAAAAGCCAAGATATAGGTGTACTTAAACTATGAACCCCCACAAAAGCACGCTCCAGGTGTCAGCAGGAAAAAACACAGACGATAAATCAGCTCAGCCACAGGATGGCACTGCTGCCTCGTGGATCTCAGTTGTGTCAGGAGCCGTCTCGAGGCTGGCTTCAGGTTTATGTAATAACACGTGAGTGATGTGCAAGCCAAATATGCTACCGAAACATCTACAAAAGTAAAACAGAAGTCAATACTTCTGATAGTATATATTTTTTGAGCCCTAGACTGCAGCCTAGAAGCCTCAGGAGAGACTAGATTCATTGTTTCCTAAAGCAAATATGTCATTTGATTAGAAATAATGGTTTCAAATAAATGAACCCTGAGCTACTTAAGTGTATGCAGGTGAGTGCACTACGTGGACTCCATCTGAGGAAAGGCCCTTGTCAGTCTCAGCCTTTAGGATTTCTTTAGCCCCTCCCACACAGCTCCTGCCTATGCACGCGCACGCATGCACACACACACACACACACATTGGAGCAGGTGAACCAGAATAAGACAGCGGGACACAACGCTCTTGGGGAGTTGTTTGGTGGTACTGTGTGGCAATGACCTCAGAACACCTCAAATTACACCCGTAATCGTGAGCAAACTCAGCTTTCTAAGCCTCTGCGTCCCTATCTGTAAGTTTGGTGAAAGTATGTCCTTCTTAAAGCGTTGCTGTGATGATTAAGAGAGAAGATTCATGAAAGTAATTAGCAGCATACATGGTACACGGAGAGAGAGCTCTTGCCCAGATGGTGATGATGATGATGGTGATGATGGTGGTGATGGTGGTGATGGTGATGATGGTGGTGATGGTGATGATGATGATGATGGTGGTGATGATGATGGTGGTGATGATGGTGGTGATGATGGTGGTAGTGATGGTGATGATGATGGTGGTGATGATGATGATGATGATGGTGGTGGTGATGGTGATGATGATGATGCCGCCACCTGGTGGTGATGGTACTGATTCTGTCTACCTCAGAAGACTCTGGTGTGTATTGTTGTGCGTGCAAGCTCTTCTACGGTCCCCAGAATATAGTAGAGCTGCAGTAATATAGTGAAGGGTGGCCATAATGCCTGGGTTCCACATAACTGGAAGCTTAGGTCAGCCGATAATGACAGCAAGAACAGCTGGAGAAGTCCAGATCTACTTCTGTTTTATGTAATTACAGACTTGAACTCGGGCTGGGAAAATGGCTCTTTTGGTAAAATGCCATGCAAACATGGTGACCTGAGTTTGAGCCTCAGAACCCATGTGAAAGCCAGGCATGGTGGCAATGTGTCTAACTCCAGCACTTGGGGGGGGGGGAGGAGAGTGAAAGCCAGGCATGGTGGCAATGTGTCTAACTCCAGCACTGGGGGGGGGAGAGTGAAAGCCAGGCATAGTGGCATGTATCTTCAAGTCCAGCACTGGAGGGGGAGAGAGACAGACAGGTGATTCACCAGAGTTCACTGTCCAGGCAAGCTAGACAAATTGTGCAGGTTCTGGGAGAGTGCCTGTCTTAAAAACCAAGGTGAAGATCAAGGTGAAGATGGTACCTGACATCAACTTCCTGCCTACACACACACACGCGCACGCGCGCACACACACACACACACCAAACAAATAATAATTTAAAAAAAAAAACTACGGACAAGCTCTGTCAACCAGGGTTCATCTCCATTAACCGCAGCTGTCCATGTACAGCCTCAGATCAGCAATCAATTTACCACGTGGGGGTTTGGGGAATTTCTGGGTAAAAATTACTAGTTCCCTCGAAGCCTGCCATACCGAACAAACTGGGAGAATTTAATCTGATCTTCACGCACCAGCTGTTTAGCCCCCAAATTCTTGCAGACTTCATTCCCCCAAACCTCTTCCCACAGGCCCGGGACCATTCAACTGTCCTCTTTCAGCACTTAACTTTGTCAGGGATGGGCTCAAGTTACATGAGGGGGAGAAGAGAGGGCCGGCATAGATTATAAATAGATTATATTTAAGATGACTATCACGTTAATTTAAAATTCTCTTGATGCTAACAAGCACAAACACTAACAACCAAATGTTGGCACGGACAGCTGTGCCCTTAGAAGCTCTGGCAAGCAAACACTACAGCAGACCAAGTTATGGAGGTTCTGTGAGGCCACATTTGTTAATACAGCAAGTGCAGCACAAATACGCAAATGCTTTCTCAGGATCTCAACTGGAACTGGAAGTAGCATAATGGTAGAGTTTGGAGAGCAACTTATTATTAGAGTAAGGGAATACAATAACTGGGGTAGCCTTGCTCCCACTTCATTCACACTCCGATGCTGGCCCAGAATTTGTTCAAGTTATTGTTAGTAATAACTCCTTTTTTTTTTCCATTTGAAGAATAAAACAAAGTGAACATGCAATTAATGTTTGAGCATACAATATCATGCCTCCTGGTTTTTTTTTTTTAAGTGTCGTTAGTTCTAACAAATATGTCTATGTTTTGAGGGAAGATGTTTAAAAAAAAAAAAAAATGTCCCTCCAGGGAATCTGAATACTTGGGATTAGCTTTCACAAGTAAGCCATGTTTTACATGTCAACAGCAACTCCGGAGGGGTCTCAGTGGGAGTATAGTTGCCCTTCCTGGCCTACATTCCGATGCCTGGAAAATGAATACAGAAAATGAGTATCTCCTGCCAACAAAAGTGCTACCAACATTGTGGGAGATCAGTAAGATGCGTCAGCAACTTCCTCATGCTAAAGTGACCAGGGAGTCCTAGTCAGTGAAAATCGTATGAGCTAAAGTCTCCTGGCCTAGCAGATGGCTCAGGCAGTAAAGTACTTGCCTCGTGAGCATGAGTATCTGACTTTGATCCCTAGGACCCATGGGAAAATGCCAGATATGATAGTGCATGCTTGTTATCTAAACACTGGGGAGGTGGAGACAAGAGGGTCCCTGAGGCAGACTGGCCAGCTAGTCTATTCTGACGGTGAACTCCAGATTGACCTCTCAAAGGAGCATAGACAGCATTCCTAAGGGTGCTACCCAAATAGTCTAACGGCCTGCATATAACACATGTATTTGCACACACAGTATGTGCATACAGCACTAGTAATAATTTACAAGTCCCCTTGCCCTCAACTACTGAAGGAGTTAGAGAGTTTGGGTGTTTGTTCACTCACCTGGCAAACGAGTCATAAATAAAGAGTTCCGGCTTTTTATTTGAACGTAATATAAACAGCTTACCTTGTGAACCAAGATCCTTTCCAGAGAAATCTCTATGATTACCATGAGACAAACGGCATAAACAGGAATGACCAGGAAGGATGGTTCCCTTTCCTAGTGACCAGATGGATGTCCAGCATCAAATGTGACAAATGGGGTGTCTGACACACAGGGATGCTAGAATATGGCCGTCGATGCTGATAATCCCCGTTCTTCACATTGATTCTTTATGGCCATCGCTTTTTTATGGTTTCTATTAAAATCTCCAAGTCCGATAAAACATTCTATCACACGCGTTCGCTAAATGTTGTTGAATGATTGCCTAGGTACTCTTTGCCCGATTCGGCACACAGTGGACGGGATGGGGAGCCTTAAGAGCGAAGGTGTTACATTGCTTTTCATACCTGGGGAGCTTCCCCTATGATCATCAGTTTCCGGCAGATGATGTAAATGTACAGGGTACCTAAGCGGAGAGAAAGATTGTTAAGGGTTTACAGTCAGAAGATGGAGAGCGTATACTGCAATTTCTATAGCTTAGGTCTGTCATCCCCGAAACAAGCGTCTCGTGAGGCTTGATAATGGTAGAGAGTGATAATCATCCTCATTTTTCTTGTCACTTAAGCTCAAAATCATTGAAATAACTAATATGATCATCGTGTTTTAAATGTGATAATATCAGAATCTTCCAGTCTCGTTTTACGGCAGTTTGAGTTTTGAAATATTCTTGAGAGGGTAATATTTTAGCAGATAATTTATATACCTTGTGGTTTTATTAACTCTAAAATGTTCTCTTTTTTTTCCTGTGGCTTCCTTATGGTTGAAAATGAAAGATTTATCTTCGAATAGTATTAGAGTGTATATTTAATCAGTGTGGAACACTATTTAACAAGGAAGCTCAGGGTAATTTAAAGTTTGAAACATGCAAGGAGCTGAGTATTATCCCCTTTCAGCCTCAGATAATATTCATCTCATTGTTAAGACATGCCCTACCATCAGTGTAACGAAAAGTACCATTTCAGGAGGACTTGTGTGGCAGGCAATTAATTACAAGAGGACAGCAGGCAGCGGGCAGAGCAGGAGGAAGTGGAGGCACCACTATACCTCTGTAGGCAAAGGACATGATCCTGCTTTGAGCATGCTCAAAAGCTCACATGCTTTTAAAAGGTATGGCTTGTCATGACAAGTATCCAAAATGTTTTCTATGAAGTAGTTGATCTAAAATTCATGACCACCAAAGTTCATCTCCAAAAGCACCTGCTCCGAAAAACATTCCTTGATTTAAAAATGCCTGTGAGTGCGACAAACCTCAATTACACAGATCAGCACCAAAAACACTGAATGCCATCCGAAATACTCACAGACCTTGAGGTTCACAGAGAATACAATCGATCGGTTCTTAGCCAACTGGGTGCCCATGATGTATGATTACTACCTTCACTCAAGGTCCGTCAGGGTGGAAGCCACACAGCTGGAACGGGAACCCTGAGCACTTCAGCTTGGCCAGATTGGAAATACAACTCTCAGGGCCACAATGGATCAATAGGTAAAGTGCTGGCTTTGCAAGCATGTGGCTTCGAGTTGGCTGAGTGTGGGGCACAAACAGGTCACCCCAGTGCTGGGAGAGTGGAGAAAGGTGACTTCCAGGGACTCACTAGCTCACCAGTCTACCCAAACAGTAAGCTCTGCATTCAGTGACAAAACCCTGTCTCAAAAGACAAGAAGCAAGCCACTCTAATTCTAATTTCTGATATTCACACACATATGTGCACATTCATATATACTACACACAAAGGAAGACACATGTACACCATAAACACACACACACACACACATATATATATTACTACACACACATGCACATACACATTTATACTACTCACACATGCACAAGCATATACACTACACACACGTGTATACACACATACATTACACATACACACACATATACACTACACACATATATAAGTTACACACACATATACACATGCACACACATATACACTACACACATATATAAGTTACACACACATATACACATGCACACACATATACACTACACACACATGCACATACATATATACCACACACAGGTGTATATACACATACATTACACATACAGACACATATACACTACATACGCACACACCTACACACACAGGAAAAGATGCAACTGTAAGACTGATTACTCGTAGAAAAGAAAAGCAGTCACCAAGTGGGGCAGTGCACAGGAAGCACATGCTTGCACACAGAGCATGTGACTCAGGTTCAAGCCAGCAGCCTGGAAAAACATGTCATCAGTGGGGGGGGGGGGGGTGTCCTCAGGAATGACAAAGGCCCTTCTGTGCTTCAAACCATGCCTGTAACCTTGCCAGCCAGAGTGCATCCTGACCACATCTGAATTTCTTTGACGGTTCGGGATTTGGGCCCGGCTCCCTAGTTCCCACAGCAGAAGACACACAGGTTAGAGCAGATAGTACAGGATGGGACACACACAGAACCTTTATGAACTCAGAGAAAGTTTGGAAATCAGCTTCTTCTTTTCTTCTTCTTCTCCTTCTTCTTCTTCTTCCTCTTCTTCTTCTCCTCCTCCTCCTCCTCCTCCTCCTCCTCCTCTTCTTCTTCTTCTTCTTTTTTAGCCAAATCCCTACTCTGAATTTTTTGAGCCTGATCATGGAACTCCTTTTCATCAAAGATGGTCAGTGTAAAAATGGTCTGAAAGTCCTGAAAGGCTAGATTGAGTTCAGGTTACTTGAGAAGATTTGAAATCTTTCAGAAAGAACCAAGACTAAATGTCGTAAGTAACCAATGGTAAGTTGTCTACGTGAAAAGGTCAAATGTATTTGACCAGTTATTAAATGCATAACTCTGACTGCTTAAACTGTCAAAACTCCAGGGCCTGTGCACTTCCCAATCCCAGGGTTGGGCCAGCTTTTCCCCCAATTAGTCCAGATGGTTCATGACCCTAGTTCCTACAGCTCCCTGTTCAACTGTCACCTCAGCGAGTCCCACCCCACCCGCAGCATCTTAGTACATTTGCAGCCCTCCCTTCACTGGGCCTCTGCTTTCCTTCCCTGTCTCCCTTTTCACCTGCATTTTCTCCATAGCACTCAGAAGCACCTGACACTATCTGTGCCGTGCACCACCTCCCTGCATAGGAGAAAGCATGAGGGCAAGTGTCCACCTGCTATCTTCTTCTGCTTCTTGGGCGCCTAGGACCATGCTGTTTGTGGGAGGCATTCAGTAATCTTAGATGACTACTTTAAGACGGGGCCACTAATTAGACAGGCCAAGTATAAACAGTATGTGTGTGTCCCATCACCCAGCACTCCACTCCTGGACATGGATCCCAGAAAACGGACCCTCCGATTCTATACAACGAGATGTGCAAAGATATTCACTGCAGAACTGTTTGTGCAAATAGGAATAGGTGCCTCTCCCTGTGGACATATATGGAGGGTTGCAGAAAGAGTTAAAGAATTAGAGTCACAGGCAGGAGCCTGCCTGATTCTACAATAGCGTTGACTGAGAAAGCCAGGAAACAGAATAGTCTAGAGTTCAAAGTCATGTTTGCAAACATCAGGCTCGCACTGGAGAAGGGCAGAGGAGATACAGAACTCGAATCGCTGTTTCAAAGAGGAGGAGGAGGACGAAATCTGATTGTTTGTTTCTGAGACAGGGAATGCCATAGAGCCTGGGCTGCTCTGCCCAGCTCTGCCAGCATGCCTCAGCACTGAGGGAATCCAGAACGCTGCTGCTGGGCAGCCTCAAACGCTTAACAGTCACTGATCCCAAAAAGTCCTCTCAAAGGCGTCCTCGTTTCTAGCAGCAAACGCGCAGTGTAATTTTCAGTCAAAATGGCGGCACTTGATTTGGGGTGGGTAAAGAAGGAAGAGGCTGAAAGATAAACTTTCAGTCGCCGTGGGATGAGGGAAGCACAGTATATTTTCATCGGGATTATTCTTTCCTTGTCTCATGCACGTCAAACAGACCGCCACTGTTATTTCATTGTGTAGACTGTATTATCCTCGGCGCCATCGAGAAGATAAAAGGACATATTAGTCAGAGGCCTAAGCAGTAAACCCCTCGGAATGACGTCAGAGTGTGGAAAAACAAGTGTTACGCTTTAATAGCTAAGATTAGCTTCTTTCACACACACATGTAAATTACATATATAATAGTGTATGTGTGTGTGTGTATGTGTGTGAGAGAGAGAGAGACAGAGACAGAGACAGAGACTGAGCGATCCATACTCAAAAACAAGCTGAATGGGAGATGCTGCTATGTAGAAAGCCGGAACTACTGGCCAGGGTCTTTGAGGAGAGGACCAAGAGAGCAAATGATTCTTAGAATTAAGCAGCCATAGAGGCCGCTTGACCCTCCCCCACAGGTGTCCCCAGTGACCATATCTGATCCTTTCTTTGGTGAAAAACCCAAAACCTACTTCTGAGGACAAACTAAAATGTAATCCAAATTTTAAAAATACTACAAGTATTCTGTTGTAAAATATACACGTTTTAAATCACACAGGGATCAAGCTACCATCAAACTTGGCATTTAAATAACTTTCCGAAAGACACAGTGGAAGAAAAGACATTGTGGTCCGCACCGTTGAAGATAATCCAGCAAAGGTGCTCCTGAGGGAGAGCCACCTGCATGATGAGCCTTAAGGACGACAGGACCTGCAGACACTGGCTCACGGACTCTTTATTCTGAAGGTTGGCATCACTCTCGCAGACCAGCTGGTAGCGGCAGATACTTTTTCTGCTCAAAGCATGAAACTGAAAGGCATGGAAAACACACGGATATAAACCAGACTTACGATTCAGGAAAGGCATTTCTCAACAATGTAAAACAATAAAAAACACTAAAATGTGAACATTAATGCTTAGTTGTTTTAATAGATCAGTATGCAAAGAAACATAGGACAGGCTCCGTTAGAACATTTGTTTAGTTAAGATTAGCCTTCCATAGGCAAAATCCCAAACAAAACAAAACCCAAGTACCATGACCCGTTATCTCATTACCGTTCAGCACTGTTTTTAATCTCATCCATTCCAACCTATTTATTAACTCAAATATATTATTTCTACTCATATAATGTTTCCAGCAAGTGTTGATTGACTTCCACTGCTTTGAGGGAGACTTGAAAAAAGGAAGAAACAGCCTCGGCTCTTGGCAGAGGCAAAATGCTCCAGGTACCGGCAACATTAGGGATGCTGTGGGCTTCTCATATAGTCGCTGAGTCCAGAAGAGGGGGGCATCTGACACCCTGAGGTTACAGACTGTTGTGAATGTGAGTGCTGGGAACCAAACCCAGATCTTCTGCGAGCAGAGCAGCAAGCACTCTTCACTGCACGGCTGCCATCTCAGGTCCCTGGGCTAGTCTCTTAATCTCTAGTAATCTTGTTTCTTTTATCACTAAGAAGGCAAAATGGCTCCACCTCTTAGGGCTGTAAGGAGTCTGTGAGGTGATAATTCATGCATTCATTCATTCGTTCATTCAGAGGATACCTAGGGCAAAGTTCACTTTGTCATGTCTTTTGTTGCTGTTGCTGCTCTTTTGTTGGGTTTTTTTGTTTGTTTGTTTTTGTTTTTTAATTTGCTTTTGGCTTACATTATTGTCACCATAAAGACCCCTGGAGCATTTGGAAGGGGAGGCGACAAGCCAGCCACTGAGACTCTTAGGGAGGGTAAATCTAACAGTACCCCACAACCCCACCCATTCTCCTAGCAGGGATCTCTTTATCTCCCAGATTCCCGAGCACAGTAGTGGAGCCTCAGGGAGCTCAATCAGTAAATGAATGCTAGAAATTAATGTAATGACACTGATATGATAAAAAAACATAGCTTGAAATTTCTTATCAAAAAGGACCGCTTTTTTCTTTTTTTACAATAAGCTTTGTTTTTCTCTTCTGTAAGATAGAACAGCAATAAGATCTATCTAGCACCTGTTGTAAGGTTCCGGTGTGTTTTCCAAAGCTCTTTGTGAACGGATGTTCCTACAAGTACCAGTAATTGTAACAACAGCGCTGCCTGCGGGAGGGACTAGGGCTTGTATCAACGCAGTCTCCAAAGCTTAGTCAATTCACTGTCCTGTCCAGCCCTCAAATCCTGTGTCAGGCAGCTTACAGGGCGCAGCCGGAGTGTGGGCTAAGCAGAGGAAGGCACCTAGACGCTGCCAATCACAGGCTCCACGCATCTCACAGCTAGTCACAAGCCACGGCATCTTCGCCGCCTCTCCCGTCTTACCGTAAGTCCGGCTGCTTCGTCTCCAAAGCCTTTTGGGAAGAAGACTGTTTTGAACTGACTCACATCTTCTTTGTGCTCATCGAAGTAAGTAGCGAACTGCTGGAGATACCGCCCGTAGCACTGCAGAAGAGCCAGTTTGTATTCCTAAGATAGAAGATACTGTCTTACGTTTGGCATCTATAACCGTATCAGTGTTGGTTACTGATACTTTCAGAGAGTAACATGCCAGCGATTCAACGTAACCTTATGAAAACTAAATGTTACCGGTTGTAAATGTAACCTGGGGTCCATTTCTTTACACAGCAAACACTACAGCTGCCGTGTGACCAGCACCATTTTCCAGGCATACCTGATGCAACAGACCCTCTCCTGGGCCATGTGTGCGGGTTACGGTGTTGAATCCTCAGAACAAGCCCGCTGGGACATGAGACCATCGTGCCCGCAGCGGTGAGGATGTGCACATTTGTTCTGTGTGTGCTAAAACCCTCAACATCTCAGACTCAGGATTTAAGTTACCAAATCCAACACCCCCCGGGGTCGTGGTGGCCCACACGCTCAATTCAAGAGTGAGGACCGCAGCCTCGCTAGAGTCAAGGGCTTTGTTTCCATCACTCACGTGGGACGGTTGACCTGAGAAGTATCAGCCGGGAAGGCGAGCCATGCCGTAAAGCTGAGTCCTTTGCAACCAACCCTTCCATGGCCTGGACCTCTGTGGCCGTCTCCAGGAAAAGTCACCAGCTTGGCTCTGACCCACCCACCTGACTAGCTGCTTGAGAGGCATCCACCGTCAAACATTGCTTTGTTCTTCTTGCTGTTAACCTGTCATTTCCTCACAGGTTCGTTTTGAATCTTTCCCATTCTTGTTTGATTTGTATAATCTATCCAAATGGTTTCGAAGCAACGGTATCCGTAAGATTATCTGCACTGTAACTAAATTATAGAACACGGTCTGGAAATTGATGGCAAGTTCATCCTCAGGATTGTAAACACCAGCAGTGACCTATTTCCCCATCGGTGAACAGTAGATAAGCCCTTTCCTTATTCCTCTCAGCCAGGTGGAAATGCCCTGCCTGCGCCTACCTACCCAATGGCCTATCTAGCCATTGGGAATCCTTAGCTGCTGCCTGTCATCAACTTGCTCCCTCACTTCTAACATGCTTCCTCCCCCGTCCACCAATTCGCTCCACCCCCGCCCCCCACACTGCTCCTAAGACTATCCATCTATACCAGGTGACACCCACCTCCCAGGCCCGGAGCTACCAAGATTAAAGGGTATTTTGTGATCACTCCGTGTCACAGAAATAGAGTTTACAAATTGGAATTCATCCCCTCCAGACTTTGTATTTTCAAGCGTGGAAGAGCCATGGTGCATGCATGTGGAGCTAAGGCTATCTCTAATCTAGGTAGGGGAAGCCAGATCTTACTCGGTTCTGTGGATGAAAAGGTCCTGGAAAGAAAGGTACCTTGGACTAAACCTTCTGGAAGGCTGATAGTGATTTTGGAGAGGCTGGACTGTTGCTGATCCAGAGTCTAATTATAGCTTATCTTGGTTACCTTTTAACACCCTTAAAACATTCCTTTCTTGCCTCTGTGTTTGACTTAACATCCTTGGGACTTGACTACCTGGTGAAATCTCTCATAATATTAACTTGGCAGACCACCAACCAAAAGGCTAAATATGTCATCAGATGGCATCTGAGGCCGACAGCAGGGACTGCCCACCTTGCTTGGACCTGCCTGCCTGATGCTTCTACCAATATATTTGAGAAGTGTCTTTATGACTAGAAAGTCATAAACGACCGCAAACTCTTCATGAAGCTATTAATCGCACTGGACAAGTGATTCGGGACGGTCTGAATCCATGCCCCTGGGCCATGGTCACTCATATTCCGCTTCAGAATAAATTATCTCTTATCCCCTTTGAGGTAAGAGTTGTAGTTTTGCATTGATGGTGTTTTAGAATGGAAGTCTTTCTACACCTTATCCTCTGTTTGGTAAATTTGCCTCCCAGGACACAGATCTATGTCCACGAGATAGAAATGCTGGAAGGAAGTCAAGGTGAGAAACTAAAAATTAAAAAAAGCACTGTCATGCCTGGCCTCAAATCCCAGCGGATAAAATAACTCCTGGCCCAACAATGACTAGAACTTGCTATGTTTGGACTTAAGCCATAGCTACAAGGTTAAACTCACAGGTTCGTGAACTGAAAGCCCAGCCATGGCACAGTCTTATCAAATCAAGTCCAGGTCCATGACATTCAAAAGCACAGCCCCTGATAGAGAACTAACATTATGGTGCAGGAAACAGGGTGTATATGCCACGACTCACGGTACAGCAAAAATACGCAGAAGAAACTAACGGGACCAGGCCAGTAGCCACGAAGGCTGACAGGGAAAGGCCCCAGCCCTGTGGAAAACAACAGGAAGTGGTGTCTGGGCTCCTTTGTGTATGGTAGGAACATGATGACTAAGCACTTCCTGCTGCCGGCCTACCACACCCTCTGTTAATGGAGCTGAACTGCCTCCCGATCCCAGCCTGCCCCTGGCCCCTGAAGGAGCCACCCTGAAGAATTTCAAATACAAAATGAAAAGGTAAACTTCGTAGTTGTTGTGGTTGTTAGTGTACCTCATTACAATTTTTATCCATTCGCATATTATTTTCTAAGGGGGGGGGAATCAAACCATGTAGACCAGGAAGGGTATCAACACAAAAACTAAAAAGCCAAAGGAGTTTGTTTCCCTGGCGCTCCGCTGTAGAAACACCTACTTTGATTTGACAAAGGCTGTCTCCAACCCTCAGAAGCTGCTCGTTGTAATAGTCCGATGGCAGCCTGGAGGCGTATTTGGTCCAGATATTAAACAGAGTGGTGCCACTGTAAGAATCATAAAGTAAAACAACATCTTCAGAAGTCAGCAGGCAACCTCACTTAGGTTTCAGAGCAACCCTTTAAAACTTACCCTGTGCTGAGACTTTCCAACGTGTCTCTCACCGTTAACGGCGTGATTGTAGCTGTCGTGTGTCCGGTGTTGACTAGAGCCCTTTATATGCATTCTTAAATAGTCTCTGTTTCTTAGAACAGCTTTGACTCTACAGAAAAACCAAGAAGGGAGTGCAGAGATGCCCGTCTTCCGCCCTCATCCCTGAGCATGATCAAGGCACCTCTAACAGCATCCACCACCAGAGTGGTGCTGAAACTGGGGAAACTGAGGTTCCCCTTTTGGGGTTGCCTCAAGAAAGATCTTAGAAATGGTCTCGGAAAGAAGCCCAAGGACAATTTTTTTAGACTTTAAGGAAAGAACATAGTACAGGCTTATATAGAAATCCTGGCAGCAGCCGGAAGACGGAGAAAAAGTCATGCCTTTTAAGGTAGGCATGAAATAGAAATATACAGGCTGTTAATAAGGAAAAAGCACTCCCAAGATAGGAAGTGAGCTCTGATCTGTTATAGCTCCCCCCCCCTGTATTTTGTTTCACGTATGCTCTCTTCCTTGGATGAAGTCAGGGCTTCCAGTCTTCCTCTGAAAATCAGCTTCTTTCATACATTAACTTTATATATATATATATATATATGTATATATATATATATATCTTTGCCTTGTGTGTATGTGTGTCATGTGCATGCAAGACCCAAGGAGGCCAGAAGAGGGCATCAGATCACCTGAAACTACAGCTGCAGGTTGGTCATGAGGCACCATGTGGCTTCAGGGAACTGAACCTGAACTCTGCTAGGGCAGCAAGTTAACCTAACCACTGAGCCATTTCTCCAGCCCCCTCACATGTTCACCTTGATGTAGTTTTTTGTCTCAGTTCCAACTCTGTCACAGTCTCGTGTTACAGCTGATGAGCTAGCACACATCGAGTACTGACAAAGTCCGGTTTATGTCAAGAGTCACTCTCGGTGTTACACTTTCGATGGGCTTTTGACAAGTTTACAGTGATACATGTCAGCACTGTTACAATGCAAAAGTTTCACTGTCCTGAGATTCCTCTGTCCTCCACCTAGACAACCCCGCCTTCTTCCCTAATCTTTGTTATCACGGGTCCTTTGACTGTCTCCATAAGTCTTTCAGAATGTCACATAGGATAGAGTCCTTTCATATTGCCTTTTTTTTATTTAGGAATGTGTACCCTATGTCTTTTCACGGTTTTCCAGTTTGTTTCCTTTATATAATGATTAATATATTACATGATCTGACAATATTGTCCTTTCATTTTGCAATAGCCTTATGAAGAACATCTTGGTTTCTTACAAGTTTTAGCAATTATAGATATAGATGCTATAACTATCTGGAGTGGGGGACACAGCTCAGTTAATGAAATGCTTACTCTCAGAATCCATGACAATAGCCAGGTTCTGGGGAATATAGCTTGTAATCTCAGCACTGGGGAAGCAGAGGCTGGAGATCTCTAGGATTCTCTGGCTGGGTAGCCTATCTATAAGAAACCCTGTCTCTAAAACAAAGAAATTCCTGATAAAGGACATCCAAGGTTGCACTCTAGCCTCTACACACACACACACACACACACACACACACACACACACACACTCAGCTGTTAGAATCCATAATCAGGGTTTTACGTGGACATACTCTTCCTTTGGGTAAGTGCCAAGAGAGCAACAATTACTAGATCGTAGTATTAAATGAGGGTGTACTTAGCTTTGTGAGAAATCATCACTGTCTTCCACAATGCTACACCTGCCACTCTGCATCCCCTCTGCTACGCCATGGATACTGGCAAGGCCTTGGCCGTCGCCAGAGTTGAGAGCGTTGCAGAGCCCCCATCACCAGAGTGGGAGAGGCTAAGGCCCCTCTGCCCAACGGGCGCCGTGGCAGTACCCCCACCTTCCCCATGGTCATACAATGCGCAATCAGTGTGCCAGTTTGGCAGGCTGGCTACCTGTTCACCCCGACCCCACATACCCGATACATTCCTCCACCCGCAGGAAATAAAGAGTCCCAGGGTACTCTTCGGTACCCTGCACCGGTTCTCTGCGCCTCGGCCACGATTTCCAGGCCAGCTCTAACCCTCGTACCCTGCCCGCTTTTGCCAACTCTGAGCTGCCCGGCTCAGAGCGAACTCCGCTGGAGCGTGGAAGACAATCCGGTCCCAGAACACCGGGACCGACACCCTCTTCCAGCACAGAGCTTCTGTTGCTTCTTCATCAGCATTCAGAGTTGTCAGAGTCCTGGATTTTAGCCTTGTAACCGGTGTGTGGGCACTCTCTGCAGTGCTGCTGCACGTGGAGCCCCTTCTTGCGTTTGCTTCCCATCTGTGTGTACCACTTTGATGAGGTGTCTGTTGGATCTTTGGTGATTTTTGTAAAAACTGGATTTTCTTTCCCCCTTACTTTTTAAGAGTTCATTGCATACTGCAGAGGACAGTCTTATGTCAGATACAGCTTTTGCCAAGTCTTAAGCTTACAGCCTACTCTTTCATACTCTTCACAGTGTTTCACAGAGCAGAATCTTCAGTTTTGATGACATTGAGCTTGTTGACTATTTCTTTCATGGGTCATGTATTTGGAGTTATGTATTTTTTTAAGAAAGTAATTGCAAAAGCCAGTGTCACCCAGATTTTCTATGAGGAATCTCACTGTTCTGAGTACTTCATTTAAGAAAGATGATCCAGTGAACCGATTTCCTTGAAGCGTGTAAAGTCTGCACTTAAATTCACCTCCTTGCATGTAGCTGCTCAGTATTGCGGCACCGTTCTGCCTTGGCTCTGTTCCTCTGTCAGACTACAGACTCCATTCCTGGGTTGTGTGTAGAACACTACAGCTGTTTATCCATCCTGAGATTGTGTAGCATTTGTCTGCCAGCTTTGCTTCTTTGGCTTTTGTTTGCTTGTAATGAGACATGGTCTCCCTACGGAGCCCTGGCCGCCCTCAGACTCAATATCCTCCTGCTGCAGCCTCCGGCCAGAGTCACAGGCGTGGGGCCACCTTAATCTCCCTCCTATTGTCTTAACCATTCTGGATCTTTTACCCAGAATCTTTTTTCTTTCTTTCATTTCATTTGTGCAATAACCCCCAAGTAAGAGACAGCCCCACCGTGGGAAGCAAGAGCCCCACAGACAAGGACTCTGACAACAGTGTTCACTTCTTAGCCTCAAGAGTACTGAACACCTAGTATAGGTAGAGAGCGCCTTAGTGCCTTTTCCCATTGCTGTGATAAAATACTCTGACAAGCAACAACTAAAGGAGAACGGGTTTCTTTTGTCTCACAGTTCAAGGTACAGGCCATATGCAGGGAAGTCAAGGCAGCGAGAGCATGAAGCAGCTGCTCACATCATATCCATAATCAGGAATTCACGCTTACCTCGATTTCTCCGTTTCATACGGTCCTGCATGCTGATTCCGGGGATGGAACCACCACAGTGTGTGGGTCTTCCCGCCTCAATTAACCTGATCGTGATGATGCCCCACAGACAGGCCAAAGTACTCCCCCTCACAGGCCTGCCCAGAGGCTTGTCTCCTTGGCAATCTAGCCCCTACCGTGAAGTCAGCAACTAACACTAATCATCACTGTAGTCAAGAAAAGTATAACAGAAGAAAAGAGGCAGGGAGGCAGGGAGGGAGGCAGGGAGGGAGTGAGGGAGGCAGGGAGGGAGGGAGGCAGGGAGGGAGAGAAGAATGGAGGGGAGGGAAGGGTGGGAAAAGGAGAGGGAGGGATGATGAGAGGAGTAAAGGGTAGGTAGGTTGGGAAAATGTTTGCTTTTATTTTATTCTTTTCTATGAAGAGCTCAAAGATCCAGTCAATCCATTTAGGGTATTGCTTCCTCCCACCACATAAGGCAAAAGCAAACCATCCATACTATGAAAGTGGTTTCTAATAAAGCATGAACAGGCTAGTAAATCATTGCTTCTTTTATTCATTCATCTGATTTCTTCTCTTTCAACCAAATGTTTCATTCCAGTACCCCTGGGATGGATATATATCCAAACGCTTCTTAAAGTTGTCCAATTCTCTCTTCCAAATTTCTAGGAAGACATTGTTGCAAGCAGGATGCGTCCTCCTAACCCAGATGTGCTGCAGATGTGCTGTCGAAGCCCCAGGGCAGCCATGTTGGAAACTAGGTCTCCGAGGAAGCAATGAAGGTTAAATGAAGTCACGTGGTAGAGCCTTGGTCTGGTGGGACCAGTGTCCTTACCGGAGGAGACACCCTGAGTTTGTGCTCCCTCCTGCTCTCTTTCCACCAGACTTCTTCAAAGGAAGGGCCCTGGGAAGGCAAAGCATTCTCCCAAGCCAGGAAAAGTCCTGCCGAAATCCTGACCTGGAACCTGAAGCCTTCAGACCTCTGTGAGGACACATTTCTTTCTTTAAGCCGCCCAATCTGTGGCACCCTGTTAGGGCAGCACTGAAGTTAACTGGGGAGTGGTATCTACCACCTACATGTACATGTTAGAACAAGACACAGTGTCTACAGATACCGACCAACTGATTCTTTAAGGTAATTAAATGATATTGAGTCCACAGTTGAGTGTAAAAACAAAACAAAACAAAACAAAGCACCCCTGTCTTTATGGAAATAGGGAAGTTAAAGAAAAGAAAGACTTCTTCTTTGTTCATTTTATATTTCCCTTGCTGGGTAATGAAATTCCACAGTATTTAGACGGAATAAATTCAAGAAATCTACCCAGTCGGGCCAGAAAGCTTAAGCTCTGCACGCAAAATAGCTAATTCACCCAAGCCTCACAGATGAGGTGATCGCTGGGTTTGTTACTCACAGAAGCAAAATACCAGCTTAATTAAGTCAATCAGGGTTACATAATAGGAAAAGAGGCTTCTTTCTTCTTCTTTTTCTAATTTTTTTTCTTCTTAGAGAATCTGAAGTTCAGGAATGCTGCTCATTAAAAATGGCTTACATAATGCGGAGGCAAAAAGTATCCTCCGTAGCCCAGGGTGGCCTGAAACAGATTACTGTAGTCCAGGCTGACCTCGGCCTCACAGAAGTCCTCCTGCTTCCGCCTCCCAGGGGTTGGAATCACAGGCACGAGCCACCAGTGGCCAGCTAGAAGGTAGATACATGGTTTAAGAATAAAAGGCTACTAGGTTTTATTCTGCTGGTTGGATAGAACGGCTAGGAGATGTTCTGAATGTCCAAAAAAAAAAAAAAATTCTCACAGTATAAGCAGAATATCTAGTGCTTATACCAAAAATATATTTTTAAATATGCTTTTACGTAACAGCACTGTCCATACAAGCAAAATTATATTTTTGGTACTGTAGGTTTTTATGCTTGTAGAAATTCCTACAGTTAGAAGAAGAAAAAAGCTTTGATTCTAAGGATAACCATCTGTCAAACGTGTTATGAAAGCAACTCCTACCTCCTGGGCTCCTAACTGGCTCCCCATCACCACTCTTGCTCCATTTGGACATGATCACCCAAACAGTATTTTCAAATAAAAATTACGTAAGGGTAATCCCGAGGCAGAAAGCGATTTCCGCTGCAGTCGGCCTCTACAGCCTTCCAAGTCCCCCCACTCTCCCGTTTCCACCCCCCCACCCTCCTCCACCCCCACCCACCCCCACCCCCGCTGCTTCCGCTAATGTGCTAATGTCGTCTCCTACCACTGCACCCACTGCACCTGCAGGTCTCTCAGCAGAGGGTGCTTGGTTCTTTCCAGCTAAGGGCCTTCTTCCTCCATGCTTGCTCTCCTCTGTTTCTCTGTTTGCCTGGCTGACTCCTGCATGTTCTCAGCTCAGTTTAACATCGCCTCCCGTACCACTCATTTGAAAGCAAGCTGCCACTGAGCTCTGCTTGAGCCTCTGCTGGAATGCACTCTGTTTTGACCACCTCGTTGAAATCACAATCTCCCATCTTTAAAACCGTTGCTTCTTCCCTTGGCTCCCTCGGATTCATCAATTTCTAGGCAGTTGCTTACTGTATGTATTCCATCTGCTTCCTGCACCCCGGGGATATAGGCTTCAAGAAAGCGGGGCCTTTCGTCTGGTTCACTGCCTCATCCTTAGAGCCTACCACGATTTTTGGCACACGCAAATACTCAGAAGACGGTTCTTTCATCCTTGTCTCCGCATTAATTTAGGGACCCACTGAAAATCTATCCCTCTCTGGACCATAAGCTCCATCAGATTCCCACATCCATTTTGTTTACTACTGTGGAACCAACCAGTGACGAGTGCGGCGCCCAGTCCACGGTAGTGAGTAAAGCTTATTTGGTAAACAAGTCCGTGCCGGATTATAGCAGTTCAAGTCAGTCTTCAACATTCATATTTTACTGTCTGTTTAAAGATGGGACAGAACTTTCCCTACAGACTGACCCAGAACCTACTACAGACACATATACAACGTCCAAAATTAGCGAGAAGGGTCTTGAGAGATGACTCAGCAATTAAGAGTACCGGCTGATCTCCCGGAGGACCTGGGTTCAGTTTCCAGCGCCCACAAGGACGGTCACAACCACCTGTAACTCAAGCTCCAGAGGACCCTTTGCCCCCTTCTGTCCTCTGTGGGAACTTGAGTACATGTGGTGCACAGACACACATGTAGGCAAAACATCTCTACATAGAACATAAAAATAAATCTATTTTAAGAGTTGGTGAGGATACAGAATATTATAGTCCTTGGGTTCCTGAGAGATCAAATATTTGTTGAATGTTTACTATGTTCCAATCTCCAGGCTAACAACTAAAGATGGAGCAAGGAATTTAAAAAAAAAAAAAAGTATCTCAAGGTCACCAAGAAGCTTATGTTTTAACAAAGGAGGCAGACAATATGCAAGAAAACAAAAAGGTGAATAAAATACCAATTGACAGGCGAGCCTGGGTTAGGCGGGAAAGGCCTGTCTTGCTGGTGATGACGGAGTAGAAACCTGAAAGAAGAGAGCAAGCTAGATACCTAGAAATACGGAAGAGAATCCTCCCAGACAAAGCAAACAACAAATATTAAGCCTCTGGGGCAAGGAAATAGAGTGTTGCTCCAGCAAGTCCCAGGAAAAGTGCTGATCGTGGACGAGGGTGAGACAGGGCCGGATCTTTAGACCGGGGAGAACACGGAGAACATTCTAGAAGCAGTGGTAATTAATAGGCTTGAGCTAAGAGCCGATGGTACGTTTGCAAGAACACCCTCACGGCTACATGAGGGATATTTGAGGCAGAGTGGAGGCCAAAGAAAAGCGAACTCCTGGTCTGCACTGGAATGCTGGGAATGGGGATTTGAGACGATGTACAATGGAAACCACTCGAATACAATGTATTCGGGCTCAAGGCTGGATATGCAAAGTGTTCTCCTCGGTCTTTCTGTAGACAGGGTCTACTCAGCTAGCCTTGAATGCAGAACCCCTCTACTCTGCCCCCCAAATGCTAGGAGGACAGGTATGCAACACCATACCCAGCAGGAGGCTTTATTTTATTTTATTTTATCTTATTTTACTTTACTTTACTTATTTATTTATTATTTATTTATTTATTCATTTCACTTTATTTATTTATTTATTTATTTATTTATTTATTTATTTATTTCACTTTACTTTATTTGTCCTTGGTCAGCTCTTGGTTCTCCTCCTACCCATCAGCAGGATAAGCCTCAGGTGATTCTTCCTTGCCCTTGAACCCCTTTCTCTCCCTGCTTTCAGAACACCTGCGGCTTACTGGTTCTCCTCCTACCTTCCTGGCTCCTTGGTCTCTTCAGGTTGCTATTTGTTTCTCGTTGCCGGTGCCGGACCGTCCCTCAGCTCTGTCCTTCACTCTCCTCTTCTCCACCTCCACCCACATCCCTTGGCTAGTCCATCAAGCTTTGTAATCTAAACATCATTAATGAGTTGATGAATCCCAAATGTATTTCTCTTCTGACCCCCAGCCCTGCCCGGATGCTGAGTTATGATTCCAATACATCTAAAACTAAATTCTCATCTCATTTCTTCCTGTGTGAGCCTGCTCCTCCCTCTGTTACAACGCTACCCCGGCTACCTCACACTTGACATTGTCCCTGTCTAGCCCACTCTCCAAAAATTCCTTATACACTGTCCCCACCTCATTGGTATTATTTCTTTAAAGCCACTTCTCCTGGCTTTCTCTGTCCATGCCCCTTGCCACCAGATTCGCAATTGCAATACTTATCAGACCCCTCGGTCCTATTCCCCGCCTTACTCTTCTCTCCGGCACTCTCCTTGTAAAATTTCTCTGCTGTGGTTCTCGCCTACTTTCAGCGGATGCAGTGTGAGAGCCCCAATAGACGTATGAGAAGACAAGTAGCACTGAACATTATACATGCTGTATTTTCTTCCCTTCGCACACATACACATCCATACACACTGGTTTGCTTCCCATCGCCGTGAGAATCGCCATGAGCAAAAGTCACTTGGGGAGGAAGGGGAGGGTCACTTGGGGAGGACAGGGTTTGTGCATCGTGTGAGTTACAGTACTCGACTGACAGAAACCAGGGCAGAATCTCAAAGCGTGAATATGGAAGCGGGAACTGAAGCAGACGCCATGGAGGTACACTGCTTCCTGGCTCATTTGCCCTGGCTTGCTCGACTACTTTTCTTATACGGCCCAGAGTCACCTGCCCAAATATAGCACTCACTGCTCAGGGTAGACTGGGTCTCCCATATCAATCAGCAAATCGACAGAATGTCCCACAGATATGCCACAAGGCCAGTCTTAACAGAGGTAATTCCTCAGTGGAGGTTCTTTCTTCCCAGGAGTGTTAGTGTGACAGCCAAGTTAACCATCACACAGTGCTAAAGTTTTATTTATGAATTAGGCACAGTAACAGATGAGCTATATATACTAAGGCGGAACAAGCATAACAAACTGTATAAAGGTCATATGAAGATGGTGCCTCTCAAAACATCTTACTCTGCTGTGGATCTTAGCCATCTGAACACGCATTTCTCTCCTTTCCTTATTGAAACCATCTTTTTTTCATCTACAGGAGGAATCTGCACCATCTGCTTGGCACATCCGTATCTCCAGCATCATTACTCTTGCGCTTTGTGATCATTGTTAAAACAAGGGTCACTTTAACACAAATCCAGAGTTACCACGACAGTCAATCTGATAACCAAGATGGCTAACTCCCCAGTGTAGATGTGCTAGATAAATTCAAATCCTGGGTAGGACAGAGCAGGGCGGAGCAAGATTCCATCCGACTGCTCCGAAGGGACTAGAAACACTGTCAACTGTTTGTTTCTGGAATTTTCCATTTTAAGATTTTCACAGCCTTTGATGACTGTGAAACTATTTTAAAAAAAGAGAGAGAAAAAGAAAAAGAAAGTCGATCAGGGGGTGCTGGGAATGTCGTGTCCTGTTTATTTAGTGCAGAACTATACTCACAGAGATATGTAAGGGGAGGGATCTATTGTTAACTTTATGCTTTCCTAGTTTTGAGAAAACTACCTTTCAAAGACATATACTAGGTGCCCAACAAATCTTTAAGATGTTTGAATGAATGATAAATGTAAGTTAAAACCGTGTATTCGTATTAAATGCATGACCGAAACATGTAAGTTAAAATTATTCACCAGTCTGGTATTCCCTGCCCCTTGCCTCTCTATCTGTAACTGCATTAGAATGCATTATATTAGAATACATTAGATCAGAAAAGATGGTAACACTAAGCAAAAGCAAATCTTAAAAACAGGCAGTTTCCAATTCTCAGAAATAATGTAGTGAAAGAAACAGCAAGCAATCAGATGCTCAGAAGGAGCCACGAAATCACGAGGGGAAGAAGTTTCTGTAAGCCTAACAGAATATAAGAAGAATAAAATGCACACGTTCACAATACGACAAACTTAGTTAAGCACTAACTTCAAGGACTTGAGCCACGTCAGAGTAGATCTTTAGTCTACTTTGGTCCTGTTTCTTGACCCATGAGTGAACCAAGAGAGACCACTCGAAGACCCTGGGACCAAACCCGGAGTTGGGAAGAGCTTCTCGGCAGTCTTATTTTGACCCGAGAAGGAAGTCATGAAATACGTAGGAGGAGCTAAGGACGGTGATAGCTACCGAGGAAGGTTCACTTCTTGGCTTGTCTCCAGGGCCCCGCCCCTGTCGTGGTCCTCCAGGGCATCTCCTAGCGCCCTACCCAGCTTCCTGCCGCAGCTTACCACCTCCGCTGGAATTCGTGCTTCTGTTCCTCCGAGGCGGCTAGAGCCTTCTTCTTCTTCATAAAGCCCAACAGCTCCCGAATCTCCTTCTCGCAAGAGGCCAGGAGAGGGTTTTTAGCATTCAGGGGCCCGTAGAAGGCTGCGGAGGGCAGCGAGTCCTGCGCGTCCTCCAAGGCGATCCAGTGGAGCGGGCCGAACGAGCTCGACTTGGACACGGGGGGCGACTTGAGAACCGCAGTGGAGGTCGGCGGCGGCGTGGGGGGCAGTTTCCCCGGGGACACCGATGTCTCAGAATCATCGGAGGAAGTGCTGGAGTTGGTGCTGGGATGCGACATGTCTGCCGAAGTTTAGTAGACGAGGGCTGGTGTACAAGCGGTTGCCAGGCAACGGTCTCGCGGCAACCAAGCACAGCGGCCCCTGGAGGGCGAGAGAAGCGCCCGAGCCTGGAAAGGTAGGATGCTCTCAGTGGCTGTTTGTGGTCAAGTGTAGACACATACACAGACGACAATCAAACGAACGGATACATACATTTAAGTTTCTATGCCCATTTGTTTTGTGACCACCCGTCATTGATGTATAAGGCATAGATACGTTTCTTTCTGTTTTTTTGTTTGGATTTTTGTTGTTGTTTTTGGTTTTTGTTGGGATTTTGCTGGGATTTGTTGGATCTTTGTGGAATTTTGTTTTTAATTTTAGAAGGACCTCTTTAAGTAGCCTCACACAGGCCTCAAACTCACTCTCCTCTTGCCTCAGTCTCTGGAGTGGTGTGGCATTCATAACCAAGGCAGCTCTAGAGGGAAGCTTTTAAACAGAGAGCCAACGAAAAAATTATCCTCAGCAAAGCGGCGGTGGCCTACGTACACCTTTAAACCCGGCACTCAAGAAGCAGAGGCCCGTGGATCTCTGTGAATTCGAGGCCAACCTAGTCTACAGAGTGGGTTCTGGTGCAGCTAGGGCTGTTACACAGAGGAACCTTGTCTTGAAAGCGCGCGCGCACGCGCACACACACACACACACAAAATTACCATCAAAAATTCATACTATACTTTTTTTCCATGTTGACCCCTTAATACGATATTCATGGTTACAATAGTTAAGATACATCGGGCATTATTTTAAGCATTTCTCATTTAATCATCATGACTTCATACCTCAGCTGCTACCATATCTCCGCTGGTTCACAGCATAGGTGCCCACAGCTTAACATGGACCAAGGTCAGAGGACAAGCGCGGTGCGGAGGGGGCGATCCTGGGCGTGTTCTCCGAAGCGCGCAGCCAGAAGGAATAAGCTGTATTGATAATGCCCCCCCTCCAAAGAAGTTTACTCATCAAATTGAAACTAGAAAATTCTCTGGCAAACTGATTAAGGCAAGTACCTGCCGCCGCTGCCTTCTCTCCCCTTGTCGGTTTGAGTCGGTGACTGTGGGAGCGACAGCTGTGCCTCGACTCCTCGTGATTCCGTTTATTTATTTACCTGCACTTCAGCCTCATCCCAAACGTCACTCTGTTCTAAATCAACGTGCGAGACTCCACTTTAACTCTTTGACATTAACAAATGCTCATGGGTTGAAGTGTTAACTCTCAAAATACTTCTGCATTTTTAAACGGGGATGTGGGAGATTTTTTTTTTCCCCCTCTAATGGACAAACTACAGGCCTCAGGGGAAATGTTTAACACCAAGAAACGCTCTTTTCTTGTATTTCATGGGCCACACCGAGTCAAATTTATTAATTTGGGATTTAAATTTCAGCTTGAGGACCTACTTTTCCTTACATGTTATGCACTGCCATGCATTGTCAGAAAACTAAAGCTATACGCTGGCTTCAAAAACTAGGTCTTTAGCACTGAAAACTATTTCCAGTTCTTTCACACTCAAAAATACAGATAATGATTCTAGCACCCATTGCCTACTAAGAAGCTCTTTAGGCCACGGCCTCATCCCTCACAGCTACAATCTCATTTCTTTCAGGCCCTGTGGACCTGTGCGAATTTGTAAGGTCAGGCTCCTATGTCCTGTGACCTGAACCCTGATATTCTTGGAAGGAAGATCGCAGTGAAATTGTTCATTGGAGCAGGTAATTCTGAATAGAGAGACTTCCAGGAAACCAGTGACACACAGGAGCACCTACCTCGCTGTCGGAGCCTTGTTCCCAGCCAAGATGCAGACACCATCCTTGATTCACAGCATTTTATCGTACTGTAGATGAGCAATAAAAACTTTAAAATGTTTAGAGAATGCAGGTGGGAGTGGAGGGACCTGTTCATTAAGCCTTTGACCCCTGCCCCCCCCCAAAAAAAATGTTAGTAGACATTTTTTTAAAATTTGGCTTGGTAAATTCTTCCAATTCTCATTTTCCCTTGTTTTCAAGTAGCAGCCCTGGCCACTTCAGATCAAAAGCCAGTGCAAATCGCTACCGAGTACGATCTATTGTAATGACGAATAGAGACGGCAGGAGGCAGGATCCAGTTAAATCAAAGTGGTCAGAGAAGGGGAAAGAACGTAAAGCAAAGTGGGCTTGCTCCTGCCCTGCACTGGCTGCTTTTGCACACACCGTTTGTCTCATAGTGTTCAGATTTCAAAGTCGCTGGTAGGAAAAAAAACAAAACAAAACAAAAAAAAGTGACCAAACTCAAACGCTTGAATTACGGAATGTTCCCTGTTGGTCATCCTCCCCCCTCCCTGTGCACGTGTCTGTTAACAATGCCTCGCTTGCGCTGGGTTTCGGAAGCCTGTCTGAATATTTAAATGGGTGTTATATTCTGGATCATCACCATCACCGTGGCAAGATGGAAGCTTCCACTTCTTTCCCTTTAAATTGGATTTGAGGGATTTTTAAAAGAACATTTTTTTTTTTTTTTAGAGATGTTACATCTTGTAATGAGATGCAGCCTTTATAATACATTTTATTTTCCCGTGTCGCTCCCCTTTATTTTCCCCATAATCGGGAGAATAGAGCGAGGCGACCTCTGGCAATGTAAATAGCTTCCTCATAAATAATGTAAATTGCTGTTTCTTCTAATTAATGCCTTTGCCGGCTGCAGAGATTCTTTCTGCTCGTTCAGAACTCTCTATCTGAAGTTATGGTTAGAGAAATAATGATAGGGTTAGTGGTTTTCTTCTGTTAGATATTTAGCTGTGAATCACTTAGACTGTCCCAAATGGAAATGTATGGTCCTTTCAAAAAGTACAGAATTCCCCTTTCCCGCATCACCAACTAATATGTAAACTTAAGTTCCTCTCTCTCCCTCTCTCTCTCTCTCATCCATCTATTTGGTTAAATACACCCGCTCCTTTGTATGCCAGCACAGTCGACACAGGAGCACGCACTCTCCCTAGGAGAAGAAGGTGAGTGTCAACAGCTGTCTGCAATGAAAAAGCAGCCTGTGGAACGTGCTTCCATAAGGTCAAAGGATAAAGCCCAGGGCTGGAGAGAGCGAGCAAAGGATTGCCATGCAGACGATGGCTTAGCTGTGGACTAGAACTGCCTCTCCTGAGCCGAAAGACCCCGCAACATCTACTTGTGTTTACTCTAGTAGCCTAGTGCCAAGCCAGAGAGCACAAGAGGAGCTAGAAGGGGGGGCGTGACCAAGCACAGTGAGCAGCCGGAAGGTGTGCGCAGAACCCTTCTTTTGGTTCTACATTTAGTGGAGCCCTCTGGACAGAAAAGCATGTAGCCTTACCCAACCCGTGACAGTTTGACTTAGGGTTCGAATGCCTTTATGACCATTTTGATTCTTACTTGGAATACAAAATTCAGTGAATCACATGAGATATTCCTCATGGTGTAAAGTAGACTTTGCCCGGGGATGAGTCTGTCCAACCATACATTAATGCGAGGGGTGTGAGAACACCTAGTGTCCACCAAGCTAAGCCATGGTGTGCGGCGGGCTAAGAGTGTTCAATTCCTTTTGATCCAATGATATCTTCAGTTTACAATGAGCTTACCAAGATGTGACTCATAAGTCAAAGAGCAGATGTATAATGTAGGAATTACAAGCCCAGTGGTTGGGGATGCTCAGCCAGTGGAGCGCCCACTGTGAAAGCATGGGGACTTGAATCCAGACCCCAACGCACAAATAAAAGTTGGGTGTGGTCAACATAAATCTGTATTCTAGTCCTTGGGGGTAGACTCCAGGAGCGCGCTCACGTGCCAGTGCAGTCAGTGAGGTGTGAGTTCGGTAAGAGAACCCGTCTCAGAAAATAAGGAGGAAGACGCTCGCTGTCCGCTTCTGACCTCTGTGCACATGTGTGTGAGCGCTCACGCACGCACAGAGCTCAACTTGTGGGGCTGGAAAGTGTGACTTGAACGTCTAGTTCTTCCACTGTATTTAGCTCGCTGTGCCTGTTTAGTTCATCTCTAAAACTTTGGAGTCTGGTTTTGTCGTGTTGTTGTTTTCCTGAATAAATGACTTAAAATATGTAAACCCCATAAAACGCTGCTATGTAAATAGTTGCTCATTAGAATTATTTAGTTAGAAATCATGGCAAGCTCCTAAGCAGGTACGTATAAGACTCAGTTTGCATTTGTTATCTTCTGGAAAGGATATTTTTATGGCAGAATAAAAGACAAGACAGACTGGAGTGAAAACTAGCATCTAAAATTACACAGAACACCGTAATAATCATATAGTCAACGGAGAGAAAAAGACACCAAACTGGGAACATGAGTAGACACGGAGGCAGAATCGGGAGACAAAGCAGAAGGGGATTCAGAGAGTAAGACATAATTTATATAAAAAATATATTATACTACATGTAATTATAAAAGTAGTGAAAAACTCTTAATGCTGTATTTACGGTCTTAAAAAGGCACTTATCTTAAAAGCTACAGAAGTAAAAGAGAAATTCTGCTTAAGTTGAGCGCAGTAATGTAAACCTTTGGTACCCCATAAAAGAAAAAATCTAAGCCACCCACTGAGTAATGATGCGTGTAACAACGACCCGTTGTGTGTCCGACGTGTTGATAAATAGCAACTGTCTATCAGTCCAGACTGATAGAAAGCCCAAACAAAGATGTTTCTTAGGTAAAGCAAGCAGAGTAGCTTAATTTTAGATAGCAATGGGTATCTGGAAATACAGCGAAGAGATCGGCCACATTCCCTAGAACACTGAGTTTATAAGCTTCCCAAGCCTAAAATCTTCGTCCGCAGACATGTAGCTGCAGGTGGTTATACCTGTACATCTTTCAAATCCTTGAAGCTTGCACGAATCCCAGCGGTTCTGGAGCATGGTGTTCCTCCAGATTCAGCAGTGGGGCAGACAACTTCAGGCATTTGTACTGTCTCCTTCACCCATATAACGGTTCTAACTCCAGAGCTTAAAGAAGCAATGTTGAGGTTCTTTTGTATATTGTCTGCCTTCAGCCAAGCTAAACTGTGGATAATAGGAGTGTATTCAACTAGTGTACTCAAGATACACTCCAACGCCCACTCCCCCTGGTTTCAGCTAGTGCCTATTAAATGCTGGATTCTGCCATCCCTTTGGCATGTGGTCTCTTTCAGCTCAAAGCAGAACTTGTCATTTCCTGCTCGGGCTGTGCTGAAACCCAGCCTTGCTTTCCAGCCAAGAGACAATCAAGTATGTTGGGGGTATATATTGAGGGAAACAAGCCTGATCTTGAAAGGCACCTGCTTCAGATTATGTCATTGTATACTCCCCCACGGCAAGCAGAAACCGTTTTCGTCTAGCAAGTAGTAAGGAGCTATTTTGGCCAGCTTAGAAGGCTCAAAGGAATTTAGAAATTCAGAATTCTCAGGCTGTGTCTCTGGGCCCCACTCTTGGAATACCTGCTATAAAATCAGATCCTAGGTGCGGATTTCAGCAAAGTCAAACCTGCATTTGCCTCAAGCTGATGGACACATTTCCACCTTTGAAGCCTACTTTACCATCCTCCCTAGGACAATCAGATCCCTGTGGCTCTCAGATACATGAGCCATCGAGTTCTAAAATCCCATCGTGGTCGTTCCTTTTGTTAATCCCACATTCTTCCCGTGTTAACCTAAGTTTTCCTAGAAAGATGAATCTGAAGAAAAGGCTCAAATGTGACTTTATTTCTGGTGTGGTTCTGCTGAAACTGAACTGAGGGAAATGTAAGCAAGACAGAATGGATATAAAGAAAACCCAGTCCTGGCCAGCGAATCATGAAGACACACAGCTAGTTGCTCAGCCTTGAGTAACGAGAGGCATACATGTTTAAAGACGCACAGATCTAAGCATAGGGGTAACAAACAACTTGTTTATGAAAGCATTAAATGGTAGTAATAGTACAGTGTTAGGAACCTTCTGGCTATGTCAGTATGTGTGAGCTAGAGTTTGTCACAGGATTAAGTATGAGCCAACGGCCTAGAGGAATACAGTGGATCCTTATGTTTTGTTATGAAAAGATTTTTAGGGCTTTCTTGAAAAGAAAAGAGGGTGTTGGTGGCACATACCTTTAATCCCAGCACTCAGGAGGCAGGCAGATCTCTGTGAGTTCTAGGCCAGGCTGGTCTACAGAGCTAGTTCTAGTACAAGCCAGGGCTACACAAAGAAACTCTGTCTCAGAAAGAAAGAAAGAAGGAAAGGAAGGAAGGAAGGAAGGAAGGAAGGAAGGAAGGAAGGAAGGAAGGAAGGAAGGATGTTGTGAAAAATATGTTACTATGTATTTATAAGAAATGCATGGGTCTGGAGCCCTGTTAAGAACACAGATTAGAACACTGGTTGCTCTCCCAGAGAACCTGAATTCAACTTCCAGCACCCACATGGTGACTCCAGTCATCTGTAAACTTCAGTTCCGGAGAACTCATCTTTTTTTTTTTTGGCTCTCACAGATACCAGGCACAAACATGGTACGTAGACATACATGTAGGACGAACACCCAAACACATTAAAACAAAAATATTTTTAAAAGAAAGTCTCACAAAATAAAACTATAATATCTGTGCTTATATGTATATGTTTGTATATGTTATGAACGAGAAGAGAGATACAGAATGAAAATAAAAAGCACTGAATTTTAAGAAAGACCGCTCAGTAAATCATTTAAAATAGCCACACATGGGAGCTAAGAGATCAAATACAACTCTAAACTCACGTCTATTATATTTATTCATTTAACAAAAACTATCCTGTATTAGGTCCTTAAATAAAAGTTTATTTTAAAATCAGAAGTTAAAAGGGGATTGGAGAGATGGTTCATGACGAAGAACACTTGTTGCTCCTGCAGAGGAGGGGGCATTGGTTCCCAGCACCTACATGGCAGCTCATAACCGTCGATAACTCCAGGGCCTATGGCGCCCCTTCTGACCTTGGCCAGCACCGGCCTGCGCGTGATGCACACACATCTATGCGGGCAAAACGCTCATCCGCACTAAGTAAATCTAAAAGTAACCTACAAGTTAAGTTAGAAGGCATTGTAAAAGTCAGTCTATTAGTTTGCTCTCTCAGGAAGAGGAGACGACAAAGAACCTGTGTTCTGCGTTTTTTTCTGTACAGCGCAGGTTTATGCATATTGCTTTCACTGTGAAAAAAATACATTTTAACCTAACACGTACACACGCAGGTACAGGCCACTAATACTACAAACTTAAAACAAAATCCCAAGGAGGCAAAATGTACACTAATTGTGTCATTTTGTGTGTTTAGAAGCATATTACAGACCTATCCCCTCTTGGTCTATTTACTGAATCTCAAAGGACAGAAAATATGTTGAGTCTCTCATGCACCTGTAGACTGAACACCAGGACTTAAGGTCTATGTGAACCTCAGAACAGGCACAAGCTCTGTGTCCTAGCACCCCTTGATGCCCTTCCCCTCCACCGTTTTCATCCTTAAACGTGAACTCCCAGTTTAGGAAAGAGCAGGGAGTAAAAGGAGCAGTGCGATCTGTGACTCTGACTTACCCGGAGGAGAAGCTCAAGCAGGGTGTGGAATGGAAGCACGCTGACAAGCCAGGGAAGGGTCTCAGAATCCGGTCTGGCATGTAACACCCCATTCAAAGAAGTGAATTCTTTTTCCGGCTTCCTGGGCCAGCCAGAGCAATAACCACAGATGTACAAGCATCTATGTGGTAGAATGCAAAGTTCTTTGGGTGCATTCCCCAGGGCAGTATAGCTGGGTCCTGTGGTAGGTCTATTTTTAGTGTTTTGAGAAGCCTTCACACAGATCTCCATGGTGGCTGTACCAGTTAACGCTCCCACCAACACTGAATAAGTAAGGGCTCCTCTTTCCTGCATCTTGACAATATTTGTTACCATTTCCTTGGTAAATGACAGTCATTCTGACCGAGTAGTAGTTCTAATATGCATTTCTCTGATGGCAAAGGATGTTGAGCGCTTAAAAATATTGATTGGTCATTTGTGCTAGTTTAGATGATTGTATATTTGCGTTATTTGCCCACTTATTGATACTCAGTCTTGAGTTTGGGGTGTGATTTTTGCAGTTCTTCATGTATCGTAGCTGCTAATCAAAGTGTAGCAAAGTATTTTTCCCTGTTCTGTAGGTTTTCTGTTCATGCTGTTTCTTTTGCTATCTTCACAATAGCAAGGAAAGAGAATCTGCCTAGACATCCGTCAACAGATGAGTGGGTGGTGAAGGGAGGTACATACACACAATGGAATTTTATTCAGCAATAAAGGAAAACTGTTAGAATTAAAACCCAAATTAGGTGAGGGATCCCATATGCACACAGACAAATACTGCATGCCCTCTCTTGTCGGTGGATCTTAGCTTCTAAGGGTTAAATACGCATGTTTATAGGGAAAAGCCAGGAAACTAGAAAGGCCTGTGAGGTGTGAGAAAACAGGCTTTAAGGGAGCATAACCAGGAGGCAACAGAGCACATGAGATATGAAGAGGAAGGGTCCTTAGTGAGAGAGGAAGTGAACAGCAGGAAATGGGGAGGAGGGGCGGGGATGGCATCTGAACGGCACGTGTACAGTTCTCTTGTTATTCCTTGCTCAGTACCGTACTTATACAGCTGCATTGTATTAAAAATAAATAAAATAGAAAATAGAAAAAAAAATCCAGTATAATAGTTTCCAAGTCTTTTTTCATAATGTACAGTAGACAATACAGAATTTAATGACTGTACTGTTTTGGTTCTTGCGATCAAGAGACTGTTCACTACCACTGATATCCTTAGCATATCGTCTCCTGAATTCTGCAAAGTCTCACAGGTTTTGAACTGTGGTTTTCCTTCAAAAACTGAGTAACTCAGCTAGCTCATCTTTCCTCTGCGTTCCCTCATAAGTCCAGCCAACAGTGGCCAGTCACGCTGTTCGTTTCTCAACTCCTCACCTAAAGCTCAAAGTTTTTCAGTATAATTTGTGTCCAAGTTACCGAAGGTCACAATTTTGCCAAATAATTCATCACTACATACAGGAGCCGCTGTCTCCCGAGGTCCCAGTAGCCTCTCCTCACAGCTACTATCTAACTCTGTAGAACAGATTTGAAGATTATTTTCGTTTTGTTTTGTTTTTGGCAACAATTCCAGGATAAAACTCCCTGAGTCTCCTTTAGCTATATCTTGATAAGATAGCAAATAATCCTGTCTCCCTGGCTTAGAAGGATGAAGTGATTCCTTGTTCGCATTTGTGCACTGGGTCTCTGCTCCACACACAATCTTTACCATGAGTCCCAAGCTGAAGGAACAAGTCACATATGAGACTTTCGAGTCCCACAACAGAAGAGGAAAACTGACTAAAGTACCATTTAGTAGAGCTTGGTTTGGTTTGGTTTGGTTTGGTTTGGTTTGGTTTGGTTTGGTTTTGAGACAGGATTGCACTGTATAATCCTGGCTGGACTGGAACTCACTCTACAGACCAGGCTGGACTCGGACTCACAGAGATCAGCCTGCGTTGGCCTCCGGAATGGTGAAATTAAAGGCATGTGTCATCACACTGAGCCCCTTCACGAGATCTTAACGCTTTACCTCTAAAGTGGTATCCACCACTTCCACTCCCAGTTCCTTCTCTATAGCAACTCTCACAAGCTCTTGGTTACACTCAAGGGGGCCAGGAAACATATCTCCCTGAGAGAGGAGTAAGCACGTTTTGAATCTCATGGAGTTGTTCAAATTTAATATAATCTAAGCACAACACTCATCTTTCTCCAACCTATTCCATTTTTTCCTCTGTCCTAGAAAAAAACCAATGTTATTAGTAAGGACACCAGCATTCTCAGAAGGTTGGTATGGCAGCAGGTAGGAAGGAGGAGCTCAGAGGAGAGTTTTGATGATGCATCTTCTAGGCAATCACCTGGGATTTGTTTACATTGTATACTCATTTGTTGCCTTAGTGGATTTGACTAACATGATGGCGTAGCTAAAGTCCCCTCAACCCACCCCTTGATCCTGCCACTGTGGTATAATCACTAAATATGAAACCAAGTTTCACCGAGTCCTTCTAGCCCGCTTCTGGTCGCAGTATCTACATATGTAATGTTCCTTAAGGCAGTCGCCAGCAACATGTGACTGCCGAGCTCTCAGATGGCTAGGCAATATTGGCTTCCGCACGGTGGTCTCAGTGAAGACTGAATGAGGCCAGTTTACACAGATGTGCTATATGTGTAAAACACATAACAAACTTTAAACTAAAAAAAAAAATGTTTAGCAAACACTTTTGCAGTGACGATTTTTTGAAATGATAACATTTTGCATTTGTTGGAGTAAATAAAATACATTATCAAAATTAATTCCATTTGTATACTTTTAACTTTTTGATGCGCCACGAGATCACACAATATTTCTGCTGCTCAACACTACTCTAGGCTGCTCTCTCTTCTCTATCTTTACAGTACCAGTCTTAACTGAGGCCTTTCATGATATCGTTCTACAAACAGATTCATCCCTGATAATTCAGAGACATGGTTTAGACCCAGGGTCCTTGTCTCCCTGAAACTTTACCAAGGCTTTCTAAGAATATGGACATACTTAATGTTAAGAGAGTTTTCACATCGTCCGCTCTTACAATCCCTATGTTCCTCTGCTTTCGGTTTCTCACAAATTTCTCTCCTCTGTTCCCCATTCACCATTGTTCTTATTCTCCTGAAAAGACAAAGGCATCTAAGATCTTACTGTGAGTCATCAACGAGACAATTAAATAATTCCCGTAAGCAAGCAACATAATAGGCTTCCCGCCCACTGGGACATGTTGCCAGTAGAACATCCATAACATGTTCCACATTCGCTTTTAAATATATAAGATCAATTTTTGGTTTTGCTGTGCAGGGGTTTCATCAGATTTTCTCCTACATAAGCTTCGACTTCCACTGAATTTTATTAAAAGTTTTATTGAAGGGAGACGCAGGCAATTTTATCTGTTCAATTTTCATTGTTACTGTGGCATTCTTTGACAAGACTCGTCTCATTTCAGGTGTCAAAAAATGTTTCCTTTTCCTCCCCGAACCATTTCCATGCTTATTTTTAAGTATTGCTGAAAGAGCACTTTTAGACAGCATTTTGGTAGGGAGAAAAAGAAGGGAGAAAAAAGGAAGAAATATTAAGATTATGCATACCTTGTTTGTTTGAATCGACACCTGCTCTACCTATTGGCTCTTTGTGACTGTCATAGATCGTCACCAAACTGATTCTCCAGACCACACCAGGACGGTCACAGCAACTACAGAAGAGTAGCAAAGGATGTGAGCTCATGGGCTCAAAGACAGAGTGACTAGCTCAGCACCTGGAAGGCCTAAGACCTTAAAATTTTCAGTTAGCCTCTCTGTGAATCAACTTTCTCATCTGCAAACTGCAGATGCTCAGAAATCCACCCTACGGGCGGATCTCAATTACCTTTCCACTACTGTGACTAACACCACGACCAGTGCAACTTGGGGAGAAAGGGTTCATTTGTCTTTTCTTCTCCATCATAGTCCATCGCTGAAAGAGGTCAGGACAGGCACCCAAACAGGGCAGGAACCTAGAGGCAGGAGCTGACGCAAAGACCGCGGAGGAATGCTGCTTAGTAGCTTGCTTTCGTGGCTTGCTCAGCCTGTAGAGCTGTAGAACCCAGGCCCCCAGCACAGAGATGGTACCACCCACAATGGGCTGTGCCCCACCCAACCCATCAGTAATTAAGAAAATGCTCTACGGCTACATCTTATGAAGACTTTTTTTCTCAGTTGAGGTTCCCTCCTTTCAAATGACGATAGCTTGTGTCAAGATGACATAAAACTAGCCAGCACAACTGACCCCTTGTCAGCTTGACACACAAACACATCACTGTTAAGCCCCAGCCTTTCCTTTCTTATTTATTCCCAAGATCACACATTAATTTGACATCACAATATAAAACATCTTCAAACTTAAAAGTCCCACAAGTCTTACAAATTCAAACACTTTAAAAATTCACTCTCTTTTAAAATCAAAAGTCTCCCAACTGTGGGCTTCTATAAAACAAAAAATAAGTTAAAAACTTTCTTACTTCAAGAGGTAAGAACCAGGATGCAGTCAGGACCTCAGCAAAGTAGAACCAAACTCCAACTGTGTAAGTCCCTCAGTGCCCAACGTCTGGGATCCATTCTAGATCTTCAGGTTCCTCCAAAGGGCTTAGGTAACTTGTCCAATTCCCTCCTCTGCAGCCCATACACATTGTCTCCTAAGTTCTGGCAGGCTTCATCCATGGCAGCTGCTGTTCTTGGCAATTGTCCCATGGTAGTGGCATCTCCAGCATGCTGGGATCTCTTGTTCTGACTTGGCATTTTCACCAACAGCTCTACTGAGCTCTCTTCAGGTCCTCCAGCCCTATCACATGGTACCAAGCCTCAGCTGCTCTCCATGACCACTTTCAAAAGCAGTTACCACCTGGGCGAGTCTTAGACTACCAAGTTTGGCACAAAGTAGAACCTTGGCAGTCTCTGGAACACAGCTACCAGGCGCTGACTCTGAGGAAACACTTCCCAGAAGATTTCATCTCAGTGATGCTCGTGTCTTTGTAATAACCTCTAATCTCTCAGCTCCAGAAAACCTTTGTCAATTGTCTCCACAAAGAAAGAGTTTCACTTCAGTTGTCTCTTGTCAACCTCTCCTGATTTGTCAGCCCCAGATGACCAGAACTACAGAGTCTTAATTCAAAGTAGCAAATAGCCCCAAGAGAGTCTTTAAACTTTCCTCGGAACTTCACAGTGCAGGCCTCCATCGTCCGTACTTCTCTCAATATTATCTTCCAAGCTCCCGTACGACGGCTCCCCAAGCTCTGAACATTTAATAGCTTTTCTAGCTCAGCGTCCCAAAGTCCTTTTACAATGCTCCCCCCAACACACGGTCAGGTTTGTCACCGCAAAGCCCCAGAATCCTGGTACCAATTTACCTTAATTACTTTTCTACCGCTGTGATAAAACATGTTGACCAGAAACAACTTGCGGGGAGGGTTTATTTGGCTTACACTTCTGTATCACAGTCCATCCCTGTGGACACAGTTCCATCAGGATAGGAACTCAGTCAGGGCAGGAACCTCGAACTATGAGCTGATGCAGAAGCCGTGGAGTGGTGCTGCTTACTGACTTGCTCTCCATGGTTTGATCAGCTTGCTTTCTTATAGGATCCAGAACCACCAGTCCAGGGATAGCTCCCCCCACAATGGGCTGAGCTATCTCCATCAATCACCAATCACTAATTAACAAAATACTCTACTGGATCTTATGGAGTCATTTTCTCAATTGAGGTTCCCTTCTTTCAGATCATTGTAACTTGTGTCAAGTTGACATAAAACCAGGGAACACAAGATGGATGCAAGAATTAAGTTAATTAAAACAACTGGAGTGCCTAAAGTGGCACTCAGCAGGAAGCAAGCGCTAAGTAGGAAAGCAAGCAGGAAAACAAAAACAAACTCGGTGTGGTTGCGCACACCTGTAATCTCGGCGCTTGGGAAGCTGAGACCAGAGCATCGTGAGTTCTAGGCCAGCCTGGGCTACACACTGCAACCTTTAGAAAACAATGGAAGGGTGAAGAAGCAAGGAGAGGGAGAAAGGGAGAAAAGGAAGGAAGAGGAAAGGGAAAATAGTTTCAAAATAAATATCATGGTCAGTGCAACCCTTTCACACCTTCAGAACTTCCCCCGTTACCTGGAAATCTTCGAGTGTATATATCAGGCTTCTGATTTTAGTCACTACTCTACGGCTGCTGTGTCTTTAAAGGACAAATAAAGACTTTAAACTATCCAAACCCATAAGCTGTAACACCTTTACGTCCTGGTCTCCCAGTGGCTGGAAGTACAAGGCTGCAGTCCACTGAGCCCTGACCAACTCACTGGCGTCTGGCACCATCACTTGCTGTGGGATCCTAGCCAAGTTACACAAGTCTGTGCTTCAGATGACCCAGCAGTGAAAGGGAAGGTACAAGACACAGGCCTGCTTGTCTCCAGATCCTTCTCCCATCGCCCTGGGTTTCTTGTTGTCACCTGTGAGAACTGGCGAGAAACGTGAGTGTTTAAAAAACAGAGAAGTAGTGTTCTCTTGCTGCTCATAAGAAAGAGCCTTGGGCAGTACTTCCCTCGGCCCAGCCCTCCCCTGTGACACTGGACACTCCCCCACTGGGCAAGCCCTTTACATTTCAGCTTTGAAAGTCTGATTCCAGGGCTCCCTTGTCTCTCTGGCGTGTTGTTAACATCATGAATGTATGGGTCGTCTCGCTCACTGACCCCTCATTAGTTTCTAACCCTCCAAGTGCATGCATCAAATTCCTGTTCTGCTACTCAAGATGCCTATCGATACCCTAATTATATGGATCAATCAATAAGTGTGGTAATAATAATAAACAACAATATCCCCCAGTTTACCTCATCTTCACAGGTGACCCCAGAATGAATCGAGCTGGCCAAAAACACAGATGTTATCAACAGCAGGATGGAGAAGAAAGGCTCGAGAATTAAGTCACTATACGAGCCTATCCAATGTCACTTATGTGCATTAGGAAAATAATTGGCAATGATAAGATTCATCATCAAAACCCAGGAAGAAGCAACACAACAGGTTCCAAATACTGAATAAAAAAGTTAAAAAAAAAAACTATTATCCTCCCCCAAAATTCCATATCTACTAAAAACGCCTGTCAGGAATGAAGAGGGAATTAAGATGTCCTTCAATGAAAAACTAAGGGGATTTGTCAGTAGCAAACACACACTGGAATAAGGATTAACAAAAGTTCCCTAAGCTAGGCGGTGGTGGCGCACACCTTTAATCCCAGCACTCCAGAGGTAGACGCAGGCGGATCTCCGTGAGTTCTAGGCCAGCCTGGTCTACAGAGCCAGTTCTAGAACAGCCAGAGTTACAACAGAGAAACCTTATCTCAAAAAACCAAAAAGAAAACAAAAAAAAAGTCCTCTAAACAACAAAAGATAATGGTTAAAGAAAAAAAAAATCTGGGCTGGAGAGATGGCTCAGTGGTTAAGAGCACTTACTGCTCTCCTAGAGGGTCCAGGTTTGGTTCCCAGCTCCCACATAGTGGCTTACAGCCATCCGTAACTCCAGTTCCAAACACGGGCATCATTAAAGCAGGCAAAACATTTATACCCATAAAATAAACAAATCTAAAACCTATTTTTAAAGAAAGAAAAAAAATCTTAAAATGTAAAGAAAAAAGGAAAATGACCCAAAAAATGAAGAATTAATAAATATAATATAGAACCTTTCCTTTAAGCTTTTAAAATTATCGGAACCCTGTGTTGGGGTACAACAGCCATCAGCAGCTTCATTCATTGGCAGACTAGACACGCCAGCGCTACCGGGCAGACCGTGCCCGCTGGCGCCCTGGTGGCATGACCGTGATGGGGCAGCCAATCACCTTCAGGCTGGCCGTGAGCCCTGCTCCACAGGAGGGAAGCCACCCCTGTACTGGAAACCGGTTAAAAAGAAAGACGCAGTTAGAGAAGTCATGGACCTTAAAAGAAGAGGTTCTACTGCTACTTTGCGAAATGGGCATGCTTTTATCTGTTTCGCGACAGGGTCTTACTGTGTAGACCATGCTTGGAACTCATTGTGTAGACAAGGCTGGACTCAGACTCACAGTGAATCACCTGCCTCTGCCCCCAAAGTGCTGGCATTAAAAGCATGTGTCACCATACTTCATGCCTAAATGGACATGTTTTTCCTATCAAACTGTTGCCCAAATATTTACGTTCATGCCTATATATTAGTGATGCTGTCAGCTTTTGTCAGCTTCTTGCATTGGGGGATGGTTACTACAGAGACGGATAATTACTTGAAATACTAAGTCTAAATGGCTGTTGGATAATCAGCCCTAAATTGAGCATCTGTAGCATCCCGTTCAAAGCTAAGGGAACATGGTGGAAGAGGAGATGGAAAGAATGTAGGAATCACAGGAAGGGCTGGAGCATCGTGGAATAACATGAGACTTCCCGGTACGCCACGATCACTGGAGTCATTATGTCACAGCATCTGGGACTACCTGTGCAGGACCTGCACAGGATTGGGCCTATTAACATCTCTTCGTGGAGTGGGAAAGGAGCTCTCAAGGCCCCATCCTTCCCTGATAATTTATGTAGTGAATGGTTGCTAGGAAAATGAAAGACGTCCCCCCCCCCCCCCCGCCAGCGGTACAGACATTGGTAAGTTGCCCATACTCCTGTAAATAACCCTTATCCGTAACCCTGTAAGCAACTATATTAAACACACACACACACCACACACACACACAATAATAGTAATAATGGTAAGAAATAAAATAAATTTTAGAACAACTGATGGTGACTCTCAGGTCAGAGACTGTGTGTGTTATTATACCCTCAGTGCTTCAAACCGGTCCTGGTTCTTGGCCATCGCCCTGCAGCTGTGGAATGACATGAATGAATAGAAAAGTGGACAAGTGTGGAAGGTAAAGAGGAATGATGATGGTTTGAAAACGAATCCAAGTTTTCGCGTCTCGGCGCCCGGAAAGAACACTGGTGGTTTTCACAGTCCAGATGAGGACTACAGGAGATCACCTGAGGAAACCTAGAGAGGAACGACCAAGAAACGTGAGCATCTTCTGAAAACTTCCCCACTCGCCCGAGAGTCTTGCTTGGACCACATGACTTCTCTGGCAGTCATAATGAGTAGGCGAGGATGAGCCCTTTATCTTTCTGAACCAATCAGATTTCTTCAGGGAATCTGAAACTGGTCAGCAGTGGGACCAAACATAAAAGGCGGTCAGCTTCTGCCAAGAAATGCCAAGCACAGAAAGCTGGTTTGGAGAGACAACACAGGGTGTATCAGAGAAACCACGGTAAAAGCTGCAGAGAAGACTGCCTGTGTCGAAACGGAGTCCCCGTCTCAGTCCCTCCTGTGGCTGCGACTGCTTCCTGCCTTTGTTTCTGGATAGACTCATAAGAAATTCTACCTTAAAGCAAGGCATGGTGGGAGGCATTCAGGAGGCAGAGGTTGGCAGATTTCTGAGTTTGAGGCCAGCCTGGTCTACGTAACAAGTTCCAGGATAGCCAAGGCTACACAGAGGAACCCTGTCTCAAAAGAGAGAGAGAGAGAGAGAGGGAAAGAGAGAAAGAAAAGAAGGAAGGAAGGAAGGAAGGAAGGAAGGAAGGAAGGAAGGAAGGAAGGAAGGAAGGGAAAGAAAAAGAAATTCTTCCTTGCAGGGAGAGAACAGTAATTAGCCAGATTTGTTTTCTGACGCTGCAAGCCGACATTTTTTGGACATGCTGAATCTCATTTTCTTTCCTGCTCCAGGAATATTGGCTCCATGCTGAGCACAGTGGCACCCACTAATACATCTGGCATCCCAGAACAAGGAAGGCACAAAGAGGACCACAAGTTTGAAATCAGCCTGGGCTACACAATTTCTTCTGCGGGAAGAAAAAGGCACAAAGAGAGAGAAAGCTGGTACCTTGTCTGATGATAGTTCCCTCATATACTATTATGTCTTGACATTTTTCCAGGCTTTTTTCTTCCTGTCCTTTTAGGCACTATGTTACTAATATTATAGCATGGGTTTTTTGTTGTTTTGTTTTTTTGTTTGTTTTTTTTTTGTTTGCTTGTGTTTTAGACCTTAAGAACGCAGAAGAAAGAGAATATCTCGACTTCCCAAACCTCTGAGCTCCTCAGCATGTCCTCCCCTCATAGTCCTGAGAGGAAAAAAAAGAAGCTGTCCAAAGGGGGCATCAGAGATGAACACTGCAGGCTACACAGAGGTCTACAGCCGTGATTTATTCTCCTGAAATACAAGAAAATAGGACAGAAAACATGGAAGGAAATTTGAGCTACAGAATATTACACAAGCAGTGAAATGCATGTCATTTTCTAATTGCTTTGTGGCTTCAACACCTCTTCATAACACCTTAAAAAAAAAAAAGTGTGCAGATCTGAAAGCACCTCCCGCAAATTGATTTCTTAATGTCACTAGGTTCCACGTTCTCGCAGCCCACGCTCGCTCAGTTGCTAAGTGCACTGGATTGTCACAGTATGTTCCAGAGGCCCCGGATTTCTCTCAAATGTAAAAGATGTGCTTTTGATTGGAGGCAAAGTCGTTGCCTTTCAAATGCAATATTCTCTAAAAACAGAAAATCAGCACCCATTAGATTTCCACTTCAGATTAAAAGCAATTTCCCAAAGCAAGAGGAAGCTTGTGCACTCTAAGATTTAAGATTATTATCTTACATTATCAACTTGGAACCCAAAGATGCCTTATAGATGATTTTCACATTATTAGCTTTCCTCATTCAGAGGAAAAGGCAGAATATTCCACTAAATGTTGCTTCCTTACAGGCACTAATAATTTCTACTGATGAGATATGTTACAAAGGTTCTCTGACCCCATAACATAAATGAAATTTTAGGCAAAGTTTAATACTATGATTTTTTAAAAGAATGAAGAAATGATGGCAATAAATCTGTAAAAAACAAACAAACAAACGTATTTTAATGGATCTATGTGCATAAAATACTTCTAAAATTTTTTGTTAGTGTGTGTGTCTGTGTGTGTTAGTGTGTGTTTGCATGTATGTTGTGTGAAGGTGGGTACCTGTGGAGGCCAGAATGGGGTGTCTGATACCCTGAACCTGGAGTTAAAGGAGGTTGTGAGCCACCTGATGTGGGTTCTGGGAATCAAGCTATGATTCTCAGAAAGAGCAGGAAATGCTCTTAGCCACTAAGCCCAGCAAATAATTCTTGAATGGGACCAGTGAATTACACACAGCAACCCACAGATCTCAAAAGTTCAAAGTTTCATAGAAGAATTTAGTCATTCATTCATTCAATAAGTTTTTATTAAGTATTTACTTGACAATAAAACAGTATTGCTCAATAGTAAGATGCCTAAGTTTTGAATTCTCTCATTGGGTCACTTCACTGTGTCATCAAATTTAAAAGAATTTTTAAGACTCTCTTCTATCGCAAAGAATATATGTTTAATTAAGCATGTATGTACACACACACACACACACACACCTCAAACCAACAGTGTGCCGGCTAATTTTTGCTAACTCGACACAAGCTGTAATCATTTAGGAAGAAGGAATCTCAATCTCAATTAAGGAATTACTTCCATCAGATTGGCATGTGGCATGTCTATGGGCTATTTTCTTACTTGCTAATTGATACAGGAAGGCCCATCCAGCTCTGTTTGGTGGTATTTCTGGGAAGGTTTATAAAAAAGCAAATTGAGCTAGCCATGGGGAACAATCTAGGGAGCAGGATTTCTCCTCTCAATTATCAACTGTGATCAGGCCATGTAAGCCAATAAACCCTCTTTCTCCCCAAGTTGCTTTTGATCATAGTGTTTATCACAGCCGTAGAAAGAAAACTAGGGGACGGGTGAAAGAAGGAAGAGAAGAAGAAAAGAAAGAAAGAGACAGCACAATTACCACCAGCCGGGGAAACCAGTTTTATCTAAAGGCATATTTTTACACTTAAAATAAGTGCAATGTTTGCCAAGAACTCTTACCAGAATATTCTCCTGTGTAAAACGGAGTTAAAGATTCCAACTTTTTTTAATGAAGTTAAATATGACACCCCTTCCTTAAAAGTTGGAAAGCTCACTGAAAAATCACCCAGTGTACGTGTCTTTTGCTACAAAAATATTTTTCAGCTTTTTTTTTATCAGTTACTGAATTATTCAAGTTTACCACTCCTTAAAGTTTTTCACCCAATTATACTCCCCTCTCTAGAGAATATTAGTTTTGTTTGTCTGAAGCTTTTTTGAAAAGTTGTACAGAATATTCTCCTCTAACTTTATCTGTCTCTTGCCTGCCTATCTTATCTATCTATCTATCATCTATCTACCATCTATCTATCATCTATCTATCATCTATCTATCTATCTATCATCTATCTATCTATCTATCATCTATCTACCATCTATCTATCTATCATCTATCTATCTATCATCTATCTATCATCTATCTATCAATCTATCTATCTATCATCTATCTACCATCTATCTATCATCTATCTATCATCTATCTATCTATCATCTATCATCTATCTATCTATCTATCTATCATCTATCTATCTATCATCTATCTATCATCTATCTATCAATCTATCTATCTATCATCTATCTACCATCTATCTATCATCTATCTATCTATCATCTATCATCTATCTATCTATCTATCTATCTATCATCTATCTATCAATCTATCTATCATCTATCTACCATCTATCTATCATCTATCTATCTATCATCTATCTATCTATCATCTATCTATCATCTATCTATCTATCATCTATCATCTATCTATCTATCTATCTATCATCTATCTATCAATCTATCTATCTATCATCTATCTATCAATCTATCTATCTATCATCTATCTACCATCTATCTATCATCTATCTATCTATCATCTATCTATCTATCATCTATCTATCTATCTATCTATCTATCATCTATCTACCATCTATCTATCATCTATCTATCTATCATCTATCTATCTATCTATCATCTATCTACCATCTATCTATCATCTATCTATCTATCATCTATCTATCTATCTATCATCTATCTATCATCTATCTACCATCTATCTATCATCTATCTATCTATCTATCATCTATCTATCTATCATCTATCTATCATCTATCTATCTATCTATCTATCTATCATCTATCTATCTATCATCTATCTATCTATCTATCATCTATCTATCTATCATCTATCTATCTATCATCTATCTATCTATCTTCTATCTATCTATCATCTATCTATCTATCTTCTATCTATCTATCATCTATCTATCTATCTATCATCTATCTATCTATCATCTATCTATCATCTATCTATCTATCTATCTATCTATCATCTATCTATCTATCTATCATCTATCTATCATCTATCATCTATCTATCATCTATCTATCTATCATCTATCTATCTATCTATCATCTATCTATCTATCTATCATCTATCTATCTATCTATCTGAGAAAGAGCCTCTCAGGCTGGCATGAGACTCATTATGTGGCTGAGGATGATCTTGAACTCTTGATCCTCTTGCTCTACGTGAGTGCTGGGTTAAGGGAATATACCACCATGCCTAGCTTTTTATTGGGTTTTGCTTTGTTGGTTTGGTTCTCACATTAGGCAAACACTCTGTACCACTGAGCAATGTCTTCAGACTTCTTTCACTTTTTAAATTGCAGGTTTTCTCCAAACCTGTAAACACGGACTGAATACTGACTATCTAAATCACTTCTTTTCCCTGACAAGATAGGCCAAAGATGATTCACTGGAATTCATCATACACACACACACACACACACACACACACACTCACACACACACACTCAGCCTTTATCTCCAAAATACAACAAAGTGTAAACATATAGGTGATTCCCGTGTTTACTTTTTTTTCCAGATTAAAATGTTGATTCATTGCTTTAAATTTAGGTTGCTTCACTTAAAAGGTGTAGAGGTCAAAGAAAAACATTGGCTCCGTTAGTTAATGTTTATCCTGTAGGCTTAAGTTTATCCCTTGAAGCTAGCTGGGTGTCTTGCACAGTTGAGTCTGTGGATTGTTCAATTCTGATCGAATCACCCAAGGGCTTATTACTTTTGGTGTGCCAGTCTGAAGTTTTCTACCATAATCATAGGGGTTTTCCCCCTAGATACCCTGTGTTTCTAAAAGTCTTTGTTGCATTTTTTCAAACATTTTGATGCTATTTTGCTGAGATGATACTATTTGGTGGATTTTTATTCGAGTTTTGAGGCTACTTTGGTATAGGCAACAGCCCTAACACCTGCTGATGTATTTGTTCAGAGTAACTGTGAGAAGCTCATCAATATTCAAATACCAAGCTTCCTAAAACCTCTTTAAAAAGCAGATCTGGCTGGGCATAGTAACCCAAGACATTAAGTTCAGCACTGGGGAAGCTGAGGCAGGAAGATTTCAGGTTCATGGCCAGCCTGGGCTACATACCAATATACAGGTCTATCTGATATATCTTATAGTGAAACCCTGTCTCAGAAAACAAGACAAAAATAAGATTCGATTATTTGGGGAGAATGTCCCTATGAATTATGTCTCTAGTTCAGTTTATCACTAGCTCATAAGTGTGTCAGCCCAGTTCAACCCTCGTGAGCTGACCTTGAACGGCAGACACACTGACACTACTGTGAGAATATTAAACATAATCCTTTCCCTTCTTGTGGTGATTGCTATTATCTGGCTTCTACTTGAACATATTTGAACCTAAAAGGTCAAAACCCAAGTGCAAATTTTAAGATGAATTTTTTAAGCAGTAGGCTTCTAGTGAAGAGAGAAAAGGTCATTTTGAATTTGTCATATACAATTCTCCACTCCAGATAAAACATGGTGCTAAGTTGGATGTGAGTTGATAAATGTAAACGGTTAAGCATGAAATCATTTTCGTGTTTATCATTCCCTCAACTAGGACCAACACTGATAAATTTTTGACTAAGGAATTCAGAGGAATAAGATCATTTAGCTCAACTGTTCTCAACCTGTCCTGACCCCTTTGAGGGTCGAACGACCCTTTCACAAAGTCTCACAGGATTCTCCTAAGACCTTCTGCATATCAGACATTTACATTATGATTCATGACAGTAGCAAAATACAGTTATGAAGCAGCAATGAAAATAGTTTTATGGTTGGGGGTCAGCAAAACACAAACTGTATTAAAGAGTAGGAGCATTAGGAAGGTTGAGAGCCACTGAATGGATTTTTTTGTTTGTTTTGTTTTTGTCTGTGTTTTTTCAAGACAAGCTTTCTCTGTTGTAACTCTGGCTGTCCTGGAACTCATACTGTAGACCAGGCTGACCTTGAACTCAAAGAGATCTACCTGTCTCTGCCTCCCAAGTGTGGGATCAAAGGCCTGCTCCCCATTGCTTAGCTGAGAACCACTGGTTTAACAGAAGCATCCCATGCAATATTTTGACATCAGTGTGTATGAACTAGCCCAATAAACCTGCTATATAAAACAACTTCTTGAATCAGTTACATATAAAGCAAATTACAAAATCTATGAAATATCCACCTCTTTAGGTCTCAAGGCTGCTCCATTACTGACAGTAAAAGAAAAAGAAAAATAGCTGAGACAATATTTCATATAGTCCAGGCCTTAAGCTTGCTGTGTAGCTGAGGCTGATTGGCCTTGACCTCCTGATCTTTCTTTCTCTCCAACTCCTCAAGTGATGGGATTACAGTCCTGTGTCACCACACTTGAACTATGAAATTCCAAATTAAAGTGGAGAATCGTTTTGGCCCTTCCCAGGAGTACCTTTTGAAGTAGGTATTTTCATCCTATGAAGACTCCTCTTCTTTCACATGGATGTGCTTAAAGACTTACCACATGGTAACAAGTAGAAGCATTAGGAGTGGTGTGAGAGCAAGGGGTCAAATGGGTAACAGGACCTTCTTGTTGACAGATAACTTTGTAAAAACACTTTTTTTTAATGCACATGGGTATTTTGTGTACATGTATGCCTGTGCACAACATGAATGCCCAGTTCCCAATGGAAGTAAAGAAAGGATGATGGATCCCCTAGAGCTGGAGTTACAGAGAGTTATGAGCCACTACGTGGGTGCTGAGAACTGAACCCATGTTCTCTGGAAGAGCAGTCACTGCTCTGAACCCCTAAGACTTCTCTTCAGCCCCAATTGTCACTGGACCACTTTTTTATAAGTTACTCATCACAACATAATCTTGAAGACTAGAAGAACGACTCAGGCCACGAAACGTTGGCCTGTGTTATTTAACAGCCCAGATTCAAAGGCTGATCCTCCAAGTTTTCAACAGGCTACCGGTTACAGTCAGTGCGCTGGTTCATGATACAGGCATTGAATACGTGTTCTCATGCAAAATGTTCAGTGGACAGGAGGATAACACAAGTCGGATAGGCTCAACGAGATAAATGGAACATGGGAATGCTACTACAAGAAATTCTACAGGCAAATTCTAGGAAATCCTAACAAAGGGTTATTAAGGAAAGATAAAGGAAGAAGCATGTCATTCAGATCCATATAACTTATTTCAGATTAAAACAAAATGAAGCAATAAAAGCAAGAGCCTGGAGGAATAGGAAGACTATCTCAGCGGTTAAGAGCAGAGAACCCATGTCTGGTTCACAGGGCCCGGAGTGGGCAGCTCACAGTTGTAGCATAATGCTCTCTTCTGGCTTCCATGGGCTCCTGCATAGACATGGCGCACATAAACTCACACACGCATTCAAAAGTAATAATGAAATACTTATAGTGTAAGTGTGTATCATGTAATATTTTTCTCTTCTGGATGTGAATACGCATAGAAAATTGGATAGTGAAAATTTAACCAGATGTCCTTCATTTTGATTTCTTCAGTCCAGAAACTTTAAACAATTCTTTCTTAGATCACCTCAGACTTAGACTGCTTCTTTTTAGGAAGAGCAGTCTCTTTTTGTTTTATGGGTAGAATAAATTCATGTGACTATCCCTGCTGCTTGTGCCGATTTTGTTCCTTTATGGGAATCTCTCGTTTCTATGGTGCAGTTTCTGTCTTTTGTGGTTGTTGGCTTTCCTCAAATGTTTGGGACTTCTCGGTCTCCTTCTCGTGTTTATAACGTCAGGATTAGGTTGACCTAGTCAGTGGCTGCAGTGTTTAATCTCATAAAGTCCCTTGTTCTCTTGTCAACTGGCCCAGTTCCTTAATAGGAAGGGAGACATGGACATCAGGCTTTTCCTTGGGGCTTTCCAACCGTGTAACCAAGGAAAATTGCATCCCAGTTTCCCTCCGGTGGTTATAGTTTACCCCCTCTTAGCCTGGTATAGTTATGAATAATGCTTTCTTTCACTTGAATGCGTCCCAATTTAGACAATAAATTACATTTTCATGTGGCTTCCAACCCGAGGAAATGACTGGAGTATTGTGTCATTTCTCTCTGTGGTCTCAACACTCACTTTGGCAATGTCTGGCAACAAATATCCCAGTTAATTTAGAAAGCAGAATTCATAGCTCTGACCTGGGGCACACGCTGTGTGCCAGGAAACCAGAGAATAAAGACTGATTCGGTTTCTCTGTGACAGGGTAATTAATTACCCCACTGGCTGCCTGCCTCTGTCTCTATGGCCTAACACTTTAGGTTTCTTTATCAGAGGTCATCAAAACTATTATCTTTCACCTGCATAGGAGTTAAGCTTTGCTTTGTTGTTAATTCCTAATGTGTGTTACCAGCCCCTGTCTAATCCAATCTATTTTAATATTCAGTGTTAATTTTATAATTGTACCTATAATACCACCCATAAAGACAATAATTACAGGTAAGATGTAAAAAGTTCATGATGTGTTAGGCACTATCTGAAGCTCTTGACTTCTTTCCATTGTCCCAGCTGGGCTACGAGGCCATTTCTAGTCTTTCCATTTCCCGGCTATGGTAATCAAGGTGCAGCAGGGATAGAGATCTTACCCCAGAGCCCGAAGATCCAGAAAGATAAAGCAACTCAGTAGAAACAACAGTGTTGGCTTCAGAACTCATATTATCACCCCCTAAGACTCTATGTCAATCAGCATCTCCTCCTAGCTCTGCAGAGCTGCCTGGGGTTTAACATTACTTTATTAGGTCTGTAGTTTCTGTGGGACTTGAGGAAGTGAGTTAACCCCGGAGCTCAGAGAGCCTTCCTGAACTTGGAGCTAAGTAAAATGCTTTCTGGTTCTGGTGTAAATGACTGCTGTGTCGCTGGCCACCTACCAGCCAGTCCTTTTCTCATGTGCACAAACACATCACTCCTTGCTAACATCAATCTAGAAAATTCCATGCAGATCTGGCATAAAAAGAGAAAGCAGCCGTGGGGATTTGTTCATGGCCCCTGGGCACTCTCAGTGGACAGGCCCTTTACAGTGTATAACCCCCCAAATCACAGTATTTTAAATCAGAAAGAGGCAGGAATAACAGAGGCCAAACCCATCATTTTGCAAATAAGAAAGGAAATTATAGGGAGATTGAGTTACTTACCCACATCCCGCAGCTAATTAGTGTAATTAGTGAGGGGCCACAATTGCCACCCAGCGTCCTAACAAAACCACTGTTCTGTTCATTCTGTCCCGCTGCCTCTCTGCTTCCTTGCTTTGGGAACAGAAAGAGAACATGATCAAAACCATGCCATTTCATGTATAGAAACCGTTTTAGTCTACAGGCTCTGGACCCATGCTTTTGGAGAGAAATAGCTACTTCAGTTTTCAAAGAAATTTAAGTCACTTGCTGTCTCTCTCATGGCTCGCTGTCATTTTGTTAGGTGTGTGTATAAGAGAGATACACATGTTGACTAAGTAAACCATCTAACTTTTCACCCCCAGCATAACACAAACTCTTATCTACTCCAATTCACATTTTCTTCTAGATGGATCTCCCGCCAAGAACAACAGGCTCGGAGGGCTTAAGGTGACCACATCACCCCTCTGCTGGGTCAGATAAAGATGTTTTCTACATTAAGACTAATGAGTTTCAAAAGGTGAAAACTTTTCTTTTTCTTGTTTTTCTTGTTTTTGGTTTTGTTTTGCTCCCTGACAGCAATCAGCTTTCTGGAGGTGTTCTAGAAACTGCAACATTCACAAGGTTAGAAAAAAATGGGGCACGAAATCAAGAAGAGGGGAGAAAGGAGAGATGTCTCATAACTTGTCAAGAGACAGCTTATTTCACATTCTAAGCAAACAAAAAACACATTCTTGTCTGGGACAAGTACAAAGGAAAAAAAAAACTGGAGTGGAGGCTAATAAAATTTTGTCATTTGTTGTGAAGGAAAATATATTGATTCTCAAGATCTCATTAGAAGTAGTAAGTTCTTTAAAAATGTCTCTTTCTCATAAGCCAAGATAAAGAGCAATGACTCCTGTTCATTAATACCCCTATCTTCTCTACTGAAGTTTCTACCGCTGTCTCTAGTTCAAACAGGTCCCCCAGGACACCTGGAACACCTCTAGATCCTCTTGCAGGTGCACTACGATGTGTGTACGTGTGAGGCCATGCTCGTGTACACACGGGTAGAGACCAGAAGATAATCTGCAAAGGTCAGGCTTGGCAGGAAGGGCCCCTACCTGCTGAGCCATCTCAACAGTCTCAATTTTTGAGGTGTTAATGTTGTTGCTGTTGTTTTGGTTTGGCCTCTGGTTTTGTTTTTTGTTTGTTTGTTTGGTTCGTTGGTTGGTTTTGGTTGTCGGAGACAGGGTTCCTCTGTGTAGCACTGTCCTGAAACTTGCTTTGTAGACCAAGTTGGCCTTGAACTCAGAGATTTGCCTGCCTCTGCTTCTTGAGTGCTGGGATTAAAGGCATGCACCACTACCACCTGGCTCAACACCCTATATTTTGCTTTCTTAGTAGTTCTTTTGTTGTAAATATATTAAAATGTTTAGTCTGGTTATATATTTGCTATGAGGTCTCATTCAGAGATGGGAGTTTCTCCACTTAATATGCAAGCCCTGTGTGGAGAACAAGGCTGGACACCAGAAGGGCTTGAAAATATTAAATGAATAACACTCTTTGGTTCCCTTGACATTTCAAAGCATCTTGAGTGCTGGAATATCAGATTCTCTCTGTCTCTCTGTCTCCTCTGTCTCTGAGTCTGTGTCTGTCTCTGTATGTCTCTATCTCTCTGTCTCTGCATGTCTATGTATGTCTCTGTCTCTCTCTCTGCCTCTCTCTCTATCTGTGTGTGTGTGTGTGTATGTGTGTGTGTGTGTGTGTGTGTGTGTGTTCAGTATCACTCAGGACCAAACCATCCACCTTAATTTTTGAGACAGTGTCTCTCACTGCGACCAGGGGCTTACTGATTAGGCTAGGCTGGGTGACCAGAGAGCCCCAGGAATCTTCCTGTCTTTGACTTCCCAGCTGAGAATGCATCACATGTGCCTTTTTTACATGGGTGCTGGGGCTTGAACCCGGGTCTTCAGGCTTGCCAGCAAGCACTTTACCAACAGAACTGTTTCCTCAATCCCCTCAGATAGCTTTCTTACCCTCCCATGTAAACCATTCTTATTTTAACTGCCTCATCATCCACCGGAAATATCTCATCTCTGAAATTTTGAACCCCATAGAATTTACTCTAGAAATTTGTTACCCAATTTTTCTGCTCCACCCCCCTGGTGAATTCTGTACTGCCTTGTTTCCCACAGCTCGGGTCTCCCTAACTGTAATGTGGATGCCCTACAGACAACCCATAGGTGACCTCTCCTTGACATCTAGGCTTGCTCAGTGAGAGCATCACCAACTAGCCCCATCTCAGTGTGTCTTCTCTCACACCAGGCGTGCTCGTTTCAGTTCTATCAAAACTGCTTTTGCCAAGGTCACCACCCCATAATCCCATCAGGTTATAAAAAAAAAAATTTAATGTCAAGAGTCAGGAGTGTATAGAAATACAAAAACTTTTCATATCAGTGGAGCAAAATATGGTCCAACCATTTTGGAAAGCAATTGGTGGTTTCTGGTAAGGTTGAAAAACATAAATTATGAACAACATATTTCCCTAGGAAAACTGCCACTCATGAGCACACGAGGACAGCTCTGTGAATGCTCGCCATGGCCTTGTCTGTAATTATAGAAATAATTTAGAAATCACCCATATGTCCAGTGTGGTAATCCTCCTTAAAAGTCGTTTTCCCCTTTCTGTCGGTGACAGAACATGCAAATTCTAGGTAACATCCAGGGTAAGTTCTTTTTCCTAGTCTTTGCTGTTGTGATGATGTGTTTACACTTTAGCGAGTGGATATAAACAAAACGGGGACTGCGCTTCTCCCCTTCATTCATTGTACCGGAGTAATGGAGACATGTTCCCTAGAGGTGTGGTGCCCATCTTGGCCTTTGCGATGACTCTGTGTTAGAGTCACGCATGACAGAACAGCGGGAATGGAGGGAGGCTGGGTTGCCCCTGTGATGTGCCAAGTCACCCCTGGGAACTTTGAGTTTATACACAAGAGAGAGATTTTCCTTACTGTGTTTAGGATGCTCTTGTTTTTGGTTCCTATTAGTCACCCTAGATCAAATATAATATTAACATTGAGAGTGATGTGCTCATGAAATCATCTCTAGATAGCTGTAAGGGAATAAACACAAAATAAACCTATCAATGTGGATAAGTCTCGGAAATATAATACTGAGATCATACCATGGATTTTAAATTAAAAATTAAAGTAGTACTATTATTTGCAAATACATAATTTCAAAAGTACGGACCGTCCGTGTTCCGAATCGGAACAACTTCATGACGGACTCATTTGAGCAAAGGCTGCTCTGATTTGACTCTGACTCACTTGACGTGTTACTCATTATCTTATCAGCCAGGAGAGCCGAAGCCATGCTAGTTAAGAGCCCTCAGCTTATCTGTCAAGAGCTCTCAGAGACGGCCCGTCCATTTCTCCAGTGTCCCCTTCAAAGCTGTCTCGCTGAAATAGCACCCGCTCTCCAGTATGGGAGTCACTCTCAAGCGACAAGATACGAGGCAAGCCGGTCACACTGGTGCAGGCCTGGAACCCCAGCACTCGTGAGGCTGATGTGGGAGATGAGGAGTTTGAGGTCAGCCTGAACTGCATAGCAAGCACCTGTCCTGCAAGACCATATGGTATGGTATGGTATGGTATGGTATGGTATGGTATGGTATGGTACGGTACGGTACGGTACGGAGTGCCTACTAGGCATCTTCTCCACATCCTGTAATGTTGTTAATTGTTCTAGTCTCCTCTCTGTTGCTGTGATAAAACACTCTAACCACAACCAATTTAGGGGACAGGGGGTTTATTTCATTTGACAGATTACAGTCTATCATTAAGGGAAATTAGAGCAGGAATTCAAGCTAGAACTTGAAGCAGAAACCACAGAGAAACATTTCTCACTGGCTCATGCTTAGCTATACAACCCCAGTTGTATACAACCCCGGTGCCACCTGCCCAGGGAATGGTGCTGCCCACAGTGGGCTGGGCCCTCCTACATCAATTAACATGCCCCCAGACATGCCCACAGGCCAGTCTGAACTGGATAATCCCTCAATTGAGACTCCCTTCTCAGAAGACTCTAGGCTGTGTCAAGTTGACTACTAAAACTAACTAGGACACTAAAACTTATGTCCCTTTTAAGGTTGTTACTCCATAATATCAGTAAAGTTTTTTTTTATCAGAAAAGATAAACATTAATCTGTAGGTTACTGTAACAAACTACAGTTTGGTAACAATCTATTAAAAGAACATGATACTGGTCACACATACTTTAGTAGACAATGCCAAACTCTTGAGAATCAAGGACTTTCAGAAGAAAGCCTGGAACAGAAAGCCCTGAAAAGTGAAGTGATGTCAGAAAGCTGTTGGGTAGGCTGTGAATTTGGTAATCTCGATCTGAAATAGAATGTTCAACTTGAGAAAACACTGAATGTCATCATCTATTCCAATCCCTTTCATTACCACATCCAATAGCAATCACCCCTACAAAAGAGGAAGTTCACCCCCAGAAAGGTTCCTTCTTTCTACATAGTCTGAAATGGAGTCACTAGCCTGTTAATACAAGGTCACCTACTGCTACTCAATGTTAGGGAGATCGTATCCAAAACCTCATTCCTTGCCTGTCTCAATGTCTTGAAGGGTTTTCCTAATGGTTTCCCTTTTGTTTTGATATTTTATATGTTGATTTTAAAGATGGGGGGGGTCTCATGTAACTGAGGACGGCCTCCAACTCACTAGATAGACTCTTGACTCTTCTGCCTCCTGGTACTAAGATTATAGGCCTGCATCACTACTCCTGGCTTCCTTAAGTTTTCTTCTGGGTTGCTCCATAATTTTAGTTCTTACATTCAGATCTTCGATCCATCTTTTAGTTGAGTTTTGTATAGGATGGGAGATACGGGTGAAGTTTCATTGTCTTAACAATGGGCATCCAGTTGTCTCGGTGTTATACATTAAAGAGGCTTCACTTCTCCAGTGTATGTCTTGATGCCTTTTTTGAGACTCAGATGCAGGTGTGTAGGTTTGTTTCTAGACCTCTACTCTGCTCTGTTGATCTATATGTCTATTTTTGTTTGTTTGTTTTCTTTTGTTTTGTTTAATGCTCACTCCATGCTGTTTCAGTTACTATGTAATAGTAGGTATTGTAATGCCTCTAAATTTGATCTTTGGATGTCTCTGAATATGTGTGTGGGAAGTGTGTGTGTATGTGTTTGTGTGTGTGTGCATGTATGTGTGTATATATATATGCGTGTATGTGTATATATATGTGCACGCATGTGCATTTGTGTGTGTATGTGTTTGTATATGTATATGTGTGTATGCATGTGTATATGAATGTGTGTGTATGTGTGTGTGTTTGTTTGTGCATGTATGATTATGTGTGTGTGTGTGTGTGTGTGTGTATGTGAATGTGTGTGTGTGTATGTGCATGCGTGTGTGTATTTGTTTGGGTATGTATGTGTGCATGTACATGTCTGTGCAGGCCAGAGGACTATTGTTGAGTGTTTTGCTCAATTGTTCTCCACCTTATTTTTGGAAACAAGGTTTCTCTCTGAACCAAGAGTTTTCCAATTCAGCTAGACTGGTTTAACCTGCAACCTCTGGGGATCCTCCTATCTTCCCCTCCCCAGGGTTAGCACTACCATCACTGCAGACACACTTTTTATTGGATCCCTCTAATCCAAACTCAGGTGCTAAGACTTGTGCATCTAGTTATTTATTTATTTAGTTAGTTAGTTAGTCCACTGACTCATATCTCCTAAGTCTGTAAGTAACTTTATGTATGACCCTGTTAACAATGTTAGTAATATTCAGATTGTTCCTATGGAAAACAGAGCTCTGCCATATGATCCATCTGTCCTACTTCTGGGTAAATATCCAAAGGACATGAAACAACCATACTAAAGAAATCCTTGCATGCTGTATTTATCGTGGCATTATATACAATAACTAAGCTGATTCATCAGTCTAGATGTTCGCCAATGAATAAATGTGTTGTAAATTAATAATCCGTAGGTGGCTTCCCAGTCCCTCCAGGTAGCTGCACCACCTGCTGGATGCTGGCCAGCTGTGGCAGCAGGCTCCAGGGAGGGAAGCCATGCTGCAAGATGGGTCTGTGGTGCACCCATCCAGTCTTAGATCGGAGGTCTGTGAGCCTATGAGAACGAACAGGATTCTCAGGAGTAAATGGCAGAGGGCTTGAACTCGTTTATTGGTGGAAGGGCTTACATATTGATAGTCAGAGAAATAGTCCCTATATCGCAGGAATGTCATTGGAAGCTCATTGGTTAGGACAGGACTTAGGTATTTTTCTGGGGAGCAGAGGGATAGATCTCTTATGGAAGGGGTTAGTTGCAACTCCAGATAAACAGTTCTGCCAGATCTCGTGCCGTTGGAGGGGGCAGTGTTTTGCTGTGTCCTGTGGCCTGTCAGCTGCTATGGAGGGGAGGAGCCAGATTCCTGCCAGCTCCTCAGGATGAGAGTTTGGGGTTTTAAGTGCCCTCGACCCACTTTAGCTGCAAGACAGCCCCACATAAATGGATAAAGGAAATGTGCTAAATGCAGACAATGGATTATTATTTGGCCATAAAAAATAAAATCCTGTTATTCGTAGCAAAATGGATATTGCTGGAGGACGTTATGTGGACTGAAATAAGCCAGCGACGGAAAGGTGAGGACCATGTGTTCTCCCTCACCTGTGGAAGTAGCAACAACAACAGAAATCCAAGATGAGTGGAGAACGAGAATGGTTTACTGCAGTTTAGATTAAGGGTGATTAGATCTGGTCAGCCACGCCATGTGTGCGTACGGAAATAACGGGCCAAACCCTATTAACATGTACAACCAGTTCATGTTCATCCAAAGTAAAATATGGAGAGAAAATAACAGAAAGCCAAAGAGAAAGACAGTTTCAATTCACCTCATAATTTTAGCGAATGCACACACACACACACACACACACACACACAGCCACCAGCTGCCTGTATCTGGTTCTGAGTGGGAGGCAGGGGAAAGATGGAAGGGAGGAGATGCTGAGTTGCCGCCAGGAGCGTTCTGCCTCTGTTTGGGAAGAAGTCTGTTCAAGCCACTGAGCAAACTGGAACTCTGCTGTCAGCGTTCCCCTTCTTCAAGCCCTCAGTTGAGGGGAAGAGGAAAGGAAACAGACCTGTTCATAGGAAGAGAGGCAACTGAGGAGAGCCAGGACTTGACCTTGTCCAGTGCCCATCTTAGTTCGGCTCCCTACGCTAGGGCCCCAAGATTTAATCATCACTGGACACTTGGGTCCACAAACACACTGCCTTAGTTCCTCTATATTTTAAAAGAAATTAGGAGACAGAAATTGGTAAAGGAAGAAAAGATTTATTTTATTTTTTTGAGAGAGGTTTTTTTTTTTTTTTATGTAGCCCAGGCTAGCCTAGAACTCACTTGCCCTTCTGACCCTCCTGCCTCCACTTCCCAAGGACTGGGACTAAAGGCCTTTAGCACTCTGTTTGGTTTTATGTGGTATTAAAGATGAAACCCAGGGCTTCACATGTCCTAGACAGGCACTTTACCCACGGAGCCACATTCACAGCCAGAAAACGGATGTATTTATAGCTTGGCTAAAACTGGAAGAGAAAGGCTACTAATTTCTCTGCAGGTTGCCTGTATCAGTGTTATACTGTCAAAGAGCAGATGAAACAAGAGTCAGGAGACACGCATGTCAGTGTCTGAGATGGCCCTCAGAGCCCTGTGAACTCTCTTCCCGAGAGGCAAATTCCTACTCTGTACCAGGGATTCAGCATTTCCCTCCCTAGGCATGAAATTTCCAGGGACGCTCTAGTTCTCTGGGGCCTGTTGTCTTGGAGGCACTGTTTCATAATGACACAGTGTCCACCACCTTTCTCTATAGGTCCCGTCTTTGAGTCAAAATAAAATGCACTGTGGTTCTCACCACTGATTCCTATAACGTCACTCCCGATGGATCAAACCCTTCCTCTTACGTAACAATCTTTCACATATGTGGTAAGTCAAGCATAATAACAGCAACAATAATAACAGAAGATCAGCATCACGATGTTTGTACGCCAGGCCCTTACTTACTGTTGTGCTTTAAGTGTGAATGGCCTCCCACTGGCATATGTGCTTAAACACCGGGTCGGAGCTTCTGGGCCTGTTTGGGTAGGTTGTGAACGCTTCAGGAGTTGTGCTGGGGACAGTGCATCACCAGATGGGCCTTGAGGTTTTATCCTCCCGCCCCCATTTCCTGTCCACTGTAAGGCTAGCCACTCCTGCCACCTACCCTACCGTGATGGACTGTAGCCCCTCCAACTGTGATCCCGAATAAACCCTCGCTTCCCGAAGTTGTTTCTCGTCATATTTTCAGACACAGCAAAGTAACTAATCCGCTAAGTATGACTGCCTCATTTTGCAGACGAGAAATATAAAAACTTACCCTGTAACACTTCCCTGGGTGTTAACACTAAGGTGCTCTTTCATAAACCTCCTGTGGAGCGCCGTCTCCACGCACGCGTCCCCCGGGACTCAGACTCCTTCACAACGATCACCGAAAACAGCACTGGCTGAGTGGACTCACAGGGGAAGGGTCACATAACGGCGAACAAGCCAAGAATGGCTAACGAGCAACCTAGAAACACGGGGGGGGGGGTGGGGGGGGATTTGTGAAATACAGTGAATATATGAATGGACTCAAATCCTAGCCCAAACACTCACTTGAGAGTAGCTTTGTGTCAACACCCAAGGAAAGCCACAGCAGAACGAAGGTTTCTTCACAGCGTTTATGGATCTACTGAAGTCTAAGCATAAAATCAGTCCAACCAACTGAATATGTAAGATTGGATGAAATCGTGCCCATATTACATTAATTACACACTCAGTTTGTGTCTCAAAATCTTTGGAGACAAAAATCACCCAGATTCTATTATTAAAACACATAATGATATCTACCAGTGATGATAATGTATGAGTCTGTAAAATAATATGGAAATTAACTTTTTAAAAATGGGTTGATACATTTACCTCTTCAGAGACATGATATATTAATTTTGGGTACAGCTCAATCGCCTAGGACCATTGCCTAGCAGGCTCAGCGCCCCGGGATCAGTCCCTAGCACCGCATACATCAGCGAAACAGTGGGGTATCTCTGTGAACAAAAGCTTTATTTCTCTTGTGAGTGTTAAGAAAAAGTCTACAGATCCTTTGGCAAGGATTATTAGGCGCCTTATTCATGGGCAAGTCCTTTCTGTTTGTTTGTTCGTTTAATAATGCATCTGTTGGTTGATCCATCAAGTTGCTTGGAGAGCTCTACAGTACATTAGCAAGTCTGCTAAATAACAGATAATTAGTCTCTAGGAAAAAGAGAGAGAGAGAGAGAGAAAAGAGAGAATGCCACAGTGCCTGAAAATCTGTTCCTTGTCTGATGCCTCTTTATATACGGGGCTGCTCCAACTGCTCAGATTGACACAGGCTCTGACCATGTTTCCTTTCAAAGCCTGCTCATCCGCTATTCGTGCTGCAGCGCTCCACGCATCTGAGCTCCTGTTTTCATTGTGTTCTCTACTCCGGTGCTCACAGTTATGGCTGAGCTAAAGGAATCTGCATGCAGTTATACAGATGCATAAAAGGGAACTATATGGGAGTCTCATTTCAAGAATAACTATGAACTACTGAAATTGAGGAAAGTTTCAAAAGGGAATTAGAAGCAAGAGGTTAGTTCGCACAACAGGAAATAGCCTGTGATGAGGAAATGGTCCATCTGATAAATTAATTTACTCTCGCGCAGCGTGAATTTCACAGCAAGATCGTGATTCCACATTGTGAAATTCATGGAGGAAATTTAGTTTCATTGTGGTTTGGTTTTTTAAATTTATTTTAAAATTTACTTTAAATTATTTGTATGTAGGTACATACATGTGAGAGCATGTTCCTGTGGAAGAGGCCAGAGGCATGAGATCCCACTGGAGTTAGACTTAAAGGTGTCTGTGAGCCCCCTCACCTTGAGTGGCTGAGAATTGAACTCAGGTCTTCTGCAAGAGCAGGGATCCCTCTTAGCCACCAAGCCTCTCTCTAGCTTCAGGTTTGGATTATTGAGATAGTCTTTTTATATAGCCCAGACTCACCTCAAGCTCAGTCTCCCGTCTCTGCCTTTTGAGTGCTGAGGTTACAGATGTGTACTACCACATCCGTCATGAGAAGATATTGTAAGTGATAACTCACATTTTCAAAGTGAATGACTTCCAAAGTAAGCCATCCAGAATCTTATTTTACAGCAGTCAGAGTATTTGTCTCAAACCCTACGACTATGCAGATGATCTGCTAGCTAAAACACCAGACAGAACTTCCTGCTGTTTGAAGTAGTCCAACCTTCTCTCTTTCCTAAACTAATTTGATTCCCCTGTTAACTCTTAATAAAAGTTCTCCAGGGAAACAGTTCCTTGCTAGTCAGACTGAAACAGGAGCAAAATAACTTGACTGTTGGGCATAAAATTTAGAGTTATCAGTAAAGTTCCCCCCTCCAAGTAGTAAGTTTTATTGAAATCAAAGAAAAGTTAAAAATGTATCAAGGAATGGTATGGTGATAAATACTGAGCATCCCAGAATTTTGGAGGCTACGGCAGAAGGATCATGAATTTGAGGCTGGCCTGCCTAGTTTATATATCAAGATGCTGAATCAGAAAAACCGAGGCTCATTAGTAGAGAGCATTGACTGAATGTATATATCTCCTTGGGCATTAGCTCAGTGGCAGAGTCCTTGCCTAACACAAGCAAGGTCTTGGGATCATTCCTAGCACTACAATAAACCAACCAATCCATCAATCAATAAAAATTAAGATAAAAAAATTAGAGCTTACCAAGTGAATTTTCTATGTGAGTAGTGTTACCATGTATCAACCCAAGATTTAAGCATATTGAGAAGGTTGTTCTAACATGAGGAGGTGTCCCATGAGTCAACTGAAGATTTCCCATAGCCTTACATAATATGTTGTGCACTTTTCCAAAACTCCTTATCAAGCCTGCACTTTATTTAAAGGCGAGCTGTAAGGGAGAAACACTGTAACGAACAGGGCAACCAGAAACTCTAGATTCTCTTCAGCTGCGAAGGGAAACTGACTAATCTAAGAAATTTGTTTTTCTTTCCTCCCGCTGATCTTGATCCAGCTGGAGGAAGCTGACAGGCATTTGCTGATTTTCCTTTACAATCAGCTGGGCACAAGCTTCGGAGGAAGCCAGGCAGGTCCCAGCAGAGAGGAAACTGCCTAGTACCTTCGTCAGTTTCCTGTTGCATCTGACTGATAGCAGAGAGAAGAGGATGTGACGTTCCACTGCTGCATTTTGAGTCTAAGATGCAGCTGATAAATGCCTCCACCTTTCAGAGGCCAGTGATTGACAGTTTCTTCTAACCAAATCTAGGTTCAGACTTTCGAGTCTGCCTCTGAAGCATCCATTAACTGCTCGGTCCTTTAAAACATGTTGTACGAGAGATCAAGAGCCCAAAGTTAAGATGCTTTTTTTTTTTTTCATAAACAGTCCCCTGATGATCTATAAAATTCCACAAAAACATCAAATCTGTTTCTAGAGAAATTTGCTGCTTCAGACTTTGGTCAGCTCATCACAGATGCTTCCACGGGGGAAAATGTCTCCTGATTTAGCGAGTGGTTAGGAGTGTGTTGGAGATATTTTATTAGATTCTGTTACCCAAATATTCGTAACAGAGCAGTAAGAAACTCTACTTGAATATTTTTAATGACTTCCATTTGATTAAAGAAGAATTTGAGTATTTTACTAAAGATGTGACAGCCTTGTGCAATACAGTTCTGGCCTCTCTTTCCAGACTTGTCTCAAACCACTCCAGTGTCGCTATTAATTTTAAGAGTCTACACATTGTGCCCTAAGCTTTAAGAGCTTGGACCAAGACCAGACTACCATTCTAAATGGACTTACCAATTCTATTCTCCTTTTAAAGTTGTGTCCATGGGTCAAATCTAGTTCAAGGGCCTTTGTAATGTGCATCATATCTCTGTCTCTTGCAAACTAATCATTCTACCAATGGGGCACATCTAAGTAGTGCAGTTATTTCCTGACTTCAATTTCTTTTTGTGGCAAGGTCTCATGGCTGGAACTCACTATGCAGCACAGGGATGACTTTGAACTTCTGATTTTCCTGCCTCACAGATTATGGGATCACAGGCCTTCACCACCTTGCTTTGTTTTATGCTGTGCTGGGGAGAGAAGCCAGGACTTCATGCGTGCCAGACAAGTACCTTACAAACTGAGCTACACTTCCAGTCCTTACATATTAGCTAAATAGGTCTTTGGAGACTCTGCCTTTGCCAAAGGCTGCCTGCAGGAGCTAGAACTCTCACACACACAAAAAGAAAAGCTGTAGAATTTACCCAGTAAGAAAAGTGGACTTGGAGGATCCAACAGACAAACTCTTCTTCAGCTAACCCCGGGCTATTTCCAGTTGCTCTGCTTTCCAAAGTCAGCTGTTTTGTTTCTGTGAAGCTGGGACCAGCAAAGTAAAATACCACCTGATGTTCACTCCCATTTCTTCCTCCTGTTTCTCTTCACTCCTGGTTCCCTGGGATTGCACCATAAAATGATGACTGCATAACCCCAAACTTATTTTCTAGGAAATCTGAATAGCAACTAATGGTAAACTCTATGCCTAGTGTTAGGGAAGAAGCACTCTTTTTATGTATGACTTCTCCCAAAAGCAGCTTTGGGAGAAAAGGGATTATTTTAGCTTGCATAGTCCATCACGAAGGGAAGTCAGAGCAGGAACTCAAAGAAGGAAGCTCAAGGCAGGACCGTGCCGTCATGCCTTGCTCAGCCTGCTTTCTTATCCCACCCAGGGCCGCCAGCCCAGGGAGCACACCCTACAGTGAGCTCCTATCAATCACTAATTAGGAAAAACGCACTATAGACTTACCCATAGGCCAGTCTTATAGAGGGATTTTCTCAATTGCGAGTCTCACTTCCCAGATGACTCTAGCTTGTGTCACATTGACATGAAATTACCAATATACCTACATGTGTCCCTAGCATCCCATGTGATCTTCTATTAAAAAATACTGGAAATTGTTTTATATCGACATATTTAAATCATCCACAAATTTTTGCCTACATAATATTCTAATGTGTAGCTATACCATAATTCATTCATTCATTCCATTATTAAATGAAGCTTCAGGCTGTTTCCCTGAGTAACACTGTACGTATTTTGGTATTTCATACTTCTCTGTCCCTGGTCGCTTTGTTTTTCATTTGTTTGTTTTGCCATAACCAAGCAACATGAGGAAGAAAGAGTCTATTTAATTTACGGGTTACACAGCCTATCAGCAAGGAAAGCCCAGCCAGGAACTTGGAGGCAGGAGGATCTGAAACAGAGACCATCAAGAAATGTTGCTTACTGACTTGTTCAGTTATACAGTCCAGGCCCACCCGCCTGGGGCTAGTACCACCTATAGTGGGTTAGGCTCTCTCACGTCAATCAGCTATCAAGAAAGTGCCCCCAGGACACATTCACAGATCAATCTGATGAAGGCAACTCCTCAACTGAGATCCCTCTTTGCAGGCTTAGGTCAAGTTGGAAAAACTGTGACAACGCTTGCGTGTCTATAGTATCTATGCTCAACCTGTGGGTTGTGACCCCTTTGGAGGTCCAATACGACCCTTTTACAGCAGCCGCCTAAGACCATCTGCATACCAGATATTTACATTGCAATTCACAACGGTAGCAAAATTACAGTTATGAAGTAGCAACGAAAAGAATTCATGACTGGGGGGGAGCGGGGTCACCACAGCATGGGGAACTGTATTAAAGGGTTGCAGCATTAGGAAGGTTGAGAGCCATTGCTCTATAGTGTATGTTTCTAGAAATATTACTAGCTCAAAGGGGTTTCTGAGTCTGCATCTGTTACCTGGTATCTGATTCTGTTAGTGTGTTGACAAAAGTTTTGCTTTCTGCCTTTTGGTTGATGGAACAGAAAATCTCGTCAAAAATGTAGGCCACACTTGTCTTGTTAAAAGCTGCATCAAATATAACTTCCAATTCCCAAGAGTCATTTGTTTTTTTTTTTTCTTTTCTGTGAACCATTTGTTCTTGAGGAAATCTTCACCCAGAGAGCAATCACTGGAGCCTCTATTTTTAAAATCTTGAGCACCAGTCTCCAAGAAAATTGAAGCGGGGATTTAACACTACTCTCGCCACCAGTGCTTGATAGACTTGTGATGCATGCCCTTCCTGAGCTGCAAAGGCGAGCCCCCTGCTTGTCAAGTTCACATTCTGGCAAGAAATGATAGACAGTGTGGGGAGAGAGGAAATCGGGCTCACAAGGAGCTGTTTGTCTCAACTGTGATGCTCCAGGCATGTGACACACCCATGCTGAGGGCTGATGTTTGTGTCACTGCAGCTGACATTTCAATGCAGTATTTGGGGATGGCATTGACCTAAAGACAGTGTCCTAGTTCTCAGAACCCCAAGGTTGAAGCCTGACTAGAAGTGTTGGACTGGTTAGGGTCAGCATGACAATCCTGAACATAAAACAATTTGCAAGTTGTCACAAAGAGCACAGAGAATAGAAGGGATTTAAACATCCATAAGAGCAGGAAAGGGAGGTCTGCTGAGGTGAGTTTTGAAAAAAGGAACTTGAAGGATTAAATGGAACATCATCGCAGAGAGCAACACAGAGAGAGCTGTCTGTAAAAGACTATAATTAGCAAAAAGATGGAGGCCTGAGGTATTTTTACTGTAAAGGTTGACTAATCCAGGGTAGCCAGAAAGCCAGTCCCAGTGTAGTGTGTGTGTGTGTGTGTGTGTGTGTGTGTGTGTTTATAGGCAAGAGCATTAAATACGAACAAAAGAGACAAAGTCACCCTTTACTTTAAAGACTTTTCTTCCTTGTGTTTCTGAATTAAGCTCGAATTTTCTTATACATTTTATCTGACACACATAAAAAAGCAACCCAGTATACACACAGTGGGATGATATATAAATGACCTATTAAAGGGAAGATAGAGGATCAGGTCAGAAAGAGTCGGTCCTGCTTAATTACAATCCCTCCTGAAAAATTAAAAACAAATCCTAGGGTATGAAGGCTAACGGATATATTTGTAAGGATGAAATGACTCAAACTCAGATTGGGACAAAGCAAAGACTTTTTTCTCAAGCCTACAAAATAATGCACTTTTAAAGACATGTTCTATTCACCCTTCCATCACCCTCCCTTGCCCTCCTCCCCTCGCTTGCTGGCTCCTTTCCCCTCCCTCTGTCTCCATGCCTTGTATATATTTAAATCTAGGTTCTGCATATGAGAGGAACTGCACAATAAAAACTTCTTTAAAATCGGGAGGTGCATAGCTTTTATATTTATGATAATAAGGACTATTGGAATAAAGAACAATCAAAGTGTGGCTGAAAAGAGGGGCCCGTGAGTGAAATGAGTTGCATTATGGAGGCTCTAATGATCTTCACTCTGTAAACACCCAAGAGATTTTCCTAATGAATACTCCAGAGTGTAGCCATCTTTAAAAATCTGCTTGGCTTTAACAAGGAAAAAAAAAAAAAAACACATGATAATTATTTTTTCAAAAAGACACTGCCAAGGTTTATCCATGCCAAAATGCTGAAGGAAATTTTAATGCGAAATGAAGCACAGAGAAGCAGTAATAATGAGAGCAGCTCACAAAGGCTCTGCCATTCGCAGAGATGTGGCATTTTCTATTCCTTCCTCCAGCTCCTCCTCAAACTGTTCTCGCCTAATCCTCTGTGTTTATATTATCCACCCCCCTAAAACTCAGCACTTGACAGACTCCAGGGATTAAAAACAAGCTCTCATTCCCAAATCTTCACATATAAGGCAAAACAAGCCACAGAGGTTCAAATGACCTCACTAACATCCTGCTGTAGGTCTCAGCCTTGCCCCGAAGCTCCAGGCAGGGCTATATCTAGTCAGCTGTCTTTGGTTTGCTTTGTGGTGTTGTAGTTGGAAATCAAAGGCCTCCCTCATGCTAAGCAAGCACTCTAGTCCCACCCTAGTCCAATTACTTTTTCGTAACAACCGTCTACAACTTCAGAACTCAGGAGAAATCAAGCCTGGACCTTCCTGGTAGAGTAGGAGGGAGGGTAGGGGATGGAAGCAGTATGGCTGGGTGTCCAGAACTGGCTAAGAAGTGGTCATTTGGGACAGGGTAGATTGCTGCATGCAGAATCCATGCCAAAATACTCTTTCTGCCCCGTCCCCCCATCCCCGGTTTCATGCTATTTTTATTAATTATTTGAGAATTTCATAAAATGTATCCCCATCATACCTACTTCTTATTTCTACCAGGTCCACCTTCCCAATCCTATGTGCCACCCAAGGGCCATTCTGTGTTGCTGTGTCCTCACAGGAGCATGTTCAGACTCCCTGTGGGCAGACCCTTAAAGAAAACTGACTCCTCCCCAACAATACCAGAAGCCATCAACTGTGAAGAGCTATACCTCAGCATCTCGATCACAATTTTTGAGGACTCTCTTCAATAGCTTCACGTCTGGACTGTTTCTTTATTCGGGAGTGGGGCAGAGAGGTTGGTATTAAAGCCCTCAATGTCTCTCATCCACAGCCATGAATCTTTAGTCGTTGATACCACTGCAAAAGCCACTCTCCTGACTGTAGCTGCTGGTGGCAGCATGGACATCAGCCCGGTCCCCAGAGGCAGGATGGATCACAGACATCAAGATGGTCTTTGCTGGCAGCACGGATCCCAGACATCCATGACGTCCACATGGCTTCCAGCTGCAGCACCAATTCAGGGACATCAATATGGCACTCTTAGCTGATTGTCCCATAGCCTTTCCCCCTTTTTGCCTATAAGCCAAACCCCAACTTTGTTTAGGAACACGTGACCAGCACATGGAATGAGTGATGTTAGGTCTCAGCCAATCATAGTAAACCCATTTTCCTTTGCTAGTGATTGGGGCGGGAGCAGACACGCCTACCCAGTGTTGATAGGTACAATTTGAAAAGTTGCCTGAGGACTCATTGAAAAGATTTTATTATCCAAACAAAGAAACAAGCCTTTTATGTCCTTCCCTTTGATTTTACCTTGCATGCCTTTGAATAAAGGGTATTTCCTACAGTGGTGACAGCAAGCTGACAATCACTGGAGAAAAACTTGTGACTCATTGAGGAAGCAGGGTGGAATTTGTCTCGATTTGGAATTGAGTTGCTGAATCAAACTTGAGGGAGTCTTCTGATTGAGTAAGGAAAAAATTCTTGTATGGTCTTAGGACATTACCTGCTTATGGTCCCCCCCCCACTTCTTTTTTCTATAGTACTTGAAATTGAACCCAGGGTCACTCGTATGTTAACCAAGTACTTACCTGCTGAGCTGTGTCCCCAGCTCAGATTTCTGTTTCTTGCAGACAAAAAAGCATTTCTACATGGTAGAAACTAAGTCAGTAGCCCAGGGAACAATGGCAGACTGTATACCAGGAGTGAGATGGAGCAGTGAGTAGGAGAGCTGTGGAATGTTCGGGTCTGGGAGTGCATTTGCTGTGTTTTGGAGGTCTCCCCCAGCGTGCCTCTGGCTGTGTGAAACAGGGCTGGCACCAACAGTGCGAAGAGCCAGTGTAGGGATGACCATCCCCAAACCGTTCTGCTCTTCTTTCTTCGTATAACACACAGATCCTCATTGTCCTGTGCTCAGGCTCTTCCATGCTTCTGACAGGCCTCCTGTCCTTTGTCTCTCCACCTTCTGTCCTACCCCGGATGTAGCTGTTAGATTAACCACTAGTTGTGTCACTTTTGTACTTGAAAACTTTTGGTGCTTCTCTCTTTTTCTTATTGCTGTGGAAAGACACCAAGACTAAGGCAATTCATAGAAGAGTTTATTGGGACTTATAGTTTTAGAGGGTGAGTCCATGACGGTCATGGTGAGAAGCATGACAACAGGCCAGAGTCCTAGACAGACAGAGAGCAATAACTAAGAGCTTACATTCTTATCAATAAGTAGGAGGCAAAGAAAAAGGACAAACTGGGAATAGGGTCAGCTTTCGAAACTGCAAAGCCCACACTCCCAGTGACACATCTCCTGCAACAAGGCCACACCTCCTAATCCCTCCCAAACAGTTCCACCAACAGAGAACCAAGCATTTAAATGCATTCAAACCTATGGAGGCTATTTTCACTCAAACCACCACATTCCCCATGTTAAAAGTTTACCTTCACTGGCCTTGCTTGTGGTTAGGTCTTTTACAGTAGGCATCTCTAACTAGATTATAGTCCTTTAAGTCAGCTCTTTGTTGTAAATGTTTGTTTTAGGAGTTTCTCACAGAACATATGTGATAACTTTCAATAGTTTTTTAATCACAGACACGTTCATTTAACTTTGTTTTTCTTAGCCTCTCACCTTCCAGATTTTAGAAGAAATCATATTGACAGATGACTGGATATACCTACTGATTTTATAAATAAGCTATTTTGAACATGTAATATCATTCTTATAAATTATGCTTAGATTAATTTTCCATGCTTGACTACTATTTTTCTTATTTTTCTTGGTATGGATGTTTATGGTCTTTAGACACTCAGGAGACTGAGGCAGGAGGAGAATGAGGCAGAATGATGTTGGGAGAAGCTGGTCTTTATTGTTGGTCCACCAGAATATTTTATCTTGAGTATTCTTACCTCTGGATGTTTTGGATATTACTCTGAGCATTTATACCTGTTTTTGAGCACATTTTCTCTTATTTACACTGGAAAATATTCTAATGAATGCTTTGGTATCTTTCCTAAGATACCAATCTGCTGCTACCACAACGACTCTATCTCTTTCTACTACCCATAGCCTTCATCGAATTCCAGGCTCTCCAAATGTACTTTTTTCTAAATGTGAGACAATGTCTCCCAAAATTCTACTAATTTAGTTAGTAGAACAGTCCCCATGTTCTCAATTTCTCCCAACCATCTTCCCTTCAAAGGCTCCTCCCCATCACTTCGTGATCAAAGGCCCACTCTTAATGAGTTTTCCTGAGGAATTATTCCCAGAGACTAGATACTGAAGGCCAGGAGTCATATCACCTGAATTTGAATCTCAGTTCCACGTATACTCTTTGACAGGTTACTTGTTTTTTCTAAGGCTCATCTTCATTTGTCAAGTGGGAATAATAATTGAAGGATTTTTCAAACAAATGTCATCATCCACACAGAAACTTTACAATGGTGCCTGGCACTTGTAAGGATTCAAGAAGATTCTAGTTGGCCGTAAAGGAAACTAGCTCAAGTATTCAGAACAGAAATTTTTCATTCAGTATGCTAGTAGCTCAGGAACAGGAAAGCCCAGCTCAGACACCAAAGAAAGATTAAGGACCAAGATAGTCACAGGGATCCAGGTAACCAGAAAAGGGGGTAAGGGAGAAGATGGGGAGAGATCTATCTTTTGGTGTCTATGTTTCTCTGCTCAAGATTCAAGTTTCTCAGAACAATCATTTGATCGGTCTAGTTTGTGTCACGTGCTTACCTGTTTTGCGTGGCTGACAAATCGTCTTAGGTAATGAGACAGCTAATTGCCCCCAGTAGCATCCCTCAGCAACTGTAGAGCGCTGCCACCGCAACGTGTAACTTAAAGACAAACACACTAACTACATTTGTTGCTTTACATTTGCTCTGTTCCTAAGACAAGGATTGTGTCCTGTCAGCTACATTGACCGATGTGTTAACCCAACCATTGTCGATATTCTGAGTTTGCGGCTAGATTTTTCTGATACAATTTGACTTGTCACACTGATGATTTGCATTTTCAAGGCTCAATCCAAAGGAAAACACATGTTCCTCTTTTGCATGTTTAAGCTTTGGAAATCTGTTCCTGATTATTGTGAAGGGATATAATGAGGCTGTTTCTGAAGGATAGAAGAAGCTGAGGGTGAAGTTGTTAACCAAAGACTCTCAGTATTAAAGAGAAAAAGGAGAAAGCATAGACCCACTTGTCAGTCTTCATCTTCATTTGTCTCTAAATTTTGCCTAGATTCCAGCCCTAGAATGGGATGATGTCAAAGAGAAAAAGAGGAGTTGGAAGGAGAGCATCTCAACGGGCAAGTCTTTAGAAGGTTGACTGCATGCTGCATCTATAGCCAAAAGGTATCAGCTGTGTCCATCTTTCCTTTTAAATGTAGTTTCCCCTCAAACCATCTTTTATTAAAGGCAGCCTGATTCCCGTTGTCTTGTGACATCCTGTCTCCCAATAGCTGACTCCTGTTCCATTCCTTTCTGTGAAGTCATAGGATGAGTCAGCTTCTCAAGTATCATTTTGGCTTCGTCTTTCAAATGGTATACTAGTTCCTGATCCAGATGTGAGAGCAGTCTGGCTGTGACATCTGTCACCTCTTTGTTCATCTGCACCGATTCTACTGATCTAACTGGTGAGGAGTATATTCATCTCCCTCCATTCCATACGTCTGCTTCTCTCGAAACTGTACACACGGGACCACTGACAAGCAAACTGGAAGGGGGCCCGTGGTCCCTGGTGCGATTGTCTATGGAAAGAGGACAGTAAGAGGAGTTGTGGGCCTTGTATGAGTATCGGGGAACTCTAACAATGACTGGCCAAGTTATTGGAGACCGTAGACTTGAGGTCCCCAGGGTTGGGTGCCGGGAGCACCCAACTAAGTAGGGAGACAGTGCTTAGTGGGTGGAGAGTTTCAGTTCTGCTGTGAACTGGTAGCGGTGATGGCGGCGTAGCGCTGTGAATGGTCTTAATGCCGCTCAACTGCACACTTCAAAGTGGTTGAGAGGGCACGCTTCGCGTTGTGCATCTTTTATCACGGTCATTGTAAAGACGGGTCAGTAGAATCAGATGCTGGTGAAAGTTCAGGTGCAGAGAGGATTGAAACACGCCTCGTGTTTAATGTCGTGGAGACCGCGGGTGACCAGAGTGAGAAGGAGCCGCCTGCACTACAGACGACCCGTTATCCGCATGTAAAGACCCATGCGTACTTTCTCGCTGATAACTTCCTTTCAGTAAAAGTGAGTCATGGCTGATTCAGGCCCCGTACAGCTTCCACGACTAACCACCCCCCCCACCCCCCCCCCCCCCCCCCCCCCCCCCCCGCTCCTGCCGCCAGCTGATTCATTTCATTCTTCCTGGTCCTCTCTTTGGCTCGCACACATATTTCATCTTTTTCTAGCTGAAGCTGAACAAGACTGTGATGTCCTGAATCCTCAAGTATTGTGTGAATAAGCCTCCGCAGTGCCAGCCAATACTTTCCCCTGCTTCTAATTAGAGAGCAATCTCTTCTTCCCTGCGTTTTTTTCCTAGATTAACTCCATCTGATTTCAAAAAAATCCTTACCAAAGCTTCCATCTCCATTATCCACTAGATTTCATTAAAGAATAGGAAAATGCCATCTTAAATCTGTTTCACGAATGAGCTTAACATTCTAAAGCATTTAATTTCCCATTTCAGAAACTTGATAGAGGTGTTGTAGCACAGCGACTTTTGTGATAGTTGCTCAAGACACCCAGTGAGGCAAAGGTTAGCTGGCCGTGGGAGTTTATGTCTTGGGGTGCGAAAAAAAAAATATGAATGGCCAAGAAAAAAGTATCTATCTCTACAGAAATATTTACAACCCCTTTGGGAATGAGTGCATCAGTCCTCCTTCCCACTGCTGATTCACTAAGTATAGTGGGCATACATCCACCACACGGGCAATGTTACAAAACTTGTGTGCGCTTAAAGCGTAACTATTACAACAGAACATTGCAACACTCACTTGCTCAGCTCCTATAGGTGTTCCTTGTTCCACTAAAAGTGGGTTACCAGGGCTGAGAGATGACTCAGTGGTTAAGAGCAGTGGATGCTACTTGCCGAGGACTGGGTTTCATTCCCAGCATCCATATGGTGGCTCAGAACTGCCTATTACTCCAGTTCCAGGGGATCTGATGTCTTTTTCTGGCCTCCCCGGACACCGAGTGTGCATGTGGCATACAAATATGCATGCAGTCAAAGCATTCATACACGTAAAATCAAAATGAATCTAGAAAAAAAGTGATTTATCTTATTTTCTTATTTTTACATTTCAACTGATGATTAAAAGACATACCATCAGTTAAAGGATATTTTATGGGGGGGGGAGGAAACAATTGTTGTGTGTTGTTTACACAATTGTAAATACATGCCAGTTATATCACTTTTGTGTCAAAATGGAAAGGTGGAGTCAGGCTGGAGAGACATCTTACATTAAAACATGCTCATTGTCTGCTGCCATTACTTCTGTCTGCGATATCTGCTCCTTCTCTACATTCTACAGAATTCTTAGGAAGCCTTGCCTCTTATGGCCCCTGGCTTGATCCTACCAACCAAATGTGATCTTGTAGTTGCTCGTTGACTCATCCCACAGATCCCTATTGAAAGCCTACTGTATGTCACTTAGGCATTGTTGTATCAAGGATTCATCAAGGATAAATGGCATTGGACAGACACACGTACAGTCCTACCTCCTTGGAGCTTATGTTTCACATGGAGAGACAAACAAAGAAAGTTCACCACAAAGAAATAAAATAATTGGAGCATGATAAAGGAAACAAACAGGTACTGAGACAGAGAGCAATAGATAGCCATCTGCTTCATGATACAAGTCAGGAAGGAACTCTACAAGGAGGCAGAACAGAAGCTGAGACCTGTGGAAGGGGAGGGCTGACATATTCCAAACACAGGAAGCAGTCTGTGTAGGTCTCCTGAGTCAGGGTGAATGTGAGCGAGGTGTGTAGGAACAGACCCTTCTTTCCTTTGTCATTCCACAACAATTTATATCTTCCCTGGGGTTAACACAGATGGCCTTATTAAGGTACTGTTACCCTCCTTTCCTGTTTTACACAGTACTGATCAGCATGGCCTTGAGGACAGAAACCAAGTCTAGGTCACCTATGTTTTCTTTTACAGTGCACATGACAGTACACTGCTCCTAGTTGTTTGATAACTTTTAATTTCGTAAGACTGTAAATTGGGGCCATATTTCTTGTCTGCCATATGATTTTGAATGAACTAGATTTAAATTATATAGCTTGAGATTTACCAACGCTTACTCTCTCAGTCATACTAGCATAGTTCAGAATCTGCTGTAAAATGCTATTGAGAGCATTAGCTAGCGTGTTATCTAATATAGACTCCAGGTTCCTTCTGGATCTTGGGACTCATGAAGTTTTTGCTCCTGAACTGGTTAGCTGCTTCTCATCTGAACCTAGACTCTCGTGATGACTTGTTGGGTTTTTGTTTTAAGATTTATTTACTTTATGAGTGCTCTATCTGCATGTACAGCTGCATGCCAGAAGAGGGCAGCTGATCCCACTACATATAGTTATGAGCCACTGTGTGGTTGCTGGGAATTGAGCTCAAGACCTCTGGAAGAGCAGTCAGTGGTCCTAACCACTGAGCCATCTCTCCAGCCCCGGTGATTTGAGTTTCACTCTGCTGCTATGAGTGTTAGAGAACCCAAAGTCAATTTAAAAATTTATCATGAGCCACTGAAGCCGTATGCTAACCCATATGGTAGCAATACTTGCGTTTTCTTTTGGTCAGATCCTGACTTTTTTTCCTTATGATGATTAATGTCAGGGTGTTGAGGCGCTGTGCCAAGGGCTCTACAGGAGCTATCTTACTTAATCTCCACAACAATTCTGAGTTTTAGAGATGAAAAAAGCCCAAGGATGTGAAGACAAGAGCTAGCATGGAACCCAGAGGGTCTTCACTATGCTATATGTTAATATCTGACCAAATAAGGTGTGGCCTCTTTAAAAATATTTTTTGGATGTGTATATGGGTGTGGTAGACATCCATGTATAGATGTGTGTTCGCATAACATATGTGCAAATGCACGCGTACATGTGTGAGTGTGAAGGCCATAGGTTGACAACGGTGTCTTCCCTGATCACTTATATCTTATTGTTAATAAATGTCCATTTCTGGGTTTTCCACGTTATTTATTAATTACAAGCCATGAGAACTCTCAGGGGTCCATACCCAGGTGGCTTAGGCAGAGCCTGCTCTATAGCTTCTCATACCGTACTCCCTCTTCCTCTCCGCCCCCAGCCCTAGGTGCTTTTTCATTCCAAATCCTCCCTGTCTCCACCCAGCCCTCCAATACGCAATCTTCGTCTGCCTTAAGGTTTACGAATGTCCCATTCACAAGGAGAACTGAATGGCCACTCCATGGTTTAGCAGATAGGAAGCGGTACCCCTACTTGTTACAAGGCATCAGAAAACATCCTTCCACTTTTACAGCATACAGGAATATTATCCATAGCTATGGTTATCCCACAATACCTTATATATTGATACTGAGGCTTTCTCTCTCTCACTTTCCTTCTCTCTCTCTCTCTCTCTCTCTCTCTCTCTCTCTCTCTCTCTCTCAGGCAGGTGCCAGGCCGCCTCAGCACCAATGCTTACACTCCTTATTCTCTGAGGCATCCCCCTAGCCTCCTGGGGTGTTTTTCTCTGAAACAATTTCAGCTGAGCTTGGTGGCACATGCCTTTAATACCAGCACTCAGAGGTAGAAGCAGGCAGATCTCTGAGAGTTCCAGGACAAGCGGGTCTACATAGTGAGTTCCAGGACCACCAGGGCTATATGGACAGACCCTGTCTCAAAATAAATAGTAAAATAAAATTGAAAGTTTCATGAAAAGAGCAAAAATATATACTTATGCTTCACGCACATGTGCTTATTTACACGAAATGATTTGAATCAAAGTATACAGCAAAATACAAAATACAGTGTTTGTTGATGACATCATGTCACATTCTAATCTGCAGTCATTATGAAACACAGTCCTCTAAAGGCCTTTGACTCCTCAAAACAGGTGAGTAGAACTAAGTGATAGAGTATTTTAATACATATAAAGCTAAGATGTGGGCAATTTTATTTTAAAATTTCACCTGGTTACAGGATTGCATTTCCTAAAAAAGCCTCAAGTATTCACGTTGAAACTGTGGCTCAGGCCATTGCAGTAGATTTCAAAGAGAGTTCCCAGCTGCACTGCAATCGAATTCCTTAGATATGTCATGCTTTAATATAAGATTGGCTCCCAAGTGGGAAATAGATCAGGAATTCCTGGCTCTCTCTCACATCCAGAGCTGTGCTCATCGGAAGAATTTCATGTGGTTTAACACTTAAATAGCTCTGCATTGCCTGTCAGCCAAGATTGGCTTTACGTTTTTATAGAGACAATTTGTACAGAGAGGGAAATTATTAGTTTATTCCCAAGGCAAATGCTCTCTTTGAGGGTGGTATTTAAGGCTCTCTTTTATCACACAGGTGTTTGCACCGGCACTAGTTAGAAAGCATGACTATTAATGTATTGAGACCCTGGGGTTGGGGTGTGTGGAGATCCAACAGTACTTATTTCCCTTCACCAGAGCCAGGGGCACGAAAGCTCAGTTGGAGAACCTGTTTCAGGAACACACAAAGCCACAACAGGAAATCATCCCAGAGTGTTCACACTCATTTAGAGAGAGCAATAGCTTTTCCTTTGCCTTAGAACAGGTGCCCCTTTCCGCCTCCTCCAAGAAAACCTACAGCGTCGCCCTACCAAACCAAATGACAATTGTAAAACTGACAAAAGCCAGATTACGAAAGCGCAATTCAGGCGGGGTAGAATGCAGCATGGCGAGGTGTACTTCTCTTGTCCGTCTTTGAGATTAAGTGTTACTGGGGGCTTGGGTAGGGGAAGGAGTTGTTTGGATCTTCTCCCTTTCATTCCATAAAGGATTAACAGAAAATGTAGAAATCGGCCGCTGCATATTATCAAAGTAGTCAAGAGTCAAATGTGTAACAGTTAGTAAGATCGAGAGCAGCAGGGAAAACGTGCTTTCTGAAGATAAGGCAAGGACGGCGTGGTCGGTCGCAAGGAGACTAGGCAGCATTGGGAGCAGAAAGGTGGGTGAGTCGGCAGCACTGAAGGCTTCCGGCACGTTCTCGTCCAAACAAAGGTTCGCCATGTAGGAAGTGCAGACTGAATGAAGAAAGAAAGAAAAAGGAAAAGACCATGGCTGTTCCTAGGTACGGCGGAGGAGAAAGTTTATCGTACACATGAGGGAGAGCATAGTAAATATGAGGGCGAGCACAGCCAGAGGTGGAGACATTTGGGGGAGTCCAGGATGAGCTTGACCAGACAGAAGTGCTGGGCCATGAGGGAAGAGAAGGGGACCTGGAGACCAAGAGGCCAGGAGGCCAGCAGAGGCCAAGGAGGACCAAGAGAAAGAGAGAGAGTAACCCAAATGGCTGGGATTATATAGGAAATGGCAGTCCAGCCCCTGGGCTGGAGAGTTCAGGGTAGAGGACTGGTATGCAAGCCAGGAGGACCCTGTAACAAGTAGGAGCAGAGGGATGCTGGGAGAACCTTGGCCGGCCAGGTTCACTTTGGTATGTTAAATAGGTATCTCAGCCAATAGGTATCTCAGCCAATAGTTTGTGAGTCTGTGCCCTAACCAACTGCTCTTGACCACAGTTCCTCTGTGCTGTTGATGGGACAGAGATGGGGAACAGTCACTGGTCGGATTGGGTTGATCTAAATATTTCTCCTGCCACAAATTGCTGGATGGTTCAAGTCTACTGGATGTTTACACTCCACTTGATGAGTGCTTTAGAATCTCATTCATTATTTTACCATTCAACAGATACCTTACTGGGTACCCACTAACTACCAGGCATTGTATTGGGCTATGAGGATTCAGAGATGAACAAACAAGGAACTAAGAAAAGGAGGTGTGATAGGGTCTTAGGAAAAATGTCTCACACTGTTCCCACCCATAAGGGCCTGTTGAACATAAAGAATTCATCTCTTTGTAATGCAAAATTTTAAAGACTTGGACTGTCAACAGTACAGGACCTCCATTCCTGATAAACATCCCCAAGGTACAGTCCAAGTCACCACCACAGGATCTGGGGGACCATGGATTTAGAGTAAAGGGGGCAGGATTCTTTTGAAACATTGCACCTTCCCCAAATATACTTCAATTCATTTCTCTTTCAATTAATTCCACCCCTCCCAATATTCTATATTTACTCTTTGGCTGAGAATCATGCTTTCCCTTCTTAGCATCTCACCCACATCTCTGATTCTTTCACACACTGTGGTAGTTAAGGGCGCAGGCACTGCAGTCAAAAACATGTCAGCTCGCATTTTAGAACAGCCACTATTCGTGTAGCACTGGGCCAGTGGCTGAATCTTTCTGAGCCTTAAGGTTATCATCTGTAGAAGGAAGAAAATAATGGCACGGACCTGCCTTACAGGGCTGTTAGAAAGAGTAACTGGAAACCAGGTGTGGTGACTCCTGTCTGTAATCCTACCACTCAGGATGACAAGGCAGGAACATCACTGTGAGTTTGAGGCCAGCCTGAATAGTGAGTTGTAGGACAGCCTGGCTACAGTGTGAGACCCAAGATTCAAAATACCGAAGCCAAAACAGAAAACAGTAACGTCAGAAGAGTAACTGGGATAACACATGTAAATGTCAACCCAGTTCGTTATATTCACAGCTAACAAAACTATCCCCGTATCCGAACGGCACATAATCTTTCTGACTTCTGCCTGCTTGTTATTTCCAATATTCAGTTTCATTTTAATATGTGACTCATTTTTATACCAAAGATAACATCATGGGGGGCAAAAAACAGTAAAAAAAATTCTGAGTCTTTTATGTTTGGTCTGGTGGTACACAACTGTAGCGTCAGAATTTAAAGGCCAAGGCAGGAAAATTACAAGTTCACCAGCTGAGTTGGACACATAGTTAGTTCAAGGCCTGAACTACATAGAGAGACACTACCTTTAAAGAAAAAAAAAAATGTGCGTTTTGGGAACTCTGAAGGCCCTAGTTGTTTGAAGTGGGAAAGAGTTACTGCGTCACGTTAAAACCCCGGTTGCAAACAACTCTGAGCCGCAGCACTTGGCAACACATCTGGTTTTTCTGCTTTGATGAAGAAAGCGACTCAGCAAGCACCTCACTGAGTCACGGTTTTCCACACCACCTTACCTGGGCATGCGTGCCTGCCAATCATCCTGAAAGGCCTTTGCCTGTGGCTGCAGAAGTCAGGTTCTCCAGCCCCTAGCCTTGGACTCACTGGCATTGAGAGATACTCTCCTCGAAATGTAAAATTCTTCACAGGGATTCACGCCTCGATAATTCCTCGGAGGAACGATGATTTGTAGTTTGATTTATCGGGTCACGCGAATAAGGGTCGGCTTTGTTCCTTAGCAGAAAGAAGCTCCTGGGTTGCTATTTTGGGAACTAATCCAGAAAAAAAGGAGGAGCGAGGGGGATAAGCCAGGAGTGTTTTTGGCGAAGTTGCCACCATGAGAGAAGAGATTGAGAAAGACAAATGACTGAAACTATCCTCACACTGGTGGAAAGTCTCCTGGTTCCACCTAAGAGTGAGGAAATAGGTCCATTTTTTCCCGAGACTAATGTCAGCAGACATTAGAAACATGGAACGCGCCTCCAAAGTTTAGAGAGTTTGACCTCAAAATTGGGCTCAACTTACCCTTGCCCTGATACAGACGTTGCTGCTGCAGACTTTGGAAAGATGGCTGAGTTTGTAGACAAGAAGGTAAAAGTGATGCAACCTCATTACAGAATTTTCTTAATGAAATGAGTTCTAGAGAATTCCAGTGTATCTGGACCCAGCCTGTCTTTTTTTGTTGTTATTAAAATTGGAAGATTCCATGCTTGATGATTGATTTACCTTTGATCCCAGAACTCAGGAAGTAGAGGAAAGCAGAACTCTATAAGTTCAAGGCCAGCTTGGTCTACATAGGGAGTTCCAGGCCAAAAAGGGTAGTAGAGTATCTTTAAAAAAAAAAAAAAAAAAAGATATTCTAAAACAAATGACCAACATATTACCGTCTAAGAACAGACCATAATTTTTTCTCATGTCAAACAAGACAGTCTTGATATTGAAATAAAGAAGATGGATTTTTTTTCTTTTTTCTGATTACATATCTGTATTGTTTTCCAGTGGCTTCATTTGTGTGAATAAGCTAGAATAAGGAGCATGTTTTGTTTCTATGTGAAGCAGTGAGATCAAGTTAAATGGATGCCAAATTTGATGAGATGTTTAGGACCCTTCTTGTGAGACTTTATTATATCCTAGCCATTAAATTTCATCGATGGTCCATCCCATAGGCACAGGAGAATCAAACTAAATCAAAGCAAACCAAAACGATTAAAAACAACCAATTAACCATAAATTTTCTGTGACAATAGAGTTTTCTGTTCCAAATGTATGGCTATCTAATTTCCCCAGTTTCATTCCACACCTGTGTTGACTGCCAGCTGCTTAGAACAGCCACCCGCCACCTATGGCATCTTGGTCCTGCTTGTTTTTCTTCTTTGATGACAGAGTTAGGCATCTTAAGTAACTAACAGTTGCCTTCACCTGGGCGTCTCACTATTCTCTAAGGCCAAAGCCCCCGCTTTTCCTCATGTGTCATTCTGCCGTTGTCTGAACTCTGTGCATAATGCCTTCTACAAGAGTTTAATACATTCTTGTAAGTATATGTTGAAACAGACTCTTTTTTATTTTTTATTTTTCTACTCCCATACAACTTATACAATACACTCCGATCCCTACTCCCCCCAGTCTCCCCATCTACCCTCTCCCTCAGATCTACACACACCCTCACCCCCACCTCCACCCACAGCTCCCCCTCTTCTCTCCATAAAAGGACAATCCTTCCAGGGTTACTGCTGAAACAGGGCATGGTATAGCAAGATGGAACAAGGCCAAGCACTAATCCCTACATCAAGGGTAGGCAAGGCAGCCCAGCAGGAGGAAAAGAGTCCCAAGGGCAGGCAAAAGGGTCAGAGACTCCCCTACTCCAGTCTGTCGGAGTTTTGCAAGAACACGAATCCAGGCAGCCATAAGATGTATTCAGTCTCTGTGAGCCCCTAAGAGTGCTGGTCAGTTGACACTATGGTGCTTGTTCTCCTGGTGTCCTAGACCCCTCTGGTCTCAGCAAATCCTCTCCCCTTCTTTCGCAGGGTTCCCAGATCTCTGCATGATGTTTGGCCCTGACCTCTCCATATGCTCCCATCAGCTGCTAGAGGGGGCCTCTTTAATGAGGACTGGGCTAGGCACCGATCTATGAACAGAACATGCCTTCAGTAGAAATCATCTCTGTGCTATCCAGTCCCTAGTTCCTGGCCGACCCTGCAGTTTCAAGGGGTTAGACTCTTTTTCTTAAGAGGAGTGGGGGGGGGAGTGGGGGAGGCGGGGGGGGGGGGGACGGGACGACAGGACACGACGACTTAAAGCTTTTTCGTTTTGAGAATTTGAAGTTTTTAAATATTTCTTTTTCTTGAATATTTATTTTCTTGAATAACAAAGTTGAGTTAAGATTTTGACTGTTGAATAGTTCCTGTCTACCATCTTGAAGTCAGAATACGCTGTTTGAGTTAAGTGTTCTATTGGGATAAGAACAGTGGGACTCCCTCCAAGCAATGTCACAGCAGGACAACAGTGGGTGAACTCAAGGTGGATAATTTGGGAGAATAGAGAAAAAAGACGCCAGTGGTTTCTAGGGGGGAATGGCTGCAGAGGCAGCAGCAGTCAGGGAAGGCGCAGTGCTGTAGTTTAGGTCTCCAACGTCTTTCAAAGGCCCGTGTCATGTGGTAAAGCCCTCCCCGCAGCCATCCCCCCACACCCCTCTCCCACACCCAGTACTATAAGTAGGTGGGGTTTAGTGGTCCCTGGGGCCATGCCCTCAAAGGCTAGCGTGAGATTCTTTCCTTCTTCCTTTCAGTCATGGCTGTGAGGTAAATGGTCTCCTCCCCCACAGGCTTCCAACATGGTGAACTGTGGCCAGCAAAGCTGCAAAACAACAGAAGCAATCTTTCTCGGACTAAGCCTTCAATATAAGCCAACGTAAACCTTCCCTTTTTAAGTTGATTTCCTCAAGTATTACTTGTCTGTAAATATGCTGGCATCTAGCAATGGAGAAAAAGACTTGAATGAGCTATATGCTGTATGGACAGGAACTCCAGCATATGCTAAACTTTCCCCTAGCAACTACCCAGCATACTTTGGGGGAAAACCTCAGAGAGATGTGGAAGAGACCCTTGCAACAGGTTACAGAGTTTTAGGTAGTCAACAGTAGGTTGATCAAGACTCTTAGAAAGTGAAGAAATGCTTATGATCAGTGAAGATGGTGATATAAATCTATCTGTATACGCCTAAAACATGTAAACACAAAAGCACTGGGCGTGGTGACACCTGTAATTCCAGCGGGCTGGAGACAAAAGGATTAGAAGTTCAAGGTCATGCTTGTTAACACAGCTAGCTTGAGGCCACCCTGGGCTCTACCCACAAGAAACAATGAAGTAAAAAAATAAAATAAAATGATTAAATACAGCACAGTAGGCGGAAAGAAATACTCAAAAAACAGTAAGCTACTATTTTAGAGTTGAAGAGTTATGGGTGATTTTATTTCATTTCTTTTTATAAACTTTTGTACGCTTGTACAATTTTAAAAAGCCCTTACCAAAAAGGAGGCAAAGGAAAAATAAGAGATTTAATCAATAAATATATCATAGTCTTTAAGAAAAAATATTTTTTAAATCTCTTTTTTTTTTCTGTCATTCTTCCTTTGCCATTCTTTCAAAGTTGACTTTCAACCTTCTTCTAATTCCTACTCGTTGCTTTTTTTTGAGTAAAACAGATCTCACACACACACACACACACACACACACACACACACACACACACACACACAGGCTCAATGATGGTACAACTAGAGTCTTTTGTATTTTGCTGGCTTGCTGTCTCTTGTGTGAGCTATACAGACTTGCTTAAATTTGAGTTGGAAGTATTTGACCTTCAGAAAAGAGCTGAGATCCCCAGTTTTAAAACAACAGAAGGCATGAGTCAGATGCATAAGGAAAGCTAGTATTACCCCGGTGAGCAACTTGAAAAAGCCTGAGATGTCAAATGATGAGAGCAGGGGTGTTTTCTTCGCTGAAAGCTGGAAACGCTTCTGCAGTAGTTGGACTTGAGTGTTTCACATCAATAGACTTATAAACAAAACCAACTTTATTTCTGAAGATTATTTTAAGATAAGTTGTTAAGAGTTTATGGAGACATCTCTATTGTGAAATAAAATGCTTAACCTTAATAATAAAAAATTTAATATCCACCTTAATCTTACTTAATACAAACACTTGACCCAAATTTTATATGACGCTGTACTCATTACTGTGTGTCATTAATGCTTTTTTTTTTAAAAAAAAAAAAGGGTGTAAAGCATAACTAAATAGTTCTTTTAAATGTTCAGTTTTCAAATTACTGCTAAGTAGCCAAGACTCATAAAGAATGGCAGCTCCATACACAATTTGGCAAAGGGTTTAGAGGTGACTGGGAGATGTCTTGATTTATCTCACTTTATTTTTTATTTTCTTTTTATCAAACCACTTATAAAAACAGGGAGGCTGCCTTTCACTTCACATGTAACTCATTTGCTGTTTTCTAAAATTGAATTAATTATAATTAATAACTGAGTTACTATTAAAAAATCGGCATCTGAAACAAATGCGTCAAAAGAGATGGGAGCAATACAGATTAACTTCCTGCCTTGCAGATTCTGTTCAGTGCTGGGATATTTGGTCAGAGTCCGTGCAGTGCATGCTGTGCAGCCACAGATGACTGCGATGGTACTTCTGCTCCTCCATCATGAAATGCTACGTTCTTAGAGACATCAAGAACTTGTCAGCGTAATCAGCTTTGATTTTTCTTCTTCCCTCCATCTCTCCCAGCTTGGAGTTGCTCTCCCCGCCCCCGACAGCATAGTCAATCTTTACCCTGACGATCTTAGCTTTCTCTGAAATATGGCTGGGACTTCTTTCTTGATATGCTCTAAATCAGTTGTTCTCAACCTGTGGGTTGTGACCCCTTTGGGGGTTGGACAACCTTTTTCATAGAAGTCACATTAGACCATTTGCACATCAGATATTTACATCACGGTTCATAATAGTAGCAAAATTACAGTTAGGAAGTAGTAACAGAAATAAATTTATGGTTGTGGGTCCCCACCACAGGAGTAACTGTATTAAAGGGTCACATCAAAGGAAGGTAGACAGCCACTGCCTTAAACTGTTTAGGACAGATACTGTTTATGACTCTACATTCCTTACCAAGCCAAGTGTGTTGCAGATGTGAGATACAAGCTAGTTCAAGAAAGACTTGAATAAAATGGCAGTTGAAAACTAAATATAAATATTTGAGAACTAGAACAAACTTGCTTTGAGCATTTCTGGTAAAATAAAGGCGTATTGCTTTTCTTGAGAAATGGTGTATAGAAAGCAGGTGAGAGGTGCTCATATAATTTATTCTCCTGACAAAATCTGTACAGATTACAACTACAAGTTTTTTTCTTTTCTCTTACTCGTACAAGCTATCACGGATCCTTTACATTCTGAATTCTTTTTAAATTTATTATTTAGTGTACTTGAGTGTTTTGCCTGTATGTGTATCTGTCTGTGCACCACGTGTGTGCCTGGTTCCTGAGGGGGGAATGAACCTCCATGTGGGTACTGGGAATCGAACCTGGATCCTTTGCAAGAACAAGTGCTCTTCATCACTGAGCCAACTCTCCAGCCCTCTACATTCTGAAATTTAATGCTAACATTATAATGGATAATATGTGAAAATATAAAACATCTGTGTATTTTGTTTGAATAGAACTGCTAATCATCCAAGAAAATGTTTATTTTTCTTCATTTCTTTTTTGCTAAATATTATAGCACTTCTCAGAAGACAGATTATTTCTCTGGAGTACTATAAACTTAGATCTCTGCTTCCTCGATGCATTTTCATCAAAGTATTTTTCCATGACTTTTATAGTCATGATGTGCAGGAGTGGAAGGAAGAACACTAACATTTATTCATTGCTCGCTAAGTGCCAAATACTGTGTTAGGCACTTTTATATTTAGCATCTCGTTGAATGTGCACGAGAGCCCTTATAGAACGCATACCCGTTTGTGAAGAGACTGAAGCTGAAGATAGCTACCTTCCTCGGCGTCTCACACAGATAGCTGAGCCAAGACCTAAAACCAAGGCTTGTTTCAATTCAAATCCTGTAGAATTTCTATCGTGTCAGACTAAAACCTTTGTGAACATTTGTGCAAATGAAAAAGACAAAAACGAAAACAAAAAAAATCTAAGACAAATGAACAAAGCCCTGGGATGTTTACTACATCCTGCCCAGAAGTAAATAGAAAATCAAGGAGAAACAAAGCAGGATGCATGGAGAGATGCCCAAGGACCACTGCAGTATAGTACCTCTACTCACAACACTGTGAATCATTCAAACATGGATAATATATGTTTTGATAGACCATATTATTTTACTTTTTAATCACCATAAAGACATTACCTTCCAAACTACAAGAACAGACTTGATAAAACGTCTTTGTAAGTCTAGGTGTATGAGAGGTAATTGTGAAACTAGAAATGGAAGATAGGTAATTTTATAAGCTCTAGAAAACAATTCTAATTGTAATGGGCCTAATAGAATTGGGTACCAGGGTACCACCAGAAACAGGCTATCCTACCCAGTGACAACCCCCTCTTGGCTCCCAGAGGATACCCCATGAATTGCACAGATCATATACACTTTAGGTCGGAAATATCTGCATTGCATAAATACATGGAGTGAACGTTATTTCAAACTGTTTGGATGATTTCCATGCTGAGTAGCTTTCAGGAGAAGAGGCTGACATTTGCTAACACTAATCAGCTTTCCCAGGACCTGCTAGACTTCCCAGGTCAGTGTTTTATATAGAGTTAAGTAGTTTTCAAATGTGCCAAACTCACAATTGACCACTGCTACACTCTTTTGCACTATGGAGAGAAATCCATCAGAAAAATGTGATCTAGTATGTAGCTTTCATTAACCTCTTCTTTGATTCTGAGTCTAGAAACCATCCATGTATTAAAGCTTCAGTTTTCAATGCTGCTGGAAAACTCAGACTTGTACAGACAGGTCAGACAATAGTGTTTTTGATTATCATTTTCTCTTTTTTTTTTTAAACAGTTCTGTTCGGGCATGATCACATACCATAAACCACACATATTTCAAGTGTCATATTTGAAAAATTTTCACATTAGATGCACATCCATGAAAACACCAGCACAATAATTTAAAAAACAGGATAAAGGACAACATATTTTATAATGACTATGAATGTCTTCATGCCCTTTTGTAATCTTTCCTTCCTCTAGACTTAGGAAATTATAGATTACTTTTGCATTTCTTATAATTTTATATAAAAAGTAATCATACAGGAGCTGGAGAGAAAGCTCAGGCAGCGAAGCTCTCACCTTGAAAGCACAAGGACCCGAGTTCAATCCCCAGGATACAAACAAACAAAAAGCTGGGTATGTTGGTGAACACTTCCAGTCTCAGCGCTGAGTAGGCAGAGGCAGTGAACCTATGGGGCTCGCTGGTCATCCAGCCTAGGCTTCCACAGGTGTCTAAACAAACGTGCGTATGTAGCTTCTCACACATGTATCTGCACACACATGAACATACACATGCAAAATGTAATCATACAATGTTCTATATATCTATCTGCCTAGCTTGTATTTTGCCTTTCTTCACGCAGCGTAATTGTTTTGGGGTTCATCCATGTTGCTTCAAGTATTAATAAGTCAATTCTCGTTCTTGGTGTTCTCACTCATCCTCTCGTTTGTCTATTTTTGCAGTTTACCCTGCTCTCTTTATCAAAATTACTTTATCCGGTTTTCAGTTTCCGGTGTATTGTTTTTTCCCTCTATGGTTAATAGCATTTGTCTTCCTCTATCCTTCAGCTGTCTGCAGTTCTCCATTCTAACCAGTAAGATGGGACTCTTCTGACTGAAAGACGAACACACGGCTCACGTTGGATATCAGAGTCACTCCTGGAAGTTTCTGAATGGGACTCCCTCCCTTTATGTCGGGAATCATGTTAGACACTTTTACTGATACCCGTCCGTGGTTACCAACTTAAAGGGCTTATTTTTACCTCACAATATTCAACATTTTAACCCACGGCCGTCTTGTCCTGTTCCTGTGGGTCAGGGGCAGCATAGTATGTTATTGTGGGAGCGGGATGCAAAGGAGGCCTGTTCACATCGTGGTGGGCAGGAAGGGAAGCGAGAGAGAAGAAAAGTCTGGGATCCCAATACTAGCGTTCTCAACACTTCCTTCCAGAAGGTTCCAATTACTAAAGATTTTATACCATCTCCTCAAAGTACTAAAAACTGATAACCAAACCTCCCGTCTGTGAGCCTCTGAGGGATACTAACCCAGGCCACCGCAGAAACTTGAGCGTCCGACTCCAGGATGCCTGTGGACTTGTACAGAGGGGGTTCGATGGCACAGACCTGCTTTGGAGACTGAGGTAGGAGGAAAACAAGCTACAAGACAGCCTGGACAACTTAGTAAGACCCTGACTTGAAAACAAAATTTGAGAAATGAGGCTGGAAATATAGTTCAGTGGTAAGGAGCCAGCCTAGCATACATGAGGCCCAATAATTAATGCCTATACTATAATAAGTAAACAACATTCAGGGTGGGCAGATGAGAACCGGAGCAAACGTGTTCCCAGGCTGACTTCCTAGGACTAGCTGATGGACCAGGCTGCGCACCCCTGGCTTTTTGCATTTTATGCCGCATCCACTTGCCTTCTTATCAGAATGCCCGCTTTTCTCTCTTCCTGTTGTCTTCGTGCTTTTGATAATACAGATTCTTTCTTGGCTTTAGGGGCACACTGACAGCCATTGATTCAAGCTGGCTAATTTGAACTACTGTGCGTTCTCCTGGGTACTGCGCTTTCTTTTCTCTGAGACATGGACTTGGATGTAAAGAGCTACAAATATTGCAGCCATTGGTTGGTTGACCTAGTGGGGAACGAGCCAAGGCTGCTAAAGGATGAATCCAAAGGGGAGAAATCAGGCCCTGATGACATTACGTGAGTTGTTGGCTAAGTTATCTCTGACGCTTAGACTACCTTTGGCCTTTCCAGTTATGTCAACATGCAAATCTCCTTTCAGTGACAGTGTTCATGTGACTCATGACAGAACAATTGATAGGGTATATGGCATTATCTTAATTATCCCTTATACTTGGTAGGTACATTAGTCCAAGCTTACATGTGAGAAAACTCTTAGTTGAGTCACCTACTGGCTTGTTGTAGTGGCAAAGAGGGAAGTCCCATCCACTGCCATCACCTGCCAAGCATAATTGCTGCAATAGAGCTTTGGGCTAGAGCCCTGACCTACTTAGCTTTGTGTTTTTCTAGTCTTTTCTCTTACACGAAATTAAACTTTCCCAACGTTTGTGGCTTTGTCGCTGAAAAAATATATTTCTAAGGTTCGATTTCTCCTTCTCGTTTTCACCTGCTCTTCAGATTTCCTTTTCTCTAAATAACAAGTACTTTCTCCAGCCTCTTCTCCACAGTCCACATCAATTTTAAACGGTCCGGGGTCATTGTTAGCTTGGGCGTGCAAAGTTAGTTTACTGAAAATGTGATCTTTTGATGAGTGGTCAGATTAGAAGATTTCAAATGAGCGTGGCCAGCTATCATGAAAACGGACTACGGAGACGAATTTCAAGATGACAAACCACAGGTTGCTGCTGCTCCTGGCTTCGTCTTATCCTTTCAAACAGGGGAAAAACAATATAAATGTTCACTGAGTCTCTTCTCTTGGGAAGATAACTATCACATCGTCCATCCCTCGTGTAAACTTATTAGAATAGAGGATTGAGGACTGGAGAGATGGCTCAGTGGGTAAAGTGTGTGCACCAAAAAGCTTGAGGACCTGAGTTCAGATCCCCAGACCCTCAAGTCCGGGCCTATAACCCAGTGCTTGGGTTTCAAGGCACAGGCTTGCTGGCCAGACAGTCTAAGCAACCACAGAGCTGTCTCAAAAAACAAACAATGAAAACAAAAACAAACAAACAAAAAGAACTGGGAGGTGGTGGCACATGCCTTTAATCCCAGCACTCTGGAGGGAGGGGAAGGCAGGTCTCTGAGTTCGAGGCCAGTAGGATAGAGGAAGACCCCCTGTTTGCTTACCTGCTGACCTCTGGCCTCTGTAGGAGAAAGCATACTTATGTACAAAGTATAAATACCCAGTAAAAAGGGAGGCATTTTTTAAAACTGGCATCATTTAGGGGACCTTCAGATAAACCTTTTTTCTTGTTTCCTTGAGACAGGATCTCCTGAGCTCAAGCTCCAAATTGAGAATGAACTTGAACTTCTAGTCTTTTGGCCTTCACTTCCCTGGACTGTTCCACCATGCCCTCAACTTTAAAGATATTTTATTTGATTAAGAGCTCACCTCCTTTTTTTTTTCCTAAATCGATTATCAGTCTAGGTAAGGGAAGAAAAAAAAAAGGATGGAGGGAATGAAACCCGTGTAATTCTTCCTTAGTCTCAATATAACCTTACGGGGAGCCATCCTAGACGGCCAAGAGGCAAACATTTTCTAAGCATTTTGCCAGTAACTAAAGAACAATTTCATTTCTGCCTCGTTTTACTCCAAGTTCAGTGTCTTTCAAATCCCCGGCATTTTCATGTGTGCCCCAGCAATACTGTTTTTCTGTGGTCAAAACAGCTTGGCATACATTAGTCTCACTGGAAGGAAAATTATTTTTAATCTCAGAACCCCTCCCAGCGTTCAGTATATAAATGTGCGCTGTGACCTTCCAGAAGGAAAGGAAAAGGTGGCATTTTCCAAGTGGATTTGAACTGGGAATTCTTCCCACATCGCTCCCCTTCACCAAGTACCTGAGAGTTTTTTCTTTTTTTTTAAACCACATAAGATATTTAACTGCAGTTTGAAAAATATTCAAAGTTGAAAAATAGGCTAAGTTAAAAATTATTTTACAAAGCCAGGCATGGTGGTACACGCCTTTAATCCCAGCACTTGGGAGGCAGAGTCTGGTGGAGCTCTGAATTTGAGGCCAGCCTGATCGATTTAGTAAGTTCTAGAACAGCTAAGGCTACATAATAGAGAGGTCTAAAAAAATGAAGCAAACAAAACAAAAACCAAAAGAAAACAAAAACCAAACCAAACCAACCAAATGAAAAAAACTAAAAAACAAGCAAATAAAAAAAAAATATTTTATGCCAGGTGGGAGTGGTGGTGGCAGCACACGCCTTTAATCCCAGCACTCTGGAGGCAGAGGCAGGCAGATCTCTGTGAGTTCAAGGCCAGCCTGGTCTACAGAGTGAGTTCCAGGAGAGCCAGAGTTACAACAGAGGAACCCTGTCTCAAAAACCAAATCAAACCAAAACAAAAACAACAAAAAGACAAAAAGTAAAAGAAAAAAAAAGACACTCTAAAAGTTGCATACTAGTGAAAAAGGCCAATCAGCATTTAAGAGCCACATAAAGAAAGAACTTGTGCTTCATTTAACCTCTGCTCACCCAGACACCCAAAGTACCCCTGCCACCTCCCTCCTCAGTAGCTGTTTGGTTTTCTTTGTCTCTCCTGTTTACACAGTAACCTATTGGCTCCTTAAGTGATCTGCATGTGTATTGCTTATTTCCCCTGACAGACAGAATACAAGGACAAACCTCTGTCTTCACCTCTGCATCTTTGAGATCTAGCGCGATTCTTGGCTCGAATGTACAGTTAGCAATTGAGGCAGAATAATCTTTTGTTTCTAATGGGCTAATTTCAGTCCAATGATGTGAAGGAGGAAACTCAGGGTGCAATTATGCAGACTGGATTGTTTTGAATATTTACTAAGGGAACAAGAAAAAAAATCATGTAATTGCTTTTAAAATAAAGCAAGCATGTGAAAATGCTTGGCATAAAAGTAGGCCATGTATAAGAATATTTTTTTCTTTAACTTACAAAGAACTCTGAAAATGATGCTAGCTCTTATTATAAAATTGCTTAAATTGGACACATATAAAAACATCATCGACAGTGCTGTTTAAAAGTGCATGCTCATTTTTAAAGAAAGGCATCTTAGATATATGCGTTCTTACATGTAAACAAGTGTTAAGGGATTTGTAGAGCTTAATTATTGTTAACTTATGGTTCTAGTAATTTTAGAGACACAGGAAAAATACAATTGGTACGAACGAACTTTGGAAGTTGTAGAAAATACATCCAATTTTGCCCAATAAAGTAATAGAAAGAAGGTAGCAGGAAGCATTTTCAAGGGGAGGGTATTTGCCCAATAATCCAAAAAATACTACTCAGAAGTCCTTAGGAAATAATGAGATTTGACACTGCATTTTAAATGTATTGTGTACCTCTTGGTGTCGAAAATGGAAAAGCAAAGCAAAGCAAAGCAAAACAAAACAAGAACAACTCTCACCCTACAGGCCTCTTATGTGGTTAATTAACTTTTTCGTGTTTAGGATGTCCACATCCCGGCCCTGTTGTCTTCTTTCAATTCTCTCATTATCTCCCTCTGGGAATTTAAGTTTGTTTTCACTCTATGCTCCTATCCTTATTCGTGGAAAGAAGCGGGGCCGTGTCACTTCAGCTCATCTGCACACTCGCTCAGCTGTTCCTGAACCGGAAAAGAAGAAAGTAAAAACGTTCACAGAAACTGGGCCAGCCTCTCTGGCGGGCCTCCTCCAAGAAACAGAACCTAACTCCCTGCGACAGCAGCCCTTCCTGGGTCCGACAGCTTAGCACTTGACCCTCTCACGACACACGGTTTTGTTGTAACTGTTGCTCAAATCAAAGCGCGCGGGGATGGTTACCGCGCTAGCACCCCACAGCCCCGCCGCCGAACAGAAGGAAGCTGCCGCGGTCAAGATGCTGGCGCGTGTGGGTCATTCGACTTCAACTCTGGAAAGCCCGTGCACGGTGGTAGGCATCACGTGGAAGTAGCGACGAAAGGCAGCGTTTTGCGGTCGCGAGGGGGCGACGCGGGTCCGATTATAGCGGCGGACAGGCACCGTGCGGGGTCTCCTGCCCTCCCGGCGGCTGCGTTGGAAGCCAGGCCCGGGGAGCGGGTTTCCTGGGAATAACCCCGCCCCTCCCAGACCACGCCTCCACCTAAGCCCCGCCCCTAGCAAGGCCCCGCCCCGCCGCCGCCGCTGCCGGCAGGGGTCGCGCTGCCCCGGGCGAGCCGTGCAGGCGGGGGTGGGGAAGCTCCCGCAGCCGGTCGCTCTCCTCCGCCGCCGCTGGTTGGATCGTTTCAATAAAAGTCTTTTTTTTTTTTTTTTTTCTTTTTTCCTTTTCCCTCTCTCGCTCGCTCTGGGGGAACAGGCGGAGGCGTCAAGCCGCAGCCGCCGAGCGAGAGAAAGCGACGCGCACGCAGACGAACGAGAGCGGCGGCTGCGGTCTCGCCAGCGTCCCCGCGATCCGGGCAGCCCGCGCCCCGCCGCCGCCGCCGCCGCCGCCACTCTCCTCCGCCCCGGCTCCGCGGCCGGGAGTACTGGGCCGTCCATCCGTCCGCGCGCGCGCGTGCGGCTCCTCGGCCCGGGAGCCATGTTGAGCGGGGGGCTCGGCCACGCGTGAGGCGGCCGGCGGCCCTCGCGGAGCGGAAGGCGCGAGGGGGGAGAGAGAGAGAGAGAGAGAGAGAGAGAGAGGCCTGAGCCTGAGGCGCCTCAGCGCGGCCGCCGCCACCGGACCTGCATCCGCTCGCTCTGCGCGCCCGCCCGGAGCCCGCGGTGCCCGCACTTGCTGGTGAGTTGGCGGCGGGGCCGGGCAGGGACCGCGACGCCCTGTCAGCCGGCGGCTTGGGTTAGGTCGGTGTGGGTCGCGCGTCCGCGCGTGGCGTGGGCTGCGGGGGTGCCGCGCCGGTCGTGGGGGGTTGGGGGAGGGTGGGCTCCCTGCCGCTCGGGGCTCCCCGGGAGGCCGACGGTCCCCCCCGCGGGGCGGCGGAGGGGGAAGAGGAGGAAAGTCCCCGGAGACACAAAAGGTCCCTGGGGCCGGGGTGGAGGCGCGGGCGGCGGGAGTGGGCGAGACGCTGCGCGGCGCTGCGCCGCGGGCTCCTTGGAGACGCGGAAGCCGCGCGCGGGTGGGTGGGTGGGTGGGCAGCCCCGCGGGGGAGGAGCCTTCGCGTGGGGAGCGGGCCGACACAAAGCTCCTCCGGGCCCTCTCGCCGGCGGGTCACACCCCTGAGCGGCGCTCCGGCCGGAGGCGGAGGGACTGTGGGAAACGCGGCGCGCCGGGAGGGACGCGGGCGGGGGTGGGTGCCTTGTCTCTCGGTGCTGTACGTCCCGCGGTCCTGCTCCCCCGTCTCCGCCGGGTAGCCCCGGATCTTCTCCCCCACGTCACCCGCGCGCCGCTGCATCGCCTTCCCGTGTGGCTCCCCACTCCTTCCCTTCCCGACTTTTCACCCACTCTTTCTGGGGTAAGCGGTATTTTGCCTCCGGCTAGGAGAACGTCTGCTAATGACAGGATGCCTGCCTCGGTTCTGACCCTGAACTGCCTTGAACTCTCCTCTTTTTCCTCCCACCCTTTCCTTTCTGGGATCTACTCGGTCACATGGCCGTTAACAATTAGCTTTTTCTTCTTCAAAAATGGCAAAAGCGTTTAGCTGAGATCCGTGGCGCCTCTGCCTTATGTGACTGTGGCCGTCGAAGACGCGTCAGCGGCTGTTTTATCGCCTCCCAAGCCACACTGATTTTCAGGACGCAAGTGGCAAATTTTGTTTGGCGTCTTTGGCCATTCCTTTGGCCAGCAGAGTGTTTTCATGGCAGCAGCCCTCCTGTCACTTAACAGGAAATGCTTGACTTAAAGGCAGACAATTCTTGCTCCCAACTTTACTGTTTCTTTTTTCCTGAGCCTTTGTTGTTGTTGTTGTTGTTTAAATGGCATTTGTGCAAGAATAGCAAAGTAATACATCTGAGTGGCTGTTTGAGATTGACTTTGTTAACCGTGGAAAAGAAGAAAATGAATGAGCCGGGCGATCAATTAAGTTGACCTTTGAATCTACAAATATGTGGAAACTAAATTTTATGAGAAAAAAATTTGCTCGTTGTAATGTAACTGGTTTAATTTTGTTCCTTTATGAACCTAATATAGCGGCTTATATATTAAACGTAGTGCTGCTTTGCTAATGAAGTCATTTCGGTTTTTGTCGTTCTAACGTCTGCATAATTCCATAAACAGTGGTTTCAAACAAAAGAAAGCAATATGACTAAGGAATCTTATTTAATTTTTACTTTTTAATGTTATGAGAGTGAATATAGGAATGTGAAGGGTTGTTCTTTTATCTGGCAAACCATCTCACAGGCCAGAAGCATTAACCATTTGAATGCTATGCTTCAAAGAAATATTGCTGAGCCTTTGAATTTAAGCTGCTTTAAAATTCCAATGCTAGGACTAGCAAGATGGCTCAGTGGGTAAGGGTTCTTGCCTTAGGGCCTGAATTCAATCCCCGGAACACAAGCAAAGATGGAAAAAGACAACTAACTCTACCTACGAAGTTGTTTTCTGACCTCCATGTGCACACATCACGCACATAATACAGCAATAATGATACATATTTTAAAATTCCTATGCAGTTTATTTTTACAATGAAAATAAAAAACGGTACTGAAAATATGAATGGGAAGAAAGTAAAAAATAAAGCCTGTTTAGTGTACCTCAGTAATGTCAGTGTCACTGTAAGAACACTCATATCTTGCAACTTGCTGTCTTTAAAGTGTTCGCACTGAAATCTTAGGTATTTCACCTAGCGTTCAGTCTGCATTTTTCTACTTCCTGTCCCCCTACCAAAGTGTTCTAGAGACCTTTGTGAAATTGACAGGTCACGTTATTAATTGATGCTTAGTTTACTTATAAAAGACATGTACATTGTTTCCTGCACACTTATTGGTATCTACTTATATAATAAGAAGGAAATTTACCAAAACCCAGTAAGTGCTTCTAGATTGTGGGTTCTAGATTATTTGTTAACCTCCATTTTTCTAAATTTTCACATTACTTTCAAAGCCAGGAAAAAAATGTAGAATTAAAGTCTTGTTAATATCATAATTTTTCCTATTACTAAAATAGGGTTTTTATAAAATATGTAGCTCATTCCCATCCTTGGATTCAGATCTAAGAAAGGAACTTCCGGTGTTAACTGTGAAATGTAGTGCAACCCGTCCTATACAACTTGCTTATCAAAAGGACAAAAGAGATACATACACAGAAAGGAAAGATGAAATTGGAGGAATTGATTTAATTTAATGTGTTTGTTAGCTTTGATGCTACTAGTGGATTACACACCACTGGTTCTACAAACACTAGAAAACAAAGTCTTTGCTTGGTTGTGTTGACTACAAGAATCTTAATATGTGTTTTGATACAATTAGTTTTCAGATACTGGCTTAGTTCTACAATTAGGATGGGCAAGTGTGGTGTATAAGATCATTCGCTTTGCTCTGGCAAGGCTTGTTTTCCTCCTGACTTTCAGCAATGCAGTTTCCTTTTCGTTCATGAAACAGAGCTACGGACTGAAAAGCAGTGCAGATACTTTTATTGTGAACAGTACAAAAACTATTGTGGCAACTGAGGAAGCTATTCAGAAGGGAAGATGATGTCTTCTAATACTAAAAAGCTATCTGAACACAGGTGGTTTTTTTTTTTTTTTTTTTTGCTTTTTGGGTTTTTTTTTTTTTTTTTTTTGCCTGTTTCCTTTGTTACTGTTTCATAGTTTTGGATATTTAAAAGATGTTACATTCTGAATCTTTATTGTTCTTTAGTCTTTATATAATTATAGCTTCGTGTTCTGACATTCTTCTACATGGGCTTTCTCCTTCCAGGGTGGATAATTACTAAATAAATGTATTCTGTGTTGGTGGGAAAAGGCCATTATATCTTAAATCTTTCTTACAGGAATAGTCTGTAGGTAATTTAGAAATGGTCTTTCCTTTTGTGCGTGTAAAAGAAGAGTAATTTTGGATTCTTTTGAATTTGAAGTGAATATTTTTGCTCAAACTTTTTAATACTTATTTAAAGTATATTTTATAAAATGATCATGACAGTTTTCATTTTCAGTGCCGATGTAATGATATTTAAAATGTGCCTTACATAGCACTTATAAATACTAGAGGGCTCATTCCACAGCTCAGTAGCAAATTCAATCTGTAATTTGTCAGTTTCTTTGGATTAAACTGGAGAGAAGACTGATTAGATTAGCCTTTAAGGATTCTTCTTATTAGTGGATTTGTTGTCATTTTGTCCACAGTATAAACAGTTGGTGTTTAATATGTGTTGAGACCCCTAACCTGTAAGTTAAATGGTTTGGAGATGGGTTTAGGGGAGTTAAGTTAGATTTAGTGAAAATGATCTTGCTTTCCAAAGAATCTTCAAAAATATTTTTTTGATATACCTTATCTTAGTCTTCTTCATCTTCCATAACAAAATAACCACAAAATGGGTAGCATTTTAAAACAGTATTTTCTCACTGTTCTGGATTCCAGAAGTCTGAGGTCAGAGTGCCAACTTGGTTAAATTGTGGTGAGGGCTCTCTTCTTTGTTTGTAGATGCCTGTCCTGTGTGTTTTTCTGGCCTTTTGTTTGGTGCCTGCAGGTGGAAAGGAAGGATGAGAGAAGGGGGGGTAGAGGAAAGAACATGGAAGACAAGTTTTTCTTTTTATAAAGGCATAGCTACTATTATATGGGCCCACCCTCTGGACCTTGCTTAGATCTAATTAGATCCCCCAAATCCACCTTCAAAAACCATTATACTGCTAGGCGAGAATCTCAACATGTACCTTTAAAGCCACTCAAACATTCAGTGTGTAATATAAATTACGAGAAAGAGATTATCATTAGTTGTGCCTGGTGTTATGCTGGACACTGTTGTTAAATTCTCACAGGAAATCTTTATATTAGGCAAACCTTTTTTCTAACGAAGAGGCACAGGTCTTAAGTAATTTTCTCCAGAGCCCTACCACTATAGTGACCCGAGATTGTACCTTAAGCATTCAGAACTGCTGTATTCATAGTATCTCTACTAGGACGGAGTGCTGAGCAGCTCACTAACAGCCCTGTAAGCCGTGGTAGGTGAGAGACAAGCACATTCAGTGTCTGTGCAGATTTGTTCCACAGTTCTCCCAACCCTGCTTTCTTTTCTGGATGTTTGAGACAGTGTTGCTCTGTCACCCATGCTAGTGTGTCACATGCTAGTGTGAAGTGCCATGGCTAGTTTGTAGATTTATTTCCAGTCACGAATGTATCAGTATTTTCACGCACAGAAGGAATATGAGTGTTGAAAAAAGCACGCAGAAGACCCTCCTCCTAGGTTACACTTGGCATTATGAGTATATTTGCCTTTTTTCCAAAATGTCTGTGTTCATTTACTTTGAATACATGTATTAAAATTACTGAATTTATATAATTTAAATTACATTGTCATTATTTGAGCACATGCTGTCCGTTCTGGGCAACTTTATAGTTCTGTGACAGAGTACCTGAGAAAAATCACCTTACTTATCTCAAGTCATGGTTCAGAGGTTTCAGTCCATGGTTATTTGGCTCCATGATGTGTGGGCCTGTGGTCAGTATGCAGGCAGTGGAGCAAGGGAGATGATCTGGTATCAGGGAAGCAGGAGCTGGGGTAGATTTTATCCTTCCTTCGTGGTCTTGTTTTCCATAACCTACTTTAGCTAGACCTTCCTCCCGCAGTTGCCACTGCTTCCCAATAGCTTGTTAAGTTATTAATTCATAAATACATCCATCTATTCATGAGATCCGCACCTTCATGGCCTTCCAAAGGGCTCACTGTCTGAACACTGCTGCATTGGGCACTGCGCTTTTAACACTCGAGCTTCTGGAAGTATTTGGGAGCCAATTAGTGATGCCATCAAGGGGATGCTTTGAGTGGTATTGGTGAAACCTTCAATGCACGCGCACCCCACCTATTGGTTCTTGATCTTGATATAGCTTACAGTAAACAAGGTGGAAATTTTGCATATCTTTATGCAGACATATACAGACAATAGAAATAGGATATTTTTCATATTGAAAATTGAACTTTAGGATAGAAAATCTATAAATTGATATTGTTAATATGTTTTTCTTACTCAATTTCAAATAGGCTGGGTGGTGGTGGTGGTGCACATGCCTTTAACTCCAGCACTCGGGAGGCAGAGGCAGGCGGATCTCTGAGTTTGAGGCCAGTCTGGTCTACAGAGTGAGTTCCAGAAAAGCCAGAGTTAAGACAGAGAAACCCTCTAAAAACAAAAAACAAAACAAGCAAACAAACAAAAAATTACTTAATGGTGTGCTAGTAAGGTGAAAGGGAATTTTTTTCTCCCGTAAAGCCATAAAGGTTAATAATAAGAACCATTTGGTGTCATACCTGTACTCCCAGTGCTGAAGAGGGTGAGGCAGTAGGATTACAAACAATTTTAAAGCCATTCAGAGCTACATAGTGAGATTCTGTCAAAAAAAAAAAAAAAAAAAAAAAAAAAAAAACCCCAAAAAACAACCAGCGGGTGGAGAGGTGGCTCAGAGTTTAATTCCCAGCACCTGCATGGCAGCTCACAGCTGTTTGTAACTCCAGTTCCAGGGGATCTGACACCCTCACTCCAGTGTACATAAAATAAAATAAAATAAGACTTAGAAAATGTAAAAAAGAAAAAACCCAAACAAAAGGGCTACAGAGATGGCTCAGCAGTTAACAGAACTCACTGCTCTTCCAGAGAACCAGGGTTCAATTCCGGTCACCTACAGGGCAGCTCACAGCTGCCCATAACTTCAGTTCCAAGAGATCTGGCAACCTCACACAGATGTGCATATCGACAAAATGCCAATGCACATTAAATATACATGAATAAAGAAATCATTAAAAGATGAAAAAAATAAGGATTTGTTTTTTAAATATTTTTTGTGTGTGTGGTGTATGTAAATGTATTTGTGTGCTCACACCATGTACAGAGGCCAGAGACTGATGTAGGCTGTTCAGTTGTTCTCTACTGTTTTTTTTTTTTCTTGTCTTGCCTGCCTGCCTTTCTTTTTCCCTCCCTCCCTCCCTCTTTCGAAAGATTCTGACTTTGAGCCTGGAGTTGGTCTTTTCAGTGAGTTGGCCAGGCAGTCAGCTGAACACCAGGTATGGTCTGTCTCTACCTCTTCAGAACTAGGGTTGTTGGCAAGTGTACCCCAGCAAAGTACAGTTTTTTACATGGGTTCTAGGGACCTGAACACAGGCCCTTGTACTTACATAAACATTGTGATGTCAGATCTTTCTCTAGCACTGTCTTTTTTCATAATATACTGTATTCGTTTTTTCATTTTATGCATCTGTTACTATACTTTCAAGAATTTTCAGTTTTATGTGTGTGATTGTAAACAAGGAAGAAAACACTGAAAGGTATTTTTTCCATTGTATCCTAGATTATTTACTAATTTTCCTTTTCTCAAAGCATATATTTAATGGTGTAATATTTTTTATTGATGGTTACTATCTGTTTTTAGCATATGTTAATGCTCACTAACTAAAAAAGGATTGGTTAAAAAGCTATATATATTTGTGAGAAATTAAGAACTAAACAATGAAACAGACAATTCTCCCTTTTAAAATTAATGTGGTTTTTTTTTCATGAATAGTTTTTGAAAGGATCAGAGGAAATTAGAAATGTATATTAGAGCTGGGGTTCAAAGATGAGGAAACTTGGGTGTTACTGTTATAATGCTGTGACACTTACTTGGAGAGAACTTTTCAGTTTTGAGGCCAAAATGTCATTTCCTCTGACATCTTCCTCATTCTGCTCTGACAGGGTTATGGTGATGATGTTATTTGTAACATTTATGTCTACTGTAGTGTGGAATAAGTTCTGCTGTAGGGAATTGTTATAAGTCTTTCTCCTTTGACTTTGTGCTTTGCTTTTCCTTTTCTTTAGTCTTGTCTGTACCCCCCATTTATATATTGTTCAGTTCAGTGGAGTGGTGGGACTAGAGAACAGCACACTAAGCTAGTAGGGTCAGAGTTGTTGGCCTAGAAACAATAAAAAAAAATTTAGGTTTGAATATTGGAGAATACTGTGTGGGCAGTGTTTGTGTAGAGTTATCTAGTAGCAGGTTCTAGGCCAATTTAGAGGGCTTGTAATTTGGCATTGTTGGGACTGTTTAATTACATGTGAACTGTACTGGTTAGAAAAGACGAAGAGAAAAGACTTGTAGCCCCCAAAAATGGTTGTCTTTTAGACAAATTAAAAATACAAAACTAGCGGCTGGATGGTGACAGCGCATGCTTTTAATCCCAGTACTGGGAAGGCAGAGGCAGGTGGATCTATGAGTTCGAGACCAGCCTGGTCTACAGGGTGAGTGATTTCCAGGTCAGCCAGGATTATACAGGACACCCTGTCTTGAAAAACCAAACCAACACAAAACAAAACAAAAACAAAATAGCATATTTATACATAAAATACTCATTTCTGAAGGTCTAAAACAAGTGGTCAGTATCAGAGTAAAGACAAAAGGATTTAAACTATATCTTTCAGTCTTTACTTACAACCTTCCAGTTTTGTCAGTTCTGGAGGGGAGCAAGAAAGAGTTAGGACCTTTGTTTACGTATAAAACTTGGTTCCATTTTTTTTAAATTTTGAATTATTTTAGTGGATGCTGCCTTGCTCTTTTCGTTTGCTTCTTATGTCTTTCTGTTTTCTAGCTGTATGGTCTTAATTACTGTACTTTCAAAGATTATTTTTAAAATGTACAATAATGTAGAAACTAGGTAATCTAAATTTTCTCATGCAATGCTCTTATCTTCAGATATTCCCAATTGTCATCTTTTCGTAAATAAATTGGTATTTTTAAGATAATTTTTGTAATGCAACATTTTTTAAGGTGGCAAGTGATTGTTTTGTTTTGTTTTTTGAGACAGGGTTTCTCCGTGTAGTCCTGGCTGTTCTGGAACTCACTCTGTAGATCAGGCTGGCCTGGAACATAGAGATCAGCTTTCCTCTGCTTCCCAAGTTCTGAGATTAAAGGCCTGAGCCACCATCACCTGGCGTAAATACTTCTTAAGGCTTCTTAGTGCTTGCATTGATCCATCAAAAGAGGTTTAACCATTTTAAAGTGATAATGCTTAGTTTTCATATTTCACTGTTTTAGATTTCCCTATAATAAACTTGAAGGCATGGCACCCCCTCCCCCCAACATTTCCTTAAGCATGTAGAAATCCAAAAATGGCATTCTCAAATGAAAGCTGATTAGTCTTTTCCTGGTATTTCCTATTGTACCAATATCATCACTGATAAGCCATATTAATGATACTTACTAATTGTTATTGTAAATCTTGATTAGATTCAGAAATACCTAGAATATTAGTGAAGACACACCTGTCAGAATGTTGCCAGAGAATGTTAGATTATGAAGGCTTTGACCTAATGAATGGGTTTAATCTATTGATAGATTTAGAATATTAGGAGATAGTGGAACTGTGAAAAGTCGTGCCTAGTTGGAAGAAGTAGGCCACTGGGGCCATAATTTTGAGTGCTATGTTTTGCCCTGACCACTTCCTGTTACGTGTATACTCAGCTTCTGGTCTGCCTTGATGGAAGCTGCTCCATTACACACTTCCTGTTGCTATCTAAACTTCTGAAACCACGAATTTAACTCTTCACTCTAAGTTGTTTATGTCAAGTATTTGTCACAGTGATGCAGAATCTAACATTTAGTTTATAAAATGGTACCCCCAGGGGCTGAGGAAACGGCTCATGTAATCGTGAGGAGTGTGAATCCTCAGACTCCATGTGGAGCCTGGCACTGTAGCTCCTCGGACCTCTTCCACACTATGCCATGGCACTCCCTCTCCCTCAAATACCCAGGGATCCACGTAAACACATCACACAGACAAAGCAAGGTATCATGTATTTGATACTGGAATGTTGAATTCCATAAAAAAACCTATAATATTTTGTTTTGTTTCAACTGTGGCATATAATTTTTTAAAATTGGAGGCAATTATTTTTGGTAATCCATCTACTTTTTAAAATTTATTTCACCTTTTAAAATTATCATTACCTTACAGCTTCCTATCTGGTTATACAAGACACTCATTCCACCTAATCTTTTGATGTTCTTATATGTGTTTTTATTCTGCTTTTATGAATGGCAGGTAAAAATGTAGCCTGAAGAGTGATATGAAAGTTTATGAAGGGAAAACAGCAGTTGGCTCATTAGCTCCTGATATTGAGCTCTTTTTTTTTTCCCCCTCAAAACTGTTTATTATAAAATTTGAATTCTGTGTCACTCAATCAGTAAGAGTTGCTTCAGGTTTGGAGTATACTTTCTTTACTTAATTTCTAGGTATTACTATTTAAAGAGAATCTCAGCAAAGCATTAGTAGTTTAGACAAAAGAAGTACTTTCTGGGACATAGCATGTGAGAGAGTCGGGTGAGCCCATAAAAGAGAGATAGCGATGACAAAAAGATTTTATATCCTTTTAAAAATATGGGCTGACATCTCTTCTTGGTCTTTTGGCTAAGATCGAATATAAACATATGGACTGGGGAGATGGTTAATTGGTGAAGTACTCATACAAGTTCAGTCTCCAGAACCCATGTGAAAATGCTTGGCATGGTGTCATGTACTTAACATCACAGGTGGATTCCTGGAGCTCTCCTATTGGCCAGTCTGGGCTACTTGGCACAGTAGCCGGAGAGGCTAGAGACTCTGCCTAAATAAATAGGTAGATGGACGGCACCTTCTGAACAGTACCCAAGGTTGTCCTGTGGCCTCCGTGGCAACGTCACTCAAATGCATGTGTACCCACATGCGTATATAGCCACACACAAAAATACTGTCGGTCTTCTATGTGACTGTGGTCAGTAGGAAGAAGAAAGGTAGCTGGGAGGGTTTTGGTAGGTGAAGTCAAAGAGAGGTATACTCAGTGTATTTGTTGCTGGGATAAAATACTAAGACCAAGGGAATATACAGAAGGAAGAGTTTATTTGGGCTTATGGTTCCAAAAGGACATTCCATAATGGTGGGTGAGGCATGGTGGAAGAGTCCAGATCAGGAAACCAAGAGATCACATTTTCAACCACACACAGAAAGCAGAGAGCAAGCTAGTGGGCAGAACTATAAACTCCATCTTCTATAAACAATGAACTCCATCTTCTTCAGCAAGGCTCCACTTCTTAAACACCCATAACTTCCCCAAATAGTGCCACCAGCAGGAGACCAAGGACTCAAGCACTTGAGCCTGTGGGAGACAGTTTCAGTTTAAACCACTGCACTCAGTAAGGAGCCTAAACTGTATTCATCTGTTGAAGTGAGCTACATAGTAAGCATGTTTCTACAGTGAAATTCTTGGGAAAGTTTTATGAACAGTTGCAAACGGACCACGTGGTGGCTGAATGGATAATTTTATGTTCGAAAGCAGCTTCAAGGGATTGCATTCTGTATTGAGAATGCTGTTTCTACTTTAGTTTCACCTCAGAGACATGATTATTTTATTGTCTCTTAGGAACACTTTGAAAAGAGTATTTAGTTTACAAACACTGCCATTTTTATCTTCCAGAAAAATGTTTATGTTAGAAATTTCTGTTACCATTTTGGGGTGGGGGGTAAGAGATAGAAACACTAGGTTTACAAAATATAGAAATGGTGGCTATTTTTATTCAACTACAAATGGCCCACTTTATATCAAGAATACAAATACTGTGTCTCTATGAATAATTTTGTGGTCCTTTAACCTTTACCTCCCTGCTAATGAATATGCTTGTGTGATACTATTCATTTAGTAATTACTAAGTTAAATAGTATGCAGGATCTGAGAATAAGCTGATCATACCACCTGTGTGCATGTCAGTATTTTAAATTCAGCGTGAGTTTGACTTGAAATACCTCTGCTGTTTCAAAATTTATGAAGAATGTTTTTGACACACAACAGTTTTTAAGTCTTGTCTCATACTATTCTCTTCAAAAATATGTATTTAAATTTTTTTTTTGGTATTTAAATGGTTAAGATTCTTCCATTTTGGTGTACAGTTTAGTCCTAAAAATTTAAAACTGACTTAAAAAATAAAGCCTGCAAGCAGAGAGAGATATTATATACAGGGAAGTCTTATTCCTCTTCTGCTTCCCTGTTCCTCTCCTACACTGTTAGTACCCTGTTGACCTTTTGTATGCTTCTTTTTCTAGATACAAACAAATGAATAATTTATCTCAGAGATCTTTGCATATTTAGATAAGATTTCTTATTTTTAGAGGCATTTGCCACCACACCTGGCCTAATTCCTTACTTCTTAAGTATAAACTACATACACAGCAATTTCTTTCTAATGAGTGCAGTGTAAAAATTAGAGGAAAGAATAACTTGACTAGGACAGACCTGAGAAACAATCATTAGTCATGTGATCAGGATTAGCATCAATAATTATAAATGTGTTGATTATATTTTGTGGTGAGAATGTACTTCATTTTTGTGCTATTCTGCCTTGAAAATTATAACCCTAGTTTAATCATGTGAAAATGTTAGTCAGATCTCAGTTGAGGAACATTCTTACACAATTGATGAATGGTCAGATTGTCCATGTCATCATAAACAGGAAGTTGGAAACTGTCATAGCCAATAGTAACCTAAGGATGAACTATTATTGTAGTGCAGTATAAACTGGATAGGATCCTGGAACAGAAAGAGTACATTAGATTAAATTTAAGGAAATTGAATTAAATGGTTGACTTCAATTAATAATAATATATTAATATTGGTTCATTAACTGTGAAAAGGTTCCACTCTTGTGTAAGATGTAAACAGCAGAAACTTGAGTACAGGGTATAGGAGAACTCCGTGTCCTACGTTTGTAATTTTTTTTTGTGAATTTACAGCTATTCTAAAAAGTTTAAAAATGATAAATACTTGCATATTTCTGATAGGTATTGCCCTCGTGCCATTTTGTACTTACACCTACAAGTGCAAGAGGCCTGATCTGTCTGTAGCCATATTTCTGGAATTTTACCAGGTGGGTAAATAATAACTGGTAGAATTCAGGCCTGGTAGTAACTGGTAGATGCTGAATAATTAATTCCATAGGTTTGTGGAATGTTTTGCCCCTCCTTCACCCATGAACACTTACTATCTTTAGTTTTCTTCTGGGTCTTTTGGTCTTTTTCTTTTTGATTGAGTTCTTTAGAAGATTAGTCTTTTATATGTGATCTGAGCTTTAGTTTTTGTTTATTTTATAAAGATTGTTAAAGTTCTTTTTAAAAATTGAGATTTTTGTTTTCATGTACTTTTATATGGTAATTTTTCTTTTATGTTTGATTTATAAACATAGTTAGGATTCTCATCACAACTTTTTTTTTTTTTCCAAGATGGTTTCTTTATGTAGCCCTGGCTGTCCTGGAACTCCGCTCTGTAGACCAGGCTGGCCTTGAATTCAGATATCCACCTGCCTCTGCCTCCTGAGTGCTGGGATTAAAGGTGTGCACCACCACCGCTTATCATCAACCAATTTTTAAGTGAATTTTATGTTTTTGTTCTATGTAGTGAAAGTTCTGTCTTCTTTTTTATGTCCATTATTTTTAATTATTTGGGAATTTGAGAAGTACATAGAATATAGTTTGATCATATTCACCCCCAGTTCTTCCCCTCCCAATTTCATGTCTCTCTCTGTGTCTCTTAAGTGACCCACTGAGTCCAGTTTGTGCTGCCCATTCAAGCATGGGTGTGATGGATTTAGCAGGTGCCACACCCTCAAAGCAAACTGACTGGGCCTCTGGCAGCAGACTTCAACTGTCCATAGCCTCTCAGCTAGCAGTGGAGACCGTTTGTTTTCACATTTAGATCTTAAGTTTTAAATACTTCATTTAGTACTTTACAGTTCATGAGGCATTTAAAATTTTTTATGATCATATCCATATATTTGTGGTGGTGGGGAAAAGAAAAGTATGTATGGAGTTCAGAGGACAACTTCTAGGAGACCATTTTCTCCTTCCATCACATGAGTTCCTGGGATCTCACTTGTTGCCAGGCTTGGTGGAAGTGTCATCTTTGCAGCCCCTTGAAGCATTTTAAGCTCATGCATTTACTCTTTATTTTAGATTTGTTTTTATTTTTAAATTATGTGTATATATGTGTGGGTATGTGCATGTGAGTGCAGGTACTCAGGAAGGCCAGAGGCATTGGATACCCCTGAAGTTGTGGTTACAAGTGGTTGTGAGCCACCTGCCCTGGATACTAGGAATTGAACTTGGATCCTCTGCAAAAGCAGTATGTTTTCTTAACCTGTGAGTCAATCTTTCTAGCCTTTTTTTTTTTTTTTTCCTTGAGATAAAATCTCATTTTGTAGCTCAGGCTGGCCTCAGACTCAAGGCAGTGCTCCTACCTCAGCATCCCAAATGGGATTGCAGGCATAATTCACCACTGGTTCCGTTGACTCTTGCTGGTTAAGAATTCTACATTCTGTAGAAGATTTAAGGGAGAACTACTCTCTCAGTAGTGAGTCACATTTTATAAATGATTTTGCAGTTACAAAGACTTGTTTACAAGTTCTTTCACTGGTAAATTGGGCCATGTTTTCCATTATTTTTCTTCTGTTGATTATTATTATTGGTGACTATTAATGTTTTTCCTATTGTGTTTCTCAGATTATTTTTCCCAGATAAATAAACTTGTCTCTGATACATTTCTCACCTTCTTTATTACTTCTTACTCAGATTCATTTTGATATTGGTAGTGTATATGTATTTGATAATTAGAAATTTGATCAGTGGACCAATTAACTGTTTTATCCATACATTTAAGCTAGCTATGTGAGTGGATGCTGTCTAATACAGGGTGATGATTTAGCATAACCTTTTACAAAGGTATTCATATTTTCCAGCAGTGCTTGTTATGAACCTAGTATTGCTGAACTGAATATTAATAGACATTTGGGAAGTTGTCTAGTGCTGTAGAATCCATGCCCCTGGAATATGTTACCAAAAATAAGCTGTTGAGTTTATTAGTTATGTCAATTAAGGAGTGCCATCTTTACAGAGCCGGTAGTGCCTGCGTGGGTAGGGTGGAGTGGGTAATAGGGTGATGGGGGCAATAGTAGTGATAATGAACCGATTAAAGGGGCAGTAAAGTTGGAGTATTGACTGGAGGCTGGCTCACAATTAGTATTTCAGTGCTAGGCTTGGTCGGGATTAGCATAGGATCATGATAAAGCTTAAGGGTAGACAGACACAGCAAGGCAAGCATTTTGGGATAGTCAAAGAGTTGGAAAGTGAACAATCATTTACTGCCATCTATTGAAAAATTGAATAGTCTGATGTTGGTTTATATGAGTTTTTTGGGAAGTTCCTGAGGTGAACAATGAAGTTATTTGAAACTCTTTTTTATCTTCCTGTCAAGAGTTTCCTGGAATAGTGAAGTCATTTTTACTGCAGACAGCTGACTGGCGATGGTTAATGTAGACTGTGAGCTTAGTGTAGACAGTTTTGATTGTTAGCATCCATTCTGAACTACTACAGACTTAAAAATGTGTTTATAAAAAGTAAAAATTTTGGTTCCTTCTGTAAAGACAATACATTCTTCTGGTGGGTGATTTGATACTGTTTTTTCCCCCCTGAGCAACGAGGGCCAACTTTAACATGATACTTAAGACACCCAAGTAAGAAATTGAATATGAGTTTGTAGCCCAGAAAAGAGTTTATAATCAGAGAAAAAAAGTTGTGTTATTACATGGACTTTTGAGTGCCTGTGTCTGGATGGATTTATGTAATGAGGAAACAAAGTAGGAAAAAATTGTGGGCTTTAAGAGTTCTAGTATGTAATGGTTATATGCTATATGTATGGCTAGCTAGTAATGCAGGGGGTGAGAGTACAAACTGACAGAGTGGTACAAGCCAAGGGAAGGTCTTTTTAAAATTTAGATATATTGACTTTTTGCCTGCATGCATATCTGTGAACTACATGTGTGCAGTGCCCAAGGAGGCCAGGAGAGGGTAGGATCTCCTGGAACTAAAGTTCCAAATGGTTGTGAGCCACCATATGGGCTCTGGGGTTGAACCTGGGTCCTTTGGAAGAACTGCCAGTGTTCTTAACTGCTGAATCATCTCTCCTGCCCCCACCTCAAGTGTTTTTAAGAATAGTGAAAGAAGCCTAGAGGCATAGCTCAGATAGTAGTGCTTGCCTGCCTTGCAAACATGAGCACCTGAGTTTGATATCCAGAACCTGTGTTAAATGTTAAAAAGCCAGGCATGGTGTGATGGTGCGCGTTTGAAATCCTAACCCTGGGAAGTGGAAACAGGCAGATCTCTGGGACTCGCTGGCCACCAAGCCTAGTCTTCTTGATAAGTTCCAGTCCAGTGAGAGACCTTGACTCCAAAAATAAGGTGGAAAGCACCTGAAGGAATGATACCTATGTCCTTCACATGCACTCACATGTATGTAAGTGTGTACATTCATACGCATAAAGCATGATAAAAGAGAGGTCAAACACTTAAATAGGGAGGGAGACGTGAAGGTGTTGATTTAGGTTTGCTGAGGGAATTCCTGCTTGAAGTCTTCATCTTTAAGGTTTAGTATGTGTGTGGTGTGTGTGTGTGTGTGTGTGTGTGTGTGTGCGCACGTGTGCACGTGCATGTGCATACATGTGCTCAGTCATGGAGAGGTCATCTTTAATTGTAGGTAGAGAATATGGTTTGAAGTTGATTTGGGGTTGATGAGGCTTGCTAATCAGTGTTGAGGCATGTTTCTGTGTACTGACTAAAACTGCTGCTGTGTGACTGTTCAGCAGTGCTGATGTGAAATGTGCAGATGCAGAGAAAGCTTCGAGTCGATCAGAAGCCAGATAAGTCTAACACAACCAGGCCTCAATTAGTGTGATGTTGTGCTTAGACAAATCTAGATAGTGTCAAATCTAGATAGTCAGTCTCTCAGCATGGCTTTCTTTTTATGTGCTCTGCAGGTGTACACATGTGCATGGCCAAGGATAACCTCAGGGATCATCCTCAGGAATGCTATCTTCCTCCTCTGAGGCAGGATTTTTTGTTGGCTCAAGGCTCACCAATTGGATTAGACTACCTGGCTAGTGAGCCCAAAGTATCCTCTTGTTTCTGCCAGTATTTGATGCCGTCAAGCGATGTAGCAAACTCAAGGTATATGAGAGTGTCACCAGTAGAACAGTGCATACTGTTCTACAGTGAGCTTTCTTTTTGTGTCAGCAGACTACACTGTAATTGATGATACAGTGAACGTGTAAGCCAGTGACACTTCATTATCAAGTCATATGTACTGCACATAATTGTATGCACCACACTTTCGTGTGATACAGTGTAGTAGATTTGTTCACATCACTACAGGCAGGATTTTTTTCCTTTTTTTTTTTTTAATTACAAGACAGGTAGCTTTTACAGGGTGTGGAAATCTCTGCTGTTGCTTCTAGAGAGGAAAGTGTTTTTTTTTTTTAATTTTAAAAAATTTTTTGAATAAAATTATAAGAAAGAGTAAGTTGGCCAGAAGGACAGAAGATGGGGTGAAGAAAGGACGGTTGAATATTCTGGGTGGAGGTACATGGTTGTACAAAGCAGAGAGGCTGGAGTGAAACATTTTCAGGGAACTGGAAATCCTTAAGACAGTGAAGCACATGCTCTGAATATGAGCTTGAGATGGGCTGAAATGTCCCAGGGCCAGTGCAAAGTCCCCCTTCCTAGGTGAAGAAATGTCCATTGGCATCAGTGGTGAATTTTCACTTCCCAGTTTTTCTATGAATGTGCAAAACAGAGTCTGTACATACAACCAACCAGTCTCTTTTTAATGTGTTGCCTAATAAGTAATTCTGTTTGCAGGTTGTTTAAAATTGAGAATGTTTTTTGCAGATTAAGTAGCACAAGTCACTTATTCACTAACGTCAGGTTATGATTGGGGATTGCGATTTTATGTGTATTGCATACATTTGATGCTCAGACTTTTGGAAAATATAGTAGAATAAACTGTTAAATGTTACATATATGTCAACTATGAAACACAGTTCTTATTAAATCTCACATTCTTCTGAGGTCATTGTTTAAAAATAATTTTTTAAGAGGGGGAAAAAAAGCATGGTTTTCTCAGCATCATACTTCACTCTCTTCAGTCCGGATGAAGGAATAAGCAATTGAATGTAGTTAGGCTTACTCTAAAACTTGACTCAATTTTTGTTATACAGCTTTCATCGTTAGTGCCAGAGTTGTTTGCGATCAACACTTACTAGGAGGGATATGTTGGCTTCTCAGAGTTTGAGGATCAAGACTGAGCAGGTAGTAAGAAATAAACCTAGGCTCACATAGATACCACTGGGCCAAATTCACTTAGTTCTACTAAAAAGATAATTCAGATAGCCGGAGTATCTTGACAGTTCTAATTAATCCACCCACCCACCCATCCATCCATCCATCCATCCACCCATCCATCCACCCACCCACCCATCCATCCATCCATCCATCCGGGACAGGGTCTTCCAATGTAGTCAAGGCTAGCCTCTCATTATTTAGCTAACAGGCTACCTAGAATCCGTGATGTTCTTGCTCTGCCTCCCGAGTCCTGGAATTACAGGCATTATCATCATTGCTCAAGTGTTACTGTTCTAAATGTTTCTTGTGTCCTTATAGGAAATTTTTCTTTGTATTATAAATCCCAAATCCGGTTCAGAATAGAACCACCACAATTGAACCAAATTTGAAGCAAGCAAGCTTTAATTAAATTACTGGCCAGGAAGATGGACTCTGACCAGGACCATTCTGAGGTACCCATGGAGTGAACCTGTCACCTCAGACCTCCTGAATCACGTGGCACAGGTGCTTAAAAAGGCAGAACCCGTAAGGCTACACACTTCCCACCAGGGCCAATCAGTGGCAAGCATTTATCCTAATGTATTTCCTGTCTGGGTTATCCCCTGCCTACAAGCGACCAAGCACATCTGGTGTGTTTGGAGCACATGCTGTGCAGCAGGGTCAACCTGGGATCTAGCCACTCTCACAATCCAAGAGGTTATGTCCTTGGGCTAGGGAGATTCAAGACTGTCACCTCACCTGAGTAGCCCCACCTAGAAAAACAGGTTATCTGTTTTGCTTTTAAAGATATTTTAGGCACGATAGCTAAAATTTAAAACAGCTTTTGCTTTTTCAGTATATTTAAAAAAGTCTTTAATTTTAATATATATGTAGATATTTGGACATTTTGCTTTATATTAATCTGATCCACTACTTCACTTTTCTCTGATTAATGTGTAGAAGTTTAAGTAAGTGGAATTCATACTACAGGATACAAATACATAAAACAGGGAACTGAGAAACAAAAAGGTGTGGAGGTTGGATTTAGCCGTATATATTTTCTCTTCTTACTGTCTTGATTGAACTCTTAAAGCCTGGCCTTCGCTACAGACCTTGTAAAGAACGCAAAGTGCCCTTGGTATGCGCTGTTCATTTTGAGATTGGTATGTGAACAATTTCTAGTGTTCTTCTTAATAAGTAACGTGGAAAATTTGGTTCTCCTCCCCAAGTCATACACAAATTTTCCTGAAGGTGATGGTTGTTGTACGGGTTTGAGGTCACCTGATGCAGTCTTTGGAAGTCATTTGGGAGATTATTTTAGTATCTTTAGGATATTGAGTGATCTTTTCCTTAAGAGCCTTTCCTGAAAATAATGTTACCAGAAGACTGGAGAGTGCTGGCAGTTTTAGTGTTGCCAAGGCTTCCACGGTTGCTGAGGAGAGTTGGCCACTACCCAGCTGTACACAGACTTTAATAAAGGGTTAGTTTAGAAAAAAGTAACAAATCACTATTGTGTCATAAATTACAGAGTGACCAAATAACACGCATGGTTGTCAGTTCAGATGTGTCTTAGAGACAAGGGTAGAACGTTGTCCACACAGTTCCCCTTTTTCCTCCCTTTGAACATAAACCAGGTTTATGTTTTCCACATACGCTAAACACATTCTCATTGAAATTTACATAAGTATCTTGAAAATAGTTTTTGTGAGACTCACTTTAAAAACATATAAAATACAATATATAGTATTGTTTGGTCATAACTGAAAAATGTGGTAGATTTATGTTTTTTTAAAAATTGCTTTAATTGCTAGGCGGTGTCACAGGTCTTTAATCCCAGCACTCAGGAGGCAGAGGCAGGCGGATCTTTGTGAGGTCAAGGCCAGCCTGGTGTACAGAGCGAGTTCCAGGACAGCCAGAGTTACAACAGAGAAACCCTGTCTCTAAAAAAACAAAAACAAAACAATTGTTTAATATTCATAGAACATGTTTTGATCAAATGTATCCCCTCCCCCAACTCCTTCCAGATTCATCCTCCTCCCCTAGCTATATGACTTTGGGTCCTCTTTTTCTTCTTTTGACCCGTCAAGTGCAATTTGTGCTGCCCATATATTCTTGGATTCCACGGGAACGTGGTCTTATCAGGAGTGACCCTTTTAGAGAAAACTGAGTCTCCTCCCCCAGTAGCTTTCAGTTGTCAAAAAGCACCTTAGCTAAGGGTGGGACTTCATGTCTGTTTCCCATCTCAAGCTGTGGATTGGTTTGACTTGGGAATTAAAAGTCTGACTCTCATGGTAGCTACAATATGTCCTTAAAATATGTAAATATTAGTATTACCTAATTTTCCATATTAAAATTAGGCCCTCTTTAATTTCTTACTATTAAGAGTTTAGAGGTGATTAAATCTATTCTTAAAAGATTATTTTTGCTTTTATTGAAACAAAGTCTCACTTTGTAGTTTTGGCTGGCCTAGAATTCACTATTTTTAATTATGTTTACTTCTTTGTGTCTTTTTATAGGTATGTGTACATGAGTATAAATAAATGCGTGTAAGGTCCCTTAAAACTAGAATTACATACAGTTGGTTGTAAAGGGCTAGACATGGTCTGGGAACTGAACTCAGGTCCTCTGGAAGAACAGTATATGCTCTTAATCACTGAGGGATTTCTCTAGTCCCTTCAGAGGTTAACAAAAAGGGTGGATGATTAGCTAGATTTCATGGGATATGCTTACAACGTTATAATCATAAACAATCTTATCTTTTCCTCTTTGGAGATTGACATACTTCTTTAGTTGTTTTACTGTGATGTATACTCTAGAACATGTATGCTAATTAGAAGATAGACTATAGTGTGAGTTTAGACATTATACAGTGAATGGGGCCTAGTGGCACAGGCTTGCATTACCAGTTATTTTGGAGGCTGAGGCAGGAGAATCACAAGGTCAAGTCCTGCCTATATTTACAGAGGGAGATCAAGGCCAGCCTGGGCAACTTAGTAAGACTGCCTTGAAATAAAAGGTAAAAAGAGAGCTGGGGATGTATAGCTTAGTGCTTACCCAGAGTGCATACCACTGTAGAGGTGATAGGATCTGGGAGCATGAAGACAATGAATTAGGCACACTAAAGTCTCATGTGCTAGCCAACTTTATTCAGAGCCTCAGACAGTTTATACTCTGAGGGTTAAGAAGGGTCACCTGAATAAAGTTCTGATGAGCCACATGTGGCAAAAACATGTACTTCCATAAAGGCATATAAAGGATAATTTAAACATTTAATTGAATAATAACAGCAAACATTGATGAGTAATCTGAAGTAAACTCACTCCTATCCACGACAACTGAGAGGAGCATAAAAACACATTCCAAGAACAATTCCGTGTTTTGAAGAAACTGATGTCACAGAACTGTTGTTTTCTTGGAGTTTTCTCACAGCACTCAGAATTTTCCTCAGATAACTCCATTCCTGGGCTGTGTTCCAACATACAAGGTCTCAGCTTTGCCACCCAGCGCTACAAAAAAAAAGTATAAACATGCATGCATATATAATGAGAAAACGTCTGCTTGATGACTTGATAGTCCTCCCCGCCCTTGGTTGATTGGCTAGACGGGTACAAGGATTTATTTTTAAATGTTTCTGTCCTTAAGTTTATAATATCGTTGAAGTGTTTATTTATATAGCCCACTTAAATCCTAAAAACCTAATTTTAGATTTTAAGATTGGTTGGGAATAGCTTTGGAGAAGTGGGTGTTCAGTATTTTTTGGTTCTTTATATATATACTCTTAAACTTTTTAAAATGTTCGTGAAATGTATCCCTCCTCCCCCAACCCTTCCCAGACCCCACCCCGACACCTCATACTCTTTCTCTTTCTTAGAATAAAACAAATGAAATCTCCCGAAACATACACAAAACCAAACCAAGACAGGAAAACAGCAAGAAATAGTAAAGCACAGTTTCTTTGTGTCGGCCAACTATCCCTGAGTGTGCAGAGTGACCTAGGACATGGTTGGTACGCCCAGCACCACTCTACTGAAGAAAGCTGACTTTCTCTCCCCCAGGAGTCATCAGTTGCAGATAGCTTCTTGTTTGGGAGTGGGCCTTTGTGTCCACTTCCTCTTCTCCTTGCTGGTATGTTGTCTGGTTTGAAATCGTTCAGGTTATGTGTATCTTGTCAGTTTCTGTGAGTTCATATGTGCACTTGCAGTCTTTCTGCCCCCACCCCCAACAATAGGTCAGCAGATCTAGACCTGCAGGTTGCAACCCCTTTCAGGTCAAATGTCCCTTTCACAGGGGTCGCCTAAGACCATCTGCCTGTCAGATATTTATATTCAATCCATAACAGTAGCAACATTACAGTTAGGAAGTATCTTGACCTATATGCCCGTCTGTGTCCAGTAATACTTGTTTTATGAAATTGAGTATGCTAACATTCAGTGCACACATACTCACAATCATTGTATCTTCTTTTGATTATTATCTTCATTATTACGTATCTATTATTATTATTATTATTATTATTATTATTATATCATATATATTATTGTGTCTTCACTGAGTATTCCTTTTATTAATATAGAGTGACCCTATCTCTTCTGATTTAGTTTGGCTTTGAAGTCTGCCTTGTTGGATACCAGTACAGTTACTTGTTCTTACTTTCAGTTTTCATTTGCCTCAAATATTTCCTTTCCTTTTATTTCAGTCTGAGTGTCTTTGCAAGTGGGTTGAGTTTCTTTTAGCAGACATTGAAGACGGCTGTTTGTAATTCAGTTAGCCCGTCTTTATCTTTTAATTGGAGTGTTAAGACCAGTTACAGTCATTAGTCAATGTTTGTACTAGTTTCTTTCTTCTTCACCTTAGAACTTGGCTGGCCTCATTAATGTTTTTCCTTCTTCCCCTGGTCCATATACTCTCCCTGTACAGTTTATTATTTCCTGAGCTCTCTGTTGCTGGCTTAGTGGTTATAAATTGCTTTGCTCTCTTAGAAGGTCTATCTCTCCTTTCATTTTAAAGGTTGGACTTATTCATGAAGTAAAGACTTTACGTCATAGACTCATCCTCTGAAACTATAAGCAAGCCCCTGATAAAATGTTCACTTTTATAAGTAGCCTTGGTTTTGGTGTCTCTTCACAGCAATAGCACAGTGACTACGGAAGATCTTAGATACCATCCTTTTCAGAAGGGCTCAGTCCTCAGTGCTGTTTAGACAGGAGAAACAAACCACTGTCACAGTGACAACCAAAAGAAACCTGATAGTGAAATATTATATAAAAAAAAAGGAAGAAAAAGAAAAAGGCAACTGTTCTACGTATAACCATAGAAAAGAAAATGCCGAAAGTAACACAGAATAAGCTTTGATGTTAAAAATGTATTAAAAAAGTAAAATCAAAGAATAGGAGGAAAGGAAGGGACAGAGAAGAGGAGAAAACTAGTTCAGCTAAGAAGGGATAATAAAAGGGACACAGTTGAGGAAGCAGAAGACAGTGGGAAGAGATTTCACAAGTGTTGTCAAAGGTTAGTAGGATGGAGTTGGGAGAGAAAAATCAATTTTCTTCAAAGGAGTTACCCTGGGTATATCAACCACACTCCAGGGCAGGCCCCATGTTCAGGAGTAGTTGGCCAATACAAATTGTTCTCCACGTTTTGTTATTGTTTTGTTTTTAAGAGAACAGGAACGTGAGTTGAGTGGGTGGAAAGTGGGGGAGGGAAAAGAATATGATAAAAATATATGAAATTCTTAAAAATAAAAACAATATATAAAAAATTTAAATACTAAAAATATAGTAAAAAGAAAGAGGGCGAGGAATTAAAGACTTTTTCCTCCAAATCCTGTAGTATTGGAACATACCCATGGCTGGGGGCTGGGGACAAATAGGGTTGTTGCTGAAGTCTGTCGCAGTTTGTTCTCACTGTAGGTAGAAGGTGGTGCTATGTGGTCTGAAGGCTGGGCCATCGAGGGGCTGCTGTCAACATCACTGCAGCATCAATGTGGATGTTTCCCTTCTTTGTATACCGTGCTCTACTGCAGGCCTGTTGAGCTTTTTGGCCTGTTGGCGGGCAGATTCTTGCTCACTCCAGGGACCCTCCAGTTTGTGCACCTGGAGGTGACACATCCAAGCTGAGTGGTGGTGAGTATGTCAGGGTTGGTGGCCTAAACAGCATTGATTCTGCTCTGAAGGGAGAGAACTGAGGGAACCAGCTCCCTGCCTGTCCATCTCGCTGATTTCAGACACTGACCAGCAGCAAACCTCTGTGCAGGAGGAAAGACGCTATAGAAATTGAGGGTCTACCAGATGTGGCCTCTGTGTTGTCCATCCCACCCAGCAGCACATTGCCAGTAAGACAGTTCTGGAGGCCAAGCCCAGAGCAAGCTCAGAGCTCTCCATCTCCATTGTAATTGCCAGGCCACATGGATTTGCTTCCCACCACAAGGGCAGGGCCACCAACACCTCACCCTCCATAGCCTGAGATTTCTGCTTCTTTTCTGAGATGGTTGAAGTCTCACCTTTTCCCGTCCATAACCGCTTCTTTTGTTGCTTTTTCCATTCAAATGCTGTGGCAGGCTTCCTGATTTGTGAATGTTACCTTGTGTTCAAGTACCTGGAGTAGCTAGTTTCAAACAGTAGACCTTGTGGTTGCAGCTTCAGCTTCTATGCACTGGGGGCCCAACTTGGTACTCAGACTGATTTCAATTTTTCAGTGTGTCACCTCTGTTTTGCTGTGCCTTTTCAGAATCTGGTCACCTCTTCTTGATCCCTGGTGCTCTTTTTCTCTCTTCATATATACCCTTTGTTAACTAGCCCTTCTCATTTACACAATGGCACTGAGGAAACCTAGTCTTCACCGCTCTTCTGAAGTTGATAACAATATTCAAAGTACCTCAACTTCATTCTCACTTATTGAGAGAAAAACTGCTGATGGCTCTAGATACTAATAATTTTCCATAAACTTTTAATTCTTGAAGGCTGTGGTGACTACTGTATAGCCTGCAAGTTGTCTGATTAACTCACTAGAAGCAAGAGTTATAGTGCAGTATTGAGACTGCTTTTGGTTGTCTTTGGTATATTGTTTTGATAAGATTCTTGAATTCCAGGTCCATAGCATCTTTTGAATATCTGTCATTGAATTTAATTCTTCCACTTACAGAAAATAATAAACAAGAACGGGAACCTTCTTCTATATTTTGTATTGTTGAGGATATCGTGGGAAAAAGCAATGGTGATGAAATGCTTTCACAGAGGGTAAATGCATACCAGGGCTCTGGGTTAGCCTTCGGTGGAAGGAGATGCCTAAAGCAGGAGATGCTGGTACTTTTCCATGGCTAGGTTTTAAAAAAAGGTCAAGTCTATGTATCAGGAGAAAAAGGTCATGTTTTCTCTTTGCTTAAAATAATAAAAAAATCTGTTTTTGAAAGCAGTTACAACCACAAAAGGGGGTTGACCTTGGACTCTGGGAAGCATTTTCATGATTCAAGCACTTTTGATTGAATATTGTTTCTATGATTAAATGATGGTTTCTCTTCTAATATTTGGGCAAATTAAAAAAAATTCTTAAATGATCTTACTACTCATGAGAGAACTTTGGTGTTGTGCTTAGATTTTTGTTTTCCATGTGCTTGCACACCCTTTTTGTATTCTGATATTTAAATCATGCTGTTTGAAAAACAATCATATCAAATGACACGATAAAGACAAATTGATTTTGTAACATCAGGTCAGATTTAATATATTTTTATTACCATATAAGATAAGCAGTAAATCTTAATACTTTATTTCAAAGATATCTGTTGTAAGCATAAACATAAGCAAGTTCTTGAGATTCTTTTTTGAAAGAAATCCTCATTGAAATGTATTTATTATATTAAAGATGATGGACAGGTAGGAAGATTATAACTGCAGGGAATATTGAATTTGGTTCTTTTTCATTCTTCTTTACCCTCTTTTCCACTATATCATTTTAAAGTCGCAACGATCTTTCATTCATCAGCATTGCATTAGAATTGTGCTTGTTCTTCGGTTATGAGATTTGTTACATGTTTAACTTTCTAATTAAGCATTTTAGATAGCATTGGTGACCAAGTGCAGTGATCACTGGGGCATTATTTTAAAAAATGAGTAAGGGCTGGCGAGATGGTTTAGTGGGTAAAGATTCTTGCTGTCAAGCTGATGCCTTGGCTCAGTCCCTGAGACCAAGTGGAAGGCGAGGACACCCACAAGTTGTTCTCTGACCTGCACACATGCATGTATAAATCAGTATGGGGAATAAAAATATTTGTGTGAGTGAGGTGTAGTAGATCTTTTAACAGTGTGATTTAGTATATGGTTTTTCCTCTGTAAGACGGGTGGCTATGGCATATGTAATGCTAACCCTTGAAGAGACTTCTGTCTAGTTTGACCTTAATCTTTTTCCTATTAATTGTTTGTCAGCTTTCCTTATGATTGTATTTATGTAGCTTAATCAAACACTACCAAAACTAATGAAATGTTAATGCATAGAACAGTGGTTCTCAACCTTCCTAATGCTGCGACCCCTAATATAGTTCCTCATGTTGTGGTGACCCCAACCAGAAAATTATTTTTGTTGCTACTTCATACCTGTAATTTTGCTACTGAGTCATGTCTCAGTTTCTTAGACCTTAGAATATTCTTAACATGGGTTAAGAATCACAGGCCTAAAGAGTAATTCTGTTTAAAAAGTCTTGGAATTAGATGTAAAGAAGACAGTAAAAGTCTGGAAAGGTTATAAACATCCAAGTGAGTTTGGCATTGTTTGCTTTATGCCTGTTTTCAAGTTTTTCCTTCACTCTAAGGGAATCAGCTAGAGATGGTGTCTATTGATGTGTGGCGATTTCAGTGCTACCAGGCTTTCATCTGGGAAAGGACTGGTAAGCACATTTGAACACTTCATGTTAAAAAAGTCTCTGTGTGTGTGTTTCCCTGAACTACCAACTAAATTAATAGGCTGGTTCTATAAATAAGTCTGCTTGCTAAATTCTTAGTTTTAGTGACTATACCTTCTATCATGAGCATGTTTTTTCTTGAATTCTAACTTGAAAGAAAGTCAATGATAAAACTGAAGTATTTTTTTGAAACCTTTTTACATAGATTTTATAGCAAAGTTGGAGTGCTACATTTTTTTTTTTTTTTGTAGTTAGTACACCTTGTAGTTTCTGGTAGCTGTTATAAACCTTTATGTTCATGCTGCTTTTCTGTTATTGTTGTTTTGTTTTTGTTTTTTAAGGACTTTATAGTTACCTAGAAGTTAGGGACTCTGTTATATTCCTTTCCAGCAGCCTTCTGAGATTTTTGGTGGGTGGGTAGAGGGAGATAGGCTTACTCTTATACGTGCTTTAGCTGATGTTTCTAGGGTAGACCCTTGGACTCTTGACCAAGTATAATGGCTTCATATAGAGGTGTCAAAATATTTCATTTTGGAGTCCATATTAAAACATAAAATAGTTTCACAACTAGAATATAAAAGGAGACTCTCTTCTATTTGTTTATTTTTTTATTTTTCTTAATAAGTTGAGGAGTGGAAAATACCCTTTAGGAATAAGTGGTAATGGGATTGGCTGGCACTCAGATTTCTGAGGCACAGTGCCCAGAGAGGGCTCCAAAGCTGTTTTGCTGGCTGCCCACTCTGGAGCAGCTGACTAACCAGCTGCTGAGCACATTGATCTGGTCATGATTGCTTTCATCTTAGAGCAGAGCAAGTTAACACAATTTAAATCCAGAGCCACATGAGAAGCTCCTGACCTCAGGGTAACCTCTCTTCTTACCTTTGAAAGAAGGAGAGTTCTTGTCACTTTCCAGTTCTAGCCACAAGATACTTGGGAATAGATAGCCACATAAAAAGAGTGAAGCATTTCCGTATTTCTTACACAGGCAGATCATATACAGGATCTTCTAGTTTTCCTTTAGTGTAAAGGGAGCATTCATTATTCTGAGCCTGCTGTTACATGTTGAGTAGAGAAAGAATTCTGCTCTTCCCCTGTTCTTTTTCTTCACTGTAATCTTCCTGGAACTTCTGTAGATGCAGCAGGTAAAACAGAACTGGTGCTGTTCTAAGCCTACCCTTACCTAAAATAGTATGTGAAGGAGCAACAACTCTTTTCTGATAGTAAACCAGTGTTTCTTTAAACACATATTTATGCATATGTGTGCATGTGTAGAACAGAAGTTGACATTTGATTTCTTCCTCAGTTGGAACCTGAAGAAGCTCACAGCTGTGGTCAGCCTTTTTCTGCATCATCATCACTAGGGTTACAGATGCCTGCTTCTGCGCTGGCTTTTATGTGTATGCTGGGGGCTCCAAATTAAAATCCTCACATTTGCTCAGCAGTTACCTACTGAGCACTTTACCGCAACCATGACATAATGAGTTTAAGATTATTCTCAAACTCATACTTCTTGTTAATAAGCTTAGGTCTCTTATCCTCTGAATATCCCTCTGGTTACTATAAAGATTAAATTTAGCTTTTGTTTGCTTGCTTATTTTTTGAAACAGAGTAGTACTCCATAATCCAAGATAGCCTGGAAGACAAGCCCTAAAGTCATGACAGTCCTCCTACTTCAGCCTCCCAAGTGTTGGAATTATAGGCACGAGTCATCATGTCCGGCTTTGAGCTTTATTTTGTAGACATTGCAACTTTGTTCCTTCTCTGACTTGCCTGATAAGATAGATAGCTTCCCTGACAGAACATTTCAAGTTACTCTGTCGATGAGCAAGCTGTGTGTAGTGATCAATTCCTAAGTTATAAGTTGTAGGTCTACTTTTTCCCATTAATTATTTAATTACAGAATAACCCAAATCTGTTCTAATTCATTAGGTATAACTCAGATTTCTTTAATGGTTAGTAATAAAGTCAGGAACTCATGATGTGATCACTAAATTCAACATTTAATCATAGCATTGAAAACTGCTATTTTTCTTGGTTAAGTTTTCCTGGTATAAAAGAAACTACCATTATGCCAGAGATCTGTGCATAAATATGAAAGATTGATTTAGAGAAAAATAAGAGCAGAAACCATTAAAAATATCATGAAATAAGGAAAGGGAAGGAATTAAGATTAAAAAATACATGTAGGTGTTTGGTTAGCATTCAAATTTTGTTGACTTTGTGGAGTTAATATATTTCTACCTAGAAGTAGAACAGCACCAGAATGTTTATCTAAAGTTATATGTACTCAGTTATATACTTTTTTGATAACCGATGATATCTTAGTTTGTTTTCTCTTGCTGTGATAAAACACATACCAAAAGCAATTTGGGGAGGAAAAGATTGATTTCATCTTGCGTTTCCAGGAAATAGTTAGTCCTAAGGGAGTCCTAAGAGCAGGAACCTGGAGGCAGGAACTGGAATAGAGGCTATGGAGGAGTTCTGCTGATTGACTTGATCTCTGGTTCACTCAGCCTACTTTCTTATAGAACCCAAGAACACCTTAGCACCACCGCTAGAAGGTCTGGCCCTCCTACATCAATTATTAATCAAGAAAATGCCCCATAGACTTGCTCACAGTCCACTCCGGTAGAGGTATTTTCTCAATTGATGACCTCAGTTTGTGTCAAGTGAACCAAAAACTAACCAGCACAGTCACCTATAATTTTGGTTAAGTACTCAATAAGGTCAGTGATATGTACTTAAATGTTTCTGATTGTCCAAAATTATGATTCCATTAAATACTTGGTTGAAATTATTATTATAAGAAAATTATTTTTAATATGGGCATAGCTATGTGCATATATGTACACATGCATGCGAGGCAAGAAGAGGACCAGAATTCTGTTCCCAGCATCCAGTCAACTCCAGTAAGATCAATAAGTACTCTTAACCTCTGAGGCATCTTTCCAATACCCTGCTTTTTATAAAGAACAAAAGTGAAATATTAGCCTTAGCCAATTAACTTTAAACAAGCATGAGTTACTATTAATTTTAACAGGCAGTGCAGTTTAAATGTTTGGTTAGCCTAGTATGTATTAATGTATGTCTGTAATCTCAGCATTTGGGAGGCTAAGGAAGAAGGGCTATGAATTTAAGGCCAGTCTGGGCTACATAGTGAGAGCTTAACCTTAGAAAAGATGGAAAATACTTTTTTCTTTTGTATCTTCTACAGTAATCACTAACAGAGTAATGCTAAAAGATATTACAAGCCTATAAAATACAACACAAAAGTACTCTATTATACAAAAAAAGAGAGAAGATAAAGGTCAAAAAGTGGGACAAACAGAAAGCAAATAGGAAAATATGGTAGTCAGTAATGTACAGTTAAATGCAGATAGACTGAACATATGGGGACGGTTAGGGCCAGGGCTAGCTCATTGATGGAGCACACACTTAGCATGTATTAGTCTAGCTGGATTTAAAAAAAAAAAAAAAAAAAAAAAAGCCAAGGCTCAACTCCGTACTCTTTACAAAGCGTAAATGGAGAATTTATAGTAAAAGTGGGCAAAAAAAAAAACCACCATAAAAATGTTAACCCAGAGAAGGCAAAAGTACTGTGCTAACATAAGAAGAAAATATGGCATAGCTATAGAATGTTCTCCAGGTAAGTGATGGGAAACCACACAGCAGCATGAATAGCCTTAGAGTTATGCCTCGTAAAGAAGTTACATGTAGCAAAAAATACTCTTACTCGATGGTTCAGTGTGACATTATAAAGAAGTTGTTGTTTGAGATAGGTAGCCCGTGTGCGGCCTTTAAATCCTCACTGTGTAGCAAGGCTAGCTTTGAACTCTTGATCCTCCTGCCTCCCTCTTTTGAGTATTGGAATTGCAGGCCTGTTACCACTCCCAGGTGCTTTTTGTTCTTGGTGGTGATTTTTTATTCAGTCTTGAGTGGCCTGGAACTCACTGTGTGTGTGATCTTTTGCCTCAGCCTTCCAGGTGCTGGGCTGCACTGGAATGTGCCACCTTCCTGGTAGAAGTTACTGTCTTAAGGCGTTGCAAGGTAGAAAGTTGCTATAATAGGACTGCTTGATCACCTAGTGTTCTGAGCTTCAACATTGTTCAGATATACAAAATGCCTTATATTTTATTAGTTAAAATAGCTTACATGAGTAGCATTTCATGGAACCCTTAACTTGGAACACTAATTATAATAATGCTAATAATCGGTAACATACTTCAATCCAAAACTAGAGGAGTTATGAATTTTAATTATATATATAATTATATGTAAGGGGGTGTATCTGTGATTGGCTTTATATATAAGCATATCCTGGGGTGATACTCCCTTAGCACTATGATAGTTTTATTAATGTGAAAAAAAATAAAACTTCACTAACTTTTAAAATCTGTGAAAGGACCCATAAACATACAGTTTAACTAACATCATTTTTTTAAAACTAGTTTTTGCAATAATGTTGATCTGTAATTGGTGATTCTTAGGTTTCATATGAAGTGTGCTTAAAAGGAAAAACATTAAATCTTAACAGAGAAAGACAACTTTCTGGCCATTTAAGATACAAAGATTAATAAGGCTTAGTTAAAAGAGAAAAATGGCATGTTTGAAAGTAATGGGATGGGATTCATATAAATTTTTAACAATTCAGACTTTTCTCTAATCCGTATTACTCTTGTCCTCTGATGAATGCCGAATAGATGGGAATTTGAAGTTTCAGTGTATAAGCCAAATTGGAACTTAAGCGTTCTTTCCAGTTCTTGGATTTTTGATTTTGTTTTATGAGATCTGTACTTTTGTTTTACTATGAAGTAGAAAAGGTTATTATAAAGTTTAGTTTTATTAAAGTAGTTGCCCTTATTTTGATATTTATTATTTATATAATTACTTGAGAATTCATAAAAATATCAAACATTCTTAACTAGACTTTTTAAACTAGATATTTGCAAACCATTATTGTAAGGAATGGAGACATAAAATCATGCAAGTGGTTCTGACTCTTAACTAATTTTCATAGCCTCAGACACTCAGTAAATTTGTGTTGTGTAGAGCATGGGTCCGCAGACTGTTTTGAAATGATTTCTCTTTTGCTCCCAGTCCCTTATTACATTCAGCTGAGAGAAAATAGCCTGGGAGAGTGAAGAGGAGATTAGGAGACTGTCTCCTTTCTGTTCTCTTCTTTTCCTTTCATGGTCTCCACAGCCACAAAACTACCCTGGCAGGAACAGAGTGGCGGATGGTACCAGTGTGTACTCTCTGCATGTTCATAGAACCATCCTCATCATATCTTAGATAAAATGAGCATAGCCTAGTCATGTCCTCCTCAGAGATCTGGATGTGGCCATTGCTGGGCCCCTTCATTAAGCTCTTGGTTTCTAGTGTCCTCATAATGGCTGATTCCTTTCAGAAGTTCAGTTTCATAGTGTTTCTGTTTCAAGGCTCTGGGTTGTAATAATTCCAGTTACTTCCTCTTTGTTTTCTTCAGCTATGTGTGATTCCTGTTTCCACAAAAGTTCATCTCTTCCTTTTTTCCTTTTCAATTCTCCAGTTCGTGGTTAGCAATTTAAATTCTCTGGGGGCTAATGAGATAGCACAGTAGGTAAAGGTATGTGCCACCCAGTTTGATGACTTGAGTTCAATCTCAGAGATCCAGTGGTGGAAGGAAAGAACTGATTTTTCCAAGTTTTTTCTGTGACCGCCACATGTGTTACATGTGCATGTTCTCTCTCTCTCACTTTCTCCCTCCCTCTCTCTCTCTTACACACACACACACACACACACACACACACACACACACAAAATAAATGTAATAAAATATAGAAAAATCTGTTAAAATTATAGATGTGATGTATAAGATCTGTATACACAAAGTACACACTGAATATTTTAACTAATGGGCATGCTTGTAGATCATTGTGAAGGGCAGACATCATGATAAAAGGAATCTGCTAAAGGGGAGGATCTTATTTTAACAGCCAGCATCTAAACTGCCTTAAAAGTTGAAAGTGAATCTTAAGGTTATAACTTACATGAAATCCCTCCAGAATCCACATACCTGAGGCTTCACTGGGCCTTTCCATCTCAGTTAATCCTGAGATCAAACCTGCTCATTCTTACTGGCATATCTTCACCAGATCTTGTAATATATTCCAGGGAAGAATCAAATTAGTCTTCCATGATACTGTATAGTTTCTTAGTTTTTTGTTTTTTTCAAATAAGTCTTCAAAAAAGTCAAATACTTTCAAATAAGTCTCCCTGCTTTGTAGAGGAATAGCCCTGTGTGAAAGCTAGGGTCTATATTCCAGAGATCTACATTCAGAGGAATGTGCAGTCTGGATAAAATGTAGAGACACCTTTAATTCGAGTATTCAGAAGGCAGTGGTGGTCCATGCCTTTAATCTCAAAGACATTGGAAAGCAGAAACAAAGAAACAGTGTGGAAGCAGACAGGAAGCAGAGCTCTGGAGTGTCAGATTGAAAGTGACATCTGAGATGAATCAGAGGGAATGGCAGACAAAATGACTAATCAGAGGAAGAGTTAGCAGAGTGGGTCAGAGCGAGGACATGCCCCATTCTCATGATATATAAGGTGGACTTTCAGCTCAGAGAAGAGTTAACAGTTAAAAAGTGAATTGCAGCAGAGTCAGTTACAGAGGCAGGATGGAACAGTGAGAGCTCAGGGAGAGACACAGACACAGCAGAGCTCAGCAGTAGTAGAGTGGGTCAGTTTGAAGCCGAGTCCCTTGGAGAAGAGTTTGAGCCAGAACAAGAGTGAGTTGAACCAGAAGAGTCAGAGTTCAGAAGGAGCTAATCAGAGAGGCTCAGTCAGCAGTAGGTCTTGAAAGCTAAGGTTAAGGCTAAGGCTTCTAGGTCTGGGCTTGCAGTTTAAATATTCTAGATTGTACAAAGGCTGAAGCCTTGTAGTTCTAGGCTTAATAATACATTGTACAGTGGACAAAATGCTCTAGAGCTCCAGGGCTCCAGGCAAGAGCTGGTGATTAGATAAAGAATAAAAAGCCTGTGCACCAAAACAACGTCTACATCTGGTGAATGTACATCTACACCTACAATGCTTCCCTTTCTCTTCCCCCTTACTGGGCCCATAAATTAACCTGGCGTTCTTTGGTGTACTTTCATCATTGGTACTTTATGATTTGGACCCCCCCCCCACCTTGGTTTCCAGGTTGTGACATAATAGTAATTGTAATTTAATACATTCTCACTCACTGATTTCTTCATCATGATCTGTATTATAGACCTTAATGACATTTCTGTTGGACTCTCCATTAATATGAGTTACCTCCATCTAATTATAAATTAAAGAAATTTACAATCACTGTGTTAGCTTTCCAGTACTGTTGCAGAGTACTTTAGGTGCTTAAGGTTTTTGTTGGCTCACTGTCTGTCGTTGGCTGCTATCTTCTTTTAGGGCTTACGGTGAGGTGGTCCATCCTGGCTGGAGCACTTGGTGGAGGAGAACTATCCACCTCATAGCCAAGTGTGAAGAAGAGAGGGAGAAAGAATGGTCGGTGCCATCAAAGGGATGGCTTAATTTCTCTTACCAGGCCCCACCTCTTCAACGTTCTGCCACCTCCCACTAGCCCCAGTGGCTAGAGATCAACCCTCTTAATTGCTAGGCCTTTGGGAGAAACATTTAACAGCCAAACTGTAGAAATTACTGTCTCATTCCTGCTTTTATTTCTTTGATTGATCTGTTCATCACTAACTAGATAATTTGAATGACATATTTTGGGATTTTAGGATCCAAAGGAGAATTTCTTTGAAATTTTTGTATGCCTGAACAATACAAAATATCCTCTCTGCCATCCCCAGTGCTGAGGAATAGACCAGGCCCTTAACTAAACTGAGTGGCTCACAACCACCTGTGTTTCATCTTATGTAACAAGCTTTAAATCCAAATCAAAAGTGGTCGGTTACTCTCATGATATTCATGCCATTATTGGGCCAGTGGATATGTCTTACCAGGCTGATTGTTATTGTAATCCACAGGGTTCACACCTGGGCAATATTGATGATTACTTTTCTGCTCTGGTAACATGCGTAGCATCTTTCAACACTATGAAAGCTAGCCAGTGGGGATGAAACTTCCAGGTCAGTACCAGCTTGTTTTCTCCAAATGGTTGGTGTCTTCAGCAATAAGGCATTATCTCAAGTTTTAGAGGCTAACCAAGAACACTGGCAATAGCCTGTAATGTTTCAGGGTCTTCGGGTCCTGGGGGTGGGGGAGACACATGCCATGTGCAAGTGTGACGATCAAAGGACAACTTGCTGGACTTGGTTCTCTCCTTCTACCACATGGGCTCTGGAGCTCCAATTCAGGTCCTCAGGCTTGACTGGGTGGCAGGAGCCCTGACTAGCCGAGCCACCTCACCAGCCCCAGGAAGTTTTTGGTTTTGTTACAGTGTCGCTGCTTAGGCTCAGATCCGTCTTGTTTTCTATGGCGTAAGAGTCCAGCTTCACTGTGTTCGATCTGAGTTTCTGATTTTCCCAGCATCATCATGAAGACTGTCCTGGTAGTTTGTGTGGGCTCCTAGTTCCAGTGCTTGGGTGTGTGTGTGAGACTTCTGATGCAAATATTGCAGTGTTGATTAATTCAACAGACTAGTAAAGAAAATAGGAACCCTCTAATTTTCTCCTATTTTAAGATCATTGTGACTATTCAAGGTCCTCTGGAATGCCATATAAATTTTAGGGTATGTTCTCCTATATTTTGAAAACACACCATTGTGCTTTTGATTGGGACTGTGTTGAAAATGTAGATGCCTTTTGAGTAATAGTTAATCTTAACAGATTTGTCTCCTAATCCATGAAATGCATTTTTTCATTTATATACATCTTCTGGAACTTTACTCAACAGTATTTTTTATTTTTTAGCATATCATATTGTGTCATTGGATAACTCCTAAGGATTTATGTTATTTTAATACTGTTTTGATTACTATTGTAAGTGAGTCCTTTTTGTGTGTGTGTATGTGTGGTGTACACGCACATGTGTGCACATATGTGGACATATTTGTGGAGGCCAGAGGTTAATCTTGGGTGTTGTTTCTCAAGAGCTATCTGCCTTGTTTTTTGAGAAAGGATTTCTCACCAGTAAATACATATTATCCTGGACTTTTAATTGTTGTACTAATTCATCACTCTTGGATGTTAGATATCTACTTAAATTGTGCTTTTTCATGAGTCAGTGTTGGCATTTTACATATTTCTTGGATATTTGTTCACTTTATTAGGTTTTTATTCACTTTCTGGTACATAATTCATAGAATTTTCTTATATTCTTTGTATTTAAGTTGGTACTAATACCCCCACTTTCTTTTTAAATTGTGTTTATTTATTTAGGTGTGTGGCACTTGAGTGCCATGACCTGTGTGTGGAGGTAAGGACAGTTTTGAGAGTCTGTTCTTCCCTTCACCATGTGTGTTTGGAGGGTAAAATTCACTCACCAAGCTTGGCAGCAGGTCCCCTACCTACTAAGCCATCTCATCCTCTCATTGGTGTGTTTTCTAAGTTAGCATAACATTTTCAGAGAACCAAATTTTGTTTTATCTCCACTGTTTTTACTGCATCCTCCTTTTTACTAGTTTTGGATTTGATTTGTTGTTTCCTAATTCTATAAAGTGTACCGTTTGGCAATTAATTTGAGATTTTCTTCTTGATGTAGACTGCGCAGCTAGAACTTGAAACACTTTTAGCTGTACACTGTAAGTTTTGGTGTTTTATATTAGTGTTTTCACTTGTTTCAAAGTGCATTCTGTGGTCAGTTGTGAGTTTTTCTGTGGCCCATTAGTTAAAATTATTTTTATTTGTAAAGTTTCCTTGTTTGATAGTTTCATTCTATTGTAATCAGAAAAGATACACACATGCACACACACACACACAGATGCACTCATGCACGCACAGATCCATACACACACACACACACACACACACACACACACACACAGATGCACTCATGCACTCACAGATCCATACAAACACACATGCACACACACAGATGCACTCATGCATGCACAGATCCATATACACACATGCACACACACACAGATGCACTCATGCACACACAGATACACACACACACACTTCTGCCAGGGATATAGCTCAGTAGTAGAGCCTTTGCCAAGCATGCACATGTCCCCGGATTTAACACTAAAAGAGGAAAAAAAAATGTAGCCAGAGTTTGTTTTGTGGCCTTGTGGTCTGGTCTTCAGTGTGTTCTGTGTACACTGTTGTTAAGTGACGCATCCTGCAGGTGTCTGTTCGGTCTAATATGTTAAACTTGTAGTGTTCTCAAGTTCTCTGTGTCTTTCTGTCTTCTTTTTCTAACCATTATTGTAAGGTGGCTGTTGAGTTGTAACTATTATGGTAATCCTCTTCCTTTCACTTTACCCTGAAAGCCTTCCTATATCATTTTTTTTGTTGGGCAGGTCTGTTGGGAACAGATGTCTTAGTTTCTCTTTCATTTTTGAAGTATATTCTGTTGCATATAGTGTTCTTGGTTGACAGTTTCTTTTCCTCAGAGTATTTGAATATGCTGCTCCTGGACCTCTTAATTTCTGATGTGTCATCCACTTTTAAGCATGTTGAGGAACCAACCCTTGTGTAGATGAAATAGCTTCACTCTGGCCGCTTAAGATCCCTTGCTTTGGGTTTTCCACATTTCCAATTAAAAAAAGAAAAGTGTCTCAGGTGCACCTCTCTGTGTTTATCCTTACTAGGTTTTCAGACTCTTACATGTGTGTGCTCTTGTCTTTGACATCAGAGTTGGGAAGTCTGGGACCAACATTAATTTTGAAAAATGTATTTGTCTCCGTTTTTGTTCTCCTTCTGGAACTGTCATGATGCGCACTTGGTGGGACTCCAAGTGCCCCTTGTGCTCAGCTTCTTTTTTCTTTCTACTATTTAGAGTGGATAATATTGATTGTTTTATATTTAATTTTCTGCTCCATATTTCTGCCTGCTCTGACCTGTTGAATCTCTCTAGTGAAGTTTTTGGTTTCAGCAATCACGTTTTTTTCAGCTTATTTTTTTTTAAGTAATTTCTATCTTACTGGTATTTTCATTTGGCTCAGATATCGTTTTGCTGATTTCTTTTTGTTTGCTTTGTTTTTGCTTTTGTTGTTTGGACAAGGTCTCTTGTAGTTCAGGCTGGATTTGAACATACTGTGTGCCTAAGGGTGACCTTGAGCTCCTGTTAGTCTTTGCCTCCTAGGCATTTTGATCACAGGTGTGCATCACCACACCTATTTTTCCTTGCCTTAAAGAATTAGAAATGCCTTATTTAGGAGAGAGTAAAAAAACACCTTGAAAGTTATTTTATTTACCAGAATTTTCTTTATTGTTTGATGACAAAATAAGTATTAATTTGTACTATGGTAAATTATGAATGGACCCTTCCCTAGTCTATACTGTTACTGAAATGCATTGTAATGAGAAGTTATTTATATCCCCTCTTGCATCTACTTAAACCCACCAAGCTCTCTCTAATATTCTGTGTTAGCATGCCTTCATCACTGTTTTCCATCTGTAGAGTTCTTTTTCTTAGAAAATTGGAATTATGTATCTATTAATAACTTCCCATTTTCCACCCTTCCCCTAGGCCCTGGGACTTCCATTTTAGTTGTTATATATGACTTTGTCTACAGTTATGAAGATATTTTTACATTCTTGTTTTCATGCCAAATTTATATTTTGCATTTGCAGCATAACTCAATTGGGACTAACCACTTCATAGGTGCTCATTAGCCATATTGGCCTATTGACTGATATTTTGGAGAGCTGAACTCAGTGCTGTAATACAGAATCCATATATGATTGATCTATGTTATGCTTTTTTTAAATCATTATTTATCATTCTAGGACAATAGGCAGGTCTGTGGTCAATAAACTTTAAAGAATGTTATAGCAATGTTAGCAGTCATGTTACCTAGTCGGGTAGACATAAAGACCCATATGACCATAACCATATGTTAGAGATAGTGGTGTCTGAAACATTGATAAGGTGTGTAGTCATCTGGTTTGAGTGCTGGATTATGAGCACTCGCCTAGCATGCGTGAGGTTCTGGGTTTGATCTCAGCACTAAAAATAATTATCTCTATGACTTAGTTTCAGTTATATAGAGGCACTCATATCAAGTGTGGTATTCCAAGGGCTTCTAAGTTTTCTTCCAGGAGCCTCTCACAGAAGAGTTCTTTCCTCAAAATATGTAGGGTTAAGCACCTAAGCCTGTTTATTTAATCCTCTGCTGGACCTGGTGCTTCTTGAACCTTAGAAAGGAGGGCTTCTCTAGTGTAAAGTCTTTTTCTGTTGTTCTTGTTTTTGTTCTTTGACTTCTGAGATAAGGTCTTGATTAGTCTAGCTGGGAATTCACTGTATAGCCCATACTGTCCTGGAATTAGCATCAGTCAACCTTACAGGTGTTGGGATTATAGGTGTGAGCCATCATGCTGCATTCTAGCATAAAGTCTTAGAGAAACAAAGGATAATTGAGAGTGACTAACTTAGTTCACCTTAAATATCTGAGATGTTGAAACAGATGCCCTGGATTACTTACTGTCTGTCATGGGAGAGCTATATCCAAAGGTGCAGCTGTCAGAAGTGAAGCGGATAGTATTTAGGATGTCTACAGTTAGCTCATTTAAGATGTGTCTACAATTACTGTGTTTAGGACGTGTCCACAGAATGTTTAAGATATGTCTACAGTTAACATCTTTCTTTGGAATCAACTTAAGCTTACTGGGCTGCTCCCTATAGATGTGTCTTACTTGGTAGACTACATCTTTATATTATCTGGTCTAACCCACACTCATGTTTTCATTTTGCCTATGATGGGTAACTTTTAGTGAACTGAAGTCCTGAAACTTATAGAAATGCTGGGGGAGTGAGACCATTTTGAAGGCATATAAGGCTCTCAGTCAGTCCAAAGGGAAGGAGGCACTGTATTTCTGCTGTTTGTGAGTTAACTGACTTTAAACTATTTTCAGTGGGAGGATAAAGGTTGAGCAGGGCATAAGAGAAGAACAAAAAGCAACCAGGGACAGTGAACAGGGTCTCCACTGATTTGAACTGCTGCTGTTATTCGGGCCCTAGATTTACAGTTGGAGTTTCTTAAGGACCTTACTATAAAAGTGACGACAATGCAGAAGTGGATCACACTTTAAGGGTCTGAGATTCAGTCTCCAACAATCTCTGTCCTTCATTGGATTGAGTTCATCTGCTGATCTCCTTCTACTCGGATATCCAGCTAGGAAAAAAACAAAGCCTCTCTGGAGGAAGATGACAGCCTCTGGGGCCTGTACATTTCCTCTAGTTTCACATCATCATTCACATATAGTGCCTGGAATTCATTAAAATATTGTTACCCATACAGCAAAAAGAGAAAATGAACAGTAGAAACAGATTAACAGGTTATACAGACTTTGTGGTTATAGAGAACAGCTTTAAAACACGGTGATTAATACGTTCATGAAAATGCTGTGGCTGAGAATTTCCCAAGAGAACTGGAATGTATAGAAAAGAATCAAATGAGGGTTCTATAACTGAAAAAAAAACAGCACAACAAGTAGATGAGTTTAATCACAGGTTAAACACAGCTGACAAAAAGGATGAATGGTAAACTGAAAGATAAGTTAATAGCCATTATTAAACACAGATTTTTCTGTTTTAGTGTCAGGTCTAAGCCAAGCTATGCCATGGTTACTCTTTAGACTCACTAAACAGCATGTCTTAAGATTTTAGAGCTTGGAGATGAAGAGAGACTATATTGGATTATAGTTGCAATACTTGCCTTTTAATGCCTTTCATATTTTATTATGGTGATATATTCAAAATTATAGTAAATATAGTAGGGTGTGATCAAATATGAAGTTATCAGTTATAAATTTGTATTTGATACTGTTCCCCAGACTTTGTGCAAACAAAACATTTTCCACAATTAGTATCTTCTGCAGAAGTCACCTATTCAGCAAACCACATATGCCCTTAGAATGAGAAAATAAGCACAACACAGATGGAAAACATCAAGCAACTGGATTCATCTAGAATCAGGGTGTTGTAAAGGTCCTTGTTTTATTCAGGATAACTTTAATAGCTTGCAAGATGACCAGGTAAATTTGCAGAGCAATTAGAAAAGAAGTTACAGGTAAATTGTTGAGTGGGTTAGGGGAACAAATGTCTTGTTTTTTCATATAATTAGGTGTCACTGACTCTAGTAAGGAAAAACTACTTCCAATTATATTTGATATCTTGTAGGTTATAAATTTCATTTCAAAAATGTTGTAATTTAGAAGAAAAAGTAAATGTTAATCTTACCTCTAAGTCTTAGTTCTGTTGCCTGTTATTTGATGATTTGCCTAGGGAAGTCTTTGAGCATTTTCCCTACTGTGAAAATGGGATAAGACACATATCTGACTGGTTCCTGAATGGTGGTTGAGATGTGATGGAACCTAAGCATCAAAATTACAGTACCATGTTCAGTCTAGTAGTTTTCAGAGGGCACGCTTTAGGGAATTTTCATTCCATCAAATCTTACCATTTTTAAGGTCTCACTGTTGAGTTCCATAAAATTTAGTTGTTGCCAACTAAATATAGCATGAATCAGACTATATCTTTTTAAACAAAAAATTGAGATTCTATACTACTTGCTGGAAATGAAAATTCCTTAATATATTCTCATTTTGAAGACTCACTGTAACCTCAGAATGACATCTTTCTTGACTAATAAAATATTTAAAACTTAATTTCTTTGTTCTTTATTTTTAGAATTTTTCAAGCCACATCCAACTGATAGGATGAAAAAGTTTAAGAGAAGACTATCCCTCACACTCCGAGGAAGCCAGACTATCGATGAGTCGTTGTCTGAACTGGCTGAACAAATGACGATTGAAGAGAACAGTAGCAAAGATAATGGTAAATATCTGGGTGTGAGAAATTTAATTACTTTATAAATACAACTTAAATCTTCTGTTCCGAGAAGTTGAATACGGTGTTTTTGTTTATCTTATTCTTTGGTTTCTTGGAAACAAAAGACTAATTTATATATGCTTGGCTAATGGCATATTCTGCTCTCATCCCAACACTGCCAGTGGACTTGGTCCCTAACTCTTATGAATACCTTCTGTTTTCATTAGTTCTTAAATTAGAATATATTCTATAAAATTACACTAATTGTTAAGTGATTATTTGTAAATGATGCTTAAATATTTTATAACCTGAGTTAATACAGGATAGTAAGTTTGTAAAATTCCTGCTTGTAGGTTTATTATAGTTTTACAGCATTCTGGATGTGTATTGACTGTCTTCATAGATTACAAGGGGCATCAGATGAGTGAATTTACTATTTTCTTATTTTATGTTTATTGCAGTGTGTTCATAGTATTGAGAGCACTTCTAACAGACAGAAACATAATGTTTCATTTGACTGTGCTTTTTACAATACAAAGTAGTAGTAGTAGTACACAAATTTTAATGTAAAAATTTAAAAGGTTTGTTAAATTGGATGATTTAAAATGTAAACTGTGAAATTTTTAGAACAAAGTTATATACTCAAAGCCAAAATAACTCTAGGTATGTCCTGTGACCAGGAAGGACCTCATGAAAACGGCTGATACTGAGCCATAGTTTGCAGTGTCTGGAGAGCTTCCTTGCCTGTGCTTGAAATTCTAGTTGGAGATCTCTAGCAGTGCTTAAAATCCCTGAACTCATGTCCCACAGCAGGTACACGCTTGTGGTGTGAGAGAGGCAAAGAGTTTCTGAAGGTTAGCCGGCATACTTTGGGATTGAGCATGTGCTAACACACTGAAATACTACTTCATTGACTTGGAGAAGGTAGTTTATCCTACCCAGGGTGCAAAGACCTTGCTCTTCTTATTCAAACAAATCCTTATTTGCTGAACATTGTCCATCTTGTTGGCAGAGCTGAGATGTCCTTGCTTCCACGTTTACAGCCTTGCATCTGCTTTCATAGTGTCTTGGTTTTGCTAATGCTTTCCTTAATGATTTGGGTTTTTGTTTTTTATTTTTATTTTTATTTTTTTTGACAAGGGGGAGAAAAATGAGCTCAGTAAGAAATTTAAGACAATAATTTGGATATCATTCTATGTAGGAAGTAAAATACTCATTTGGCTCAAATCTTGAAGATGATTTTGTAGTATTTATTCCTCTTATAAAAGGATCTGCTAGATACAAGGTACGGAAGCCTACTGTTCTCTTAGACTCCCATTGAATTCTTAGTGGTAATAGTACTTGAATCCCGTTTGCTCATTTGTCATGTTACAAATGTCTGGCCAGTGAGTCGGCCAGTAATGTTCAGGGATAAAAGAGGCACAGTTTACATCATGGTGGATGGCTTCTGGAATGCATTCCTAATGAGGATTTGAGTACCAGACTGTTTGGTTAAAACTGAGTCATGGAACATGCACTGACTTTTTAGAAAGCTAATAATTTATAGTAATTGAATGTTTCCTAGGATATTTTAGTAATTATCTTAAAACCTGACTAGTTTGTAACAAATGGTGAAATGTTAAAAATACCTAATATTTTAAAAATAATTTAAGTTGTTTATTTGTAACAGACAGTAAAGAAAAAAAAAAAAAAACTAGGAGCATTGTTGAAATTCTTCCTCATCAGAGTGACTTGAAATCATACTTGAAGACATTGATTTCTCTTTGGCATGAACTACCATAGTCAGTTGCTGCTTATTCTCTTTGTGTGTAACATGGATTTCATCAACCATTTTGTCTGGGATTCTAAGTCTGTTTTTGATCATGTCAGTGCTTACTAAGTATATTAAACACATTTTTTTCCCTTAGAGAGTTTTATTTTATTTTCTTCCTGTTCAGCATAAGAACTACCTAAGATAGGTTGCACGCTGAGATAAGAGTTCATGTCAAAATACTCTATCAGAATGTATGTAGACTGTACTATTTAAAAATCGTACACATAACATATACAGCAAAAGTGATCTTTGTCTAGTTTGAAAGTGGCCATGCTAGGTTAAGGAATAAGGGGCTGTTTGTAGTCTCTCTGAGTAAACTACCTCAGACCAGTTCTTGATCTCCTGTCTTCAGTTTGATCACACGCATGGTCAGAAGGCCATTACCCTTTCCTTATGTAGATTATGCATAGGGCTGTCATGACTGTTGTAACAAACGGAGAAATATACACTTGCCGGGTTCTAATTATGTAAATACCTTAGAAAAAAATAATGCACATAGCACCTTTGATTATCTGTGATATTCCTCCCAGTTAGAATCTGAGAGATTTCTGTAATTTTAATAACTGTATTGCACTTTGAAGGCTTAAACTCAGTTAAAAATGTTCTGCTATAATTGTAGTTCACAGTGCACTGTGTAACTAGGATGTTTGCTCGTTGATTGGTGGATTGAATCCAGGAAAGAAGAATCTTGAATTTTGTAAAAATGATTTTAAAGTTCATCTTGGCAACTCTACACATACTGGCCTTAACTTAGAACAGCTTTATTTAAATATAAATTGAAATTTTATAAATGGAAGCATGAGATATTATTTCTAAAATACCTATTATAAAAGATGCCTCAGAGAAAATTACATGTTTTTTGTAGCACTGGGAATTGGACTTGGGCCTCACACATGCTAGGCAAGCATTGTACCACTGAGCTATATTCCCAGCCCTAAAAGTTTAATTTTTAAAAATTGTCAAAAATCAATTTATTTTATTTTCTCTAAAGTTAAGCATATAATTACCATGTGGACCAGCAGTTCCATTTTTAGGGTATACTCAATAGAATTGAAATAGGTGTTCGAACAAAGTACTGCTAGGTTCTTCCTCATATATAGCTAACAGATTCTGAAGTGTTATATTATGTTTCTGCCTGGTAGTAGGTCTTTGCTTGTTTAAAGATTCTTTATATAACAAAATACCAAATTCAGACCAATAATCTCAGCCTCCATATTGATATCCACTCAAGTATTTCTGTTTTATTCACTAATTGACACACTTTTCTGAATGTCTAGTAATAGAGGTATAATAGAGGTAAAGATTATAAGTGTTATATTCTACAGCATATTTAGCCATGAGACACATGTAAGATACATGTTGACATGTAGTATGGAAATAATTTTAAGACATAAGCAATTTAATAATAAAAACCTGGTGGGGTGTGTTAATGATTGTTAACCAGTTTTGGTCATTGTACCAACTTAAAATGTTAAAGTACTTTCTATAAATATTTTTTTCATCTAAATTATTTTAACTGTAGCACTTTGAATAAAAAGCCAAAGAAGTGAGCTTACATGTAAATGATCTCTATTTCAACCTTTTGTTTTGTTTTGTTTTCTTAATCCTTCTCCTTGTGATCCTGACTCTTGGGATGATTATGGAATGACTCTTGGATACCGTGAACCACAGAGCCTATTGTGAAGAATGGCAGGCCTCCAACGTCTCACAGTATGCATTCCTTCCTTCATCAGTACACAGGGTCTTTCAAGAAGCCTCCATTGCGAAGACCCCACAGTGTTATTGGAGGAAGCCTTGGTTCCTTCATGGCAATGCCCAGAAATGGAAGCAGATTAGGTAATGTGATTATTTACCTGTTGCATGTAACTTTGATTGTAGGACACGTATACTTGATAGTAGTTGTATGAAGAAAGTCAGCAGTTTTATTGTCAGATTTCTCATAGTCACGTAGAAACCAGGTTAAGACTAGAAGGGTAGCAGAAAGATGGAGGAATGCTAACACCTTAGAGAAATAATACTTGCATGCCTATTCCTCAGAAGGATCTCCATTAAAGGCAAATGAAAGATTTCAAGTTGTGGATAGTACTTAACTTAGAGTCATACTTTGGCAGCTCTTCAAATCATTACCACATAATGGACCACTACAAGAAATTGATTATTATCTGATTTGTTATTCTTTTGCCTTCATGTCCTTTGAAATATCCAGGAAAAATATTTGCAAGTTTTTGTGTATTTTTTTGTCTCTTGATCTTTTTTGATAGTAGTGTATTAAGTTTTGATTTAAAAAGTCATTTTAAGCATAGCTGTTTCATTGTCCTATTAGATAATTGTATTTACTATAGTTTCTGAACATTTTATTCTACTGTTTGCTTTATTTCTTACTACAGTAGGTTACTTCCTGGTTCATTCCAGTAATTTTAAGACTCTGTACAGTGTAGTTTCATCTGTGAGAAATGTGCCATTATCCCTGTCAGCATAGCACAAAGAATGGTGCGCTGGAATCATCTTCAGCTGGTTCATGAGAGATGAGTGTTACAGTTCATTGTTAAACATAGCTACTACTATACTTCAATTGTTCAGGTTTATAGTTAAGCAAGCTAAATTAAAAAAACAAAGGTAATGAGTACTCCAAAGTCATTACCCCCTAATGATTACTACTGTCTAATTATCTATTCTCCGAGAGTTATTTGCATTATGTGTCAATAGTGATCCTTCTGTGTAATGGTGTGCTATTGTACATTTCTTTCCAGCAGCACATGTCCACTAATAATGCCAAATATTGGAAGTCAGCCAGGAAGGGCGTATTTAATCTTCCTGAAATCAGGTCTTGGCTTGTAATTTTGTTGGTTGTGTAGACAAGAGATTGGTTAGTAAATGTTTTAGGTTTTATGGCCTGTAGTCTCTGATCCATATTCTTTCTCTGTGTGTAGTAGCCCTTTACAAATGTAACAAACATTTTTAGTTCAGGAGCAATATAAAAAACATCTGTTCTTGAGTCTCTTGGTCTAGAGTTGAGAAAGTCATATTGAAAATGCTGGTAATATAGATGAAATTTTAAAAGTGTTTTATGTCAGTTTTATGGTAAGTGGCATAGAACTTGACTAAGCAAATACTCGCTAGTTCTCGATATTCTTCACATTTCAGCAAAGTCCTTTAGCCCACTGAAAATCAGTGAAGTTCTGACACAGGCCTTCATTATTTCACTTCACTTTTTATCTTGAAACAGAAACAACTGTGCTTGGTTGTTAATGTGAATAATTTCTTGCTTGAATCAAATGGCACTCCAGTGTTCATTCATGTCTGAGATTAGTACCTTTGCTTTGTAGTCCTTGTACAGCAGGACAGGTTGGTTTTTTTGTTTGCTTTTGTTAGTTGGTTGGTTATGGGGAATTGAACCTACTGCCTCATTAAGGCATGCTAGGAAATGCTATATCACTGAGCTTGCATTGCCTTGCTAATTTGTCCAGGCAAGCCATGAACTTGTGATCTCTCAGCAGATTTTTTTTTTTAATTTTAGAGGCCACAAACTTAAGTTTTGTAGTAGATACTTAGTGAATAATGCTTTGGAACGCTCATTCAAGATGGCATCTTGCTATGTAGCCTTAGTATCTTCTGCTCCATCCTTCTGCCTTAGTTGTGGAGTTCTGGGATTACAGGAATGTGTCACCATGTCCTCCTTGCTACTCGTGGGTAGCAGCTTTTCAAAACTTTTATAAGGCTATTCTATGAGTTAGTTCCATTTTAATGTTTATCTAATGATATATTTAATGTTTATTGTCCAACTGTGTGTGTAAACTACCTGATCTAAAAGTCCCTAATTCCTAGAATTTGGAAAATGAGAGAAGTTACTATAGTTCTCAGATACTATTTTGAGTCTGTAATTTTATTCAATGCTTGGTAATAACGAATTGTTTTTCTTGTAAAATTTTTCATAATTTGAAAATGTAAGGCGATTTCTCCCCTTCTACCTCTGCTTCCATAGTGTTGGGGTTAAAGGCATGTGCCACCATGTCTGATGTCCTCGTTTGCTTAGTATTGCTTTGAAAAACACCATGATCAAAAACAACTTGGAGAGAGAGGGGCTTTTTGTTTTTGTTTTTTGACTTACATACCCCAAGTCCATCACTGAGAAAAACCAAGGCAGAAACTCAAGCAGGGCAAGAACCCGGAGACAGGAATTGAAGCAGAGACTATGGAAGAATCCTGCTTTCTGCCTCGCTCCATATTGCTTATTCAGCCTGCTAGCGCATACAACCTAGGCCACCTGCTTGGAGTAGCACCACCCACAGTGGGCTGGGTCCTCCCATATCAATTTAAAAAAAAATATTTTATTTTTATTTTATGTACATTGGTGTATGTCTGTGTGAGGGTGTCAGATCCCCTAGAACAGGACTTACAGACAGTTTTGAGCTGCCTTGTGGGTGCTGGGAATTGAACCCGGGTCCTCTGTAAGAGCATCCAGTGCTCTTAACTGCTGAGCCATCTCTCCAGTCCCTGCAATATCAATTATTAATCAAGAAGATTTACCACAAGCTTTGCCTGCAGAGCAGTCTGATAGAGGTATTTTCTCAATTGACTCTTTTCCCAAGTGACTCTCTAACTTGAGTCAAGTTGGCAAAAAACAAATCAGTACAATTAACCCTTGTCAGTTTGACAAACATCACTATTAAACATCTTTCCTTTCTTGTTTGTCCCCAAGAAATCATACTAATATTACCATTATAGAACTATAAAACATAATATATATTTAAGAGTTCCATAGTTTCTAAAATGTTCAATCACTTTTAAAAGGTTCAGTCTCTCTTTAAAATATCCATCATATCTTAAAAGTCCCAAGGTCTTTGATTTTGGGCTTCTGTAAAATAAAAATAAAAAGTTACACACTTCTTATTCCTAGAGGGAAGAACCAGGGCATGGTTACAGTAAAATCAAAACAAACCCAACATCGAACAATGTAAACCAAAGCCTGTAGCTAAATACCCAGCATCAGGGATTCATTCACTCATCATGTTCTGGGCCCCAAGAGACTTGGAAATCTCCACCTCTCCTGCTGTGCCACCCATAGCACACATGCAGCTAATTTCACAGGCTCAGGTTGGTTCCACTCTGCACCTGCCATTGTCCTTAGTGGTCACCCCACAGTCCTGGACTTGGACTCTCCAGTGTGTTCAAGTCTCTATTTGGGTTGTACCTTCATCAATGGCATCATCTAGCCTCTCTTCAAAGACTCATCTGCCCCGTGGTCCTGAGCCTCAACCTTTCTCCCCCTGAAACTCAGCCTATCTCCAAGACTCCTTCAATCCTGGGGTTTCCATTGCAGCTGAGACTACACATTAACCAGTGACCACTTCTGGCCTCTCACAGTGCCAAACCCCAGCTGCTCTCCATGACCCCTTCAATGTGGCAGTACTCATGCTGCCACACCCAGTAACACATGGGAGATTGTTATTACACATTACCAAGACTGGCTGCCAGCTTGAGGATGCAGTTTTGGCTTCTTTGGACCACAGCTTCGTATAGTAACCCTGAGTAAACACTTCCCAGATTTCACCTCAGTGGTGAAATAATCATAGCTTCATAATCACAGCTGCATTTTCACCAGACCACAGATTATCAATTCAAAATATCAAATGAAAAGCCTGATAGAAGGTTTGCTTCCTGCTGAAACTTCACAAGCCATATCTTTAACATCTGCTCTCAGCATTCTTATCTTCCAAGCTTCCACAGAACAGCCTGTTAAGCTTTTAGAACCAATGGCTGTTCCAGCCCAAAGTTTCAAACATTTTTACAGTCTTTCCCCAAAACAGCGTGGTCAGGTCTGTCACAACAGTATTCCACAATTCTGGTACCAGTTTCCTCCTTAGTTTGCTTTGTATTGTTGTAACAAACACCATGATCAAAAGCAGCTTGGGGAGAAAGGGTTTATTTGGCTTACACATCTCAGTCATAGTACATCTTGGAGGGAAACCTGGATAGGAACTCAGGAAGCTGGAGCCAGGAACTGAGGCAGAGACAGTGAAGAAGAACAGTACTTACTGACTTGCTCAGCCTCCTTTCTTATACAAATAAGGACCCACAGTGGGCTGGGCTCTCTCACATCAATCATTAATCAAGAAAATTCCCCACAAGCTTGTCTATAGGGCAGACTGATGGAGACATTTCTCAGTTGACTTTTCCCTCTTCCCATATGACTTCATATTGTGTAAAGTTAACCAGAAACTAACCATCACACTTGGTTTGAGATTTCTTATTTCTGTTGTAAGGCATTTATATTGTGATCTGTTAACTGCATACCTACGTATCCAGAATATAGATGACTTCCAATGCTGTGATTTCTGTTTGTTGACTGTCTATATTTTACTTGTAATGATGAATTATACTATATAGTAAGATCTATCTTTTAAAGGTAAACAATGCCTCCTTTTTTGATGTAGATATTGTTCATGAAAATCTGAAAATGGGATCAGATGGTGAAAGTGACCAAGCTTCTGGAACCTCATCTGATGAAGTCCAGTCCCCTACTGGTGTTTGCCTCAGAAGTCGCATACATAGACGGATCTCGATGGAGGTAACCATATAAGAAAATGCAGATACACCTTTGTATGCCCATTTGTGTTTGTAAAGGAACATGCACACATATGGAGCAAATAGATGCTCAATTGAAACTTTTCATGAAGGCAAATTGTACCTACACAAGGCTTCTTTGCCTTGGTGAGCTGTGGTCTGAATGTTTCTTTTTCCTCATTACTATCCCAAGGCAGCTATATATTAATTACAGTTCACATTGCAGAAAACATTATCTTAATCACACTTTACAACAATTGCCTGGGCAGGTCATCATTTGTATATTTGTTTTAATTTTGACAGACATAAATAAGCTAGAACAGCTTTTTTTCTTACTTTGTTAGTATCACCTTTATGGTTCACTGTACCTGCACATCCCTATGATACATTTAAGTTATTTCTCCATTTAAAGAAGAAAGAACTGGGGGCTGGTGAGATGGCTTAGCAGTTCAGAGCATTTGCTGCTCTTGCAGAAGACCCGGGTTCAGTTTTCAGTGCCCATGTGGTTCCAGGGAATCCGATGCTTTCTTCTGGTCTCTGAGTGCTCTAGGCACACACATGGTTCATATGCATACATGCAGACAATACATTCATATATATAAATATTAAAAATAATTTCTTTTAAAAATATGTTAGAACTTTATGGACAGAAGTTTATTATGACTACTATTATCTCAGGGTACCCTGTAAGTTAAAAACTTTCTGCAAAGGTATTGAGCATGTTTTAAAATGCAATTTTAGGGGGCTAAAGAGAATGGTTCAACAGATAACAGTACTTACCAGCAAGGCTGACAACCTGAGTTCAGTGTCTGGAACCCAGCTGATGAAAGGAGAGAACTGTCTCCTGTAGAATGGCCTCTCATTATTTAAGCTGTCACATTGTGTGGTAGACTGCTTATTTCTACATATAGTATAATCTCAAAGTAAAGTTCAATTTAAATTTGCTAGAGAGAGCACTGAATCTTTAAAAAACTATTTCTATAAAACAACATTAACTGCCTTTAATTATAATAAGTATTTTTGCCTTTGTAACTGCAAGAAAGCTTCAATTATTTATCACTAAAAATAATGTACTGGGCCCACATATTCCTAAGTCTAATGCCCTGTCTCTTTTCTTGGTGTAGGACTTGAACAAGCGGCTGTCTCTGCCTGCAGACATCAGGATACCTGATGGGTACCTGGAGAAGCTGCAGATCAGCAGCCCACCCTTTGACCAGCCCATGAGCCGCAGGTCCCGGAGAGCTTCCTTAGTAAGTTTCTGGCCTTGCACTGTGCCACGAGGACACCTTGTTTGCTTTTCTAGAGTGTGACTCTTGTTTCCTTCTTGTCCTTTTGCCTTTTCTTCTTCCTTCCTTTTCCCCTCTCTCTTTCCTTCCCTCCCCCCATCCCTTTCTTTGTTTCCTTTCTTTCCCTACTTTCCCCTCCCATAACTTTTTTACACAGGGATTTGCACAGGCTAGACTAGTGCTCTACCATTTAGTCTCACCCCCAGCCCTGAAATTTATTTTTATTTTATTTTATTTTATTTTATATGTAAATAAAATTTTGTATGTAAATTTTAAATCACTCACTTTGTTTTATTACGTTACTGTATGTGTTTTGTCGTTTTTCACACTTAAGGGAGCAGGACTTGAAGTTACATCTTGGTTTTGGACGCACCATATGTGCTAGATGTACAGCCTTATGTTGGTAATACTGGGTTTTACAGCAGAGCACCCAGACTCTAATTTTACAGTTCAGTGTATTTTGTGTTGTTGTCATACTCGTGTAGCCAGTACCCAGACGAATAAATGAAAACTTCAGACACTTTTCTGTTACTTTTCTTCCTTAATGCCCCTCGTTCCTCAACTTACTCACAATCCCTACTTTCTGGTAACGAATAGTTTTACTTATACATTTTCATATATGATTTTATACCTGAGTCTTCTTAGCCATATACATGTTCATGCTTGTTTCTAAAGTACTTAATACTTTCTGGCTAGTAGTGTTATCATTATTTTCTTTGAGAGAGTGTCTTGCTAGTCTGGAATTCACTTTGTAAATCAGGCTGGCTTCGCTTAGCCTTAAGTGCTGGGGTTACAAATACATTCTACTATACCTGAGTCTGTTTTCCTGCTTACTCTCATTCGATGTTTTCACTTTGTGTAGTTATGAATATATGTTACAAAATGAATTTATGTGAATATGCAAGAAATTTTTAAATTATGCAAAATTTATATAACATTATTATAAAATCACAGCACGTATTTAAGTATATAAAATGTATTTCTGTATTTATTTTGTTCAGTGTTAAGTCTTAGTTTCTTCTGTTTTGTTGTATGGAGTCATAGTCTGTTCTCACTGTTATAAGGTGCACACTTGTATAAGTGTACTGTCCTTTTTGAGTGTGTGATTCTTTATCCTTTCGCATGTTGTTGGTCCTTCAGCTTGTCTTTAGGCTTTGTTATGAAACAGTGCTTCTGTCACCATTCCGGCGCTTGTTTTTTGGTCATGTTACTAGATCCAAAAAAAGCTAGAAATCTCCCATAATTCTTGACCACCACTAACAAGTTACACTGTTACAGATAGACCTAGCATAATTTATAATTTATTGTGTGTATAATATTTTAATATTTATATGCTTCTATTGTAAGAGTCATCTGAACAGCAATTTGCTTAGACTTTGAAAAGTTATTTTCTTGAAATAATGAAGTTACAAAATGAATTATTCTCTTGCAATGAATTACCATAAAAATCTTTACTTATATAAAGAGCAAATTATGAGTCTTAATACTGTATTAAAATGTAAGGCTTCTAGAGCCATTTCTAATTGTTTATGATGCCTGTTAGTTTTTAAAAATATTAAATAATCAGAGGTAGAACTCAGTGCAGACTGTTAATGCGGGAAAGTGGGAATGGTGTCTGTCTTCACTGTGTGCTCAGCACCTAGCACTGTCTTCGGTAAATGTTGAATAAATGAGCTTTGTCTTTTGTTTTCTGAATAATTTCTGTAGGAGAGTATCAACAGGCTACTCATTGTATTTGTTCAAACTTATGTTCAACAGATAAAAATGCAAGCAAAATTTTCTAAAATTCCATTTAAAGATTCATTAATTGCTATTTGGATATAATCATTGAGTCCACTAAGTTAGAAATTCCTTAAGGGGCTTGGGACTGTGCCTTATTCTCTGAATTAGGGTCTGACAACCATTTCACTAGTGTTAAGTCCTTTTGTCTGAATTTTCTGGCCATCTATGTGGATGGAACTCAGTAGTGCTATTTATTTTATAGACTAACTAGTTTTTCAAATATAACTTTAACATAATAGTTACATTTAGTAGTCACTTTTTCTTCTAGATATGTGCTTATTTAAAATTGGCACATATTCTGCATTTTTTGGGGGTACAGTGTAGCATTTCAATACATGTGTTCGATGTGCTTTGATTAGAGTAAGGAGCATATTTATCACCAAAATAGCTATTACTTTGTGAGGAATATATAAATTATACTAGATATTTTGACATATAAAATTATTGTTGACCATGGTTACTTTGTATGTATGTATGTATGTATGAATATATGTATGTGGTATTTGAATGTGTGAACTTGTGCACATACACGTATTCCTGTGTGGCATACACTAATAATGTCACTATTTCATTCTCTAAAATGAGACTTTTTGTATTATTAATTTCTGATGCATCTGTTATATTTTATTCCATATGTACTTAGTATTATAGTAATTCCTAAAACATTTTGTTTATATAAGCCCTAGTTTGTTGTCAGTACTTCATACAATCTTTAAAACGTTTGTCATAGTCACCACTGGGCCAAAACGTATTGGATGTTTCCAGGGTATAGGTAGCATTCATTCACTATAAAAATATGAGTGGGAAAAAAAAAGAGAGGAAAAAGTCCTTAGCTTACTGTTACGTTTTCCCATGTGCCTTTCATTGATGATAATATTCTAAAAATATTTATTTTGGTGATGCTCACTGTTTTGTTCATACTGATTTAAATTTATTCTCAATGTTATTCACCCATGTATAAGACATTTTGATATAGTTTCTCTAATCTTGGCAATTAGCTTTTTACATAAAAGATAATTCAGAATCAGGCTGTCATACACTAGACATTGGGATGTTTATCGCGTATTCGAAGTTGAAATTTAAAACTTCACTTGTGTTTGGGAAGTGTTTCTATTGTAATTTTATGTCATGTTTCATCATTATTGATAGTAAAAAGTAAGGTCACAGTACCAAGTCAGACATAAGGTACATAGGATTCTAAAACTTGCTTTTTCTATTTTTTTAATAAAAATACTAAATATATACAGAAAACCATTAAGAGTGGAAAAAAAAAAACACAACATAGTCATTTGATAAGACCACCTGTGAATAAAAATTCTGGTTTGCTAAAATCAAATTAAGTAGTATTGTAATGTGGTTTTTAGCATGGCATGTATTATGCATCATTGTAACAAAAGTCTAAGAGCAGTTCTTGTGAGGGACTTCTGAAGATTTGTCAGTTTTAAATGCCCATGATACTTAAAAGTTTTAGAGGTTTAAATGTTAACAGAAGATTAGCCGGTTCTTATATAAGTAGACTGACAGTCTTAATTATAAACTTTGATTTTTTTTTAAACTTTCTGATGCTCTAACAATCAAATGTATTTTAAAACTTGACAGATGTTCAACGATTTCATACTTCTTTGAATAAGAGAGTTAGAAGTTAAAAGATAAAGTTTTAAGAATAGATGCTAAATTCATAATTGTTTGCTTTCAGTCAGAAATTGGGTTTGGGAAAATGGAAACCTACATCAAATTGGAAAAGCTTGGAGAGGTGAGTATACTCGTGACTTTTAAAAAGTAAGACATTTTCTTGTTCTCTCAACTCAATTAGTACATAATTTTTGCCAACTTAAAAAAATAAAAACTGATGATACTGTCATCTAAAGCAGTGTTCTCAGCCTTCCTAACGCTGAAACCCTTCAATACAGCTCCTCATGTTGTGTTTACCCCCCAACCATAAAATTATTTCCATTGCTACTTCATAACTGTAATTTTGCTACTGTTATGAGTCAGAATTGCCCGTATTCTTAGGTGATCCCTGTGAAATAGTTGTTCAACCCCCAATTGGTTGCGACCTACAGGTTGAGAGCCGCTGATCTAAAAGATACATACCTAATTTTGAAATGACAGCAAAACTAGATGGAATAAATTGTCTCATTCCTTGAAATCTCCCATCAGTTAAGATGAAGTGATTTTTTTTTAATGATTTATTTTTGTTTTATACATATTAGTGTTTGCCTACATGTGTGTCTGTGTGAGGGTGTCAGATCCTCTGGAGCTGGAGTTACAGACAGTTGTGAGTTTCCATCTGGGTGCTGAGAATCGAACCCAGGTCCTGTGGCAAAAGAGCCGTTGCTCTTAACCTCTGACCCATCTCTCCAGCCCCAAAGTGAATATTTTTAATAGACTTTTAATCTTTTGTTAAAGCACAAATGCTGTGCTTTGACGGTAATGAAATAGGTACCTACTTGTTTATCTCCTGGAGTCTGTGTGATATGCAGAATTGTGTGGGCTCAGAGAATTGTCTAGAGAGAGAAAAGTGCTTCATCAGAAGCTGAGAAAGTCTTTAAGGATCTGGCTTTCTTGAGCTTGCTTCTTTTACCTGTACTGCTGATAATTTAGAAATGGCCTGCCATCCACAGTAAGAGAAGGCAGGAAAATAACAGGCAAGCCTTTAGGGAGCTTTTGAAAGGAGGGCTAATGTGCAAAGATTCTGAAGGGTGTGAAGGCATGGATCAGGTTTTTTATGATTGAACATCATCATTACATTTTCACTGAAAGCACTCAGTTAGTGCCCGGCAGCTTTTTTATGCATCATTACCTTAGTGCCTCTGATAGTAAATCCATTGATCCAGTTGTTAATCTGAAATAACACACAAGAACAAGTGAAATGCATTTCATACTTCAGAAACACCATAGTGTGGTAGCGATATGGATAGCGTGCATATGGGACTGAGTCATTGCTGTAAGAAAAACGGGATAAGATGATGTTTTCTTTATAAGATAGACTCTGACATGCTTAGTAGTTAGAAATTGAAGTTAAGGCTCTTTACGCTGTTTTGAGACAGAGCCTCATCATGTAGCCCCAGCTGCCCTGTAGCTCATTATGTAGACCAGGTTGGCTTCTGCCTGCCTCTGCCTCCCAAATGCTGGAAGTAAAGGCATGCATCACCATGTCTGGTGACTGTCACATTTTAAAAATGCTCTTCAAAATATATTTTATAGGGTACATACGCAACAGTGTATAAAGGAAGAAGTAAATTGACAGAGAATTTGGTGGCGTTAAAAGAGATCCGCTTGGAACACGAAGAAGGTGCACCCTGTACAGCTATAAGAGAAGGTACGGTGGTTGTATGGGACATCTAAGTCTAAGTCACACTAAGCATACTGTGTGTAAAGAGTGCTCAGGTATAGAGACAATGACCGGGAGCCGTTTTTAGACCCTGCAAATGTTAGTTTCTAAAACCAAAATATTCAACAGAGGGAATTAGTCAATTGTATTATTATGTAGTTTATAATGAAATACTTATGAAGCTGTTAAAATGGATAGCTAAATACTTGACCTAGAACAATGTCATGTACTGGTATACAGAGACTGTGATAGCTATAAATTAACTACATCAATAATTTTTACATAAGAAACAAATAGCATATAAACATGACCATTCTGTTTTTTAAAATTAGACTTTTTAATTGAAGATAGATACAACGTATACAATATATTCTGATTATGCCCCCCCACTCCTCTCCTCTTCCACCCATCCAAATCCATGCTTTGTTTCTCTGTCTCTTATTAAAATACCAGTAGACATCTAAAAAAATAATAAGATAAACAAAAGCAAACCAGGAGAGGATAAAACAAACGGGAAAAAAAGAACCAAAGAAAAAGCACAAAACACATACAGATGCTGAGACACACACACACATTTGTAAATCAGAGTATTAAAAAAAGAGCTTAAGGTAACTGATTAATGATGTAGAATAATAAAAGGCACCTTGTATTCTATATCAAAGTTAATCTCAGAGCCTCAAATAGTTGGCATTAAGTTAAAAGATACAAAGATGCAGGGTTGTAATATTGGGGATAGTGTCAAGAATTACAGTGTTAAAGCCACAACCACACAAGCAAAAGAAGAAATCAATACCCTCATTTTCTCCACTGTCAGTCTGCTTGGTGAAGTATTGCTATAAACCCTGGGCTTTATCTTAAATGCAGTCAACTTCTGTGAAACTTCAAATTTTTAAAAGACTGGTTACCATAGACTAAACTTCTTTTCTTTTTTGTTTTTCAGTGTCACTGTTAAAGGATTTAAAACATGCAAATATAGTAACCTTGCATGACATTGTTCACACAGATAAATCTTTGACTCTGGTCTTTGAATACTTGGTAAGCATTTAATAAAATTTAGCATTCTATTTTGCTTTAATAAAACAGAAAATAGGACCTTTTCACAGCCCCATTGGCATTATTGTTGGTATTTAATTAAGTCTGTGTGTAGTGCCTTCTGTGTATTTCCTTGAAAAGCAACTTGGTTTTAGAAATTCAGTGCTGTTGGGTGGTGAGATGGCTTCACAGGTGCAGGTGCTTGCCGCCAAGACTGATGACTGAGTTCGTCCCTGGAACCTACGTGGAATCGAATCCGCTCCCTTGCGTTGTCTTTGTACATCTCCACATGCATACCGTGGCACATATGTGTGCGCACCCAACGTATAAATAAACGTTTGTTCGTTTTTAAATAAAAAGCTCTTAGGTTGATCAGCCATGCATTCCAAAACCGTCACGTGGTAAAAGTGCTGTATCTTTTCAGGACAAAGACCTGAAACAATACATGGATGACTGTGGGAACATCATGAGTATGCACAATGTGAAGGTATGCTTTACATGTGATTTTAAACCTAATTTGAAGCACAGCTGGCTGTATTGCACAAGCAGGTCCAGCAGCCTCACAAGTAATTTTCCACTTGACATTTTTAGATTGTTGCCTTCTCAGCATATTTAGCTTTTATAAAATCAGACCTTTCGTATCGTAGTGCTGCTTCATTTAAAGGTCTTTTTCAACATTTTCTTTCACAACTTACTCCATAGGATAGATAGCCTAGTATATTCTCAAGTAAAAAAAAACATTTAAAATAAATACACATGATAGGTACATACTGTGAAAGACTTCTTAAAGGATAAACTTCACTGATATATTTAAATACTGTTTAATTATAAAATGAGCAAGTGAACAAAGTCAGAAATTTACAGGTATCTCGAATGCTGTGCTGGAAATACAGATCTGTGTTATCAGAAGATAATATGTTTTATTAGCATTTCTTAGCATTAGATAAATAATGCTTAGCATTAATTATCTAAGAATTCATGTAATGCAAGAGAAATTTGTTAAGACAGCCAGTACCAGATGAATCTCAAAAGTTAGTAATTAAATAAAAACATTTGACAAAGCTGAGTTTTAACAATAGATGTCTTTGACCTAACTGGCATACCCCAAATTTAGCAAAGATTTATTTATGCAAAATTAACAGTTTTTATTGTATTTTTGAAAAGGCAGTGTCTTATGTGTGATTGAGACTTTTTAATTTTGTAAATAGTAACTTTATTTTTTTTCCTTTTAAATAGTAAGTTGGTGGATATAGAGGAAAGCCAGTTTCTGTTACTAATAGAGTGCTCTGAACATGGGCTAATACCGAATTGCTAAGAGCACTTTTGAATGGATTCCCATGTGTTCTATGAAGGCCTTTTTAAAAATATTTTATCTTGGCATAATTTGATAAAGATTTGCAAAGTCTATGCTTTTTAAGTTAGGTCTGTATGTCTGCTATAAGATGGGAAACATGTCTGTTTGTTAAAATTACACTTAGTTTTCCAAGGATAAAAATCTAACATATATTGACATTATGATTTTAGAGTTTTCAAAACATGTGAATATGCAAACTCTGGAAATTGCTTCTTAGAATTCATTCAGGCCTGTCTCATCTTCTGCAGTTTCACCCAAGGACCTAAAGACACCTTTGAATCCTCTGTATAAAGGATCTTTTTTGCTAACACCGAAGAATCAAAATGTGCTTCAAGTCTTCTAAAATACACAAAAGCCCTCCACCATTAACCTTAGGAATCACTTTTCTCAGTCATTCAGAGTGCAATCTGCCAGTGCCCCTTCTAAATCACAGCGGACTTTGAAGAGTGAGTAGGAGGTGCTGACAGTCAAGTGCCTCGTAGGTGGATGAGGAGCTGGTTAGAGTGTTTTTATAGCAAGCAATTTGCCAGAGCTGTGCAGCACCATTCTTTTTTGATACCTTGGCTCTTCCATAAAACCACCAATTCTGATGCCCCTTTTAAAATGATGCTTCCCAAGAGTGTGTGTGTGTGTGTGTATGTGTATGTATGTGTGCGCGCACAGGAAGAAGAAAGTCAGTGGCAGGGTTTGGTTGGTTGACAGGATTTAAAAATCAAACTGTAGGCCTCTAACCAATAAACCATTGTTATTCAAAAATTTATTTGCAGCATTTATTTTCTCGGTTAATCATTAAGTTAAAAACTAGATAGATAATGCTTTAAATTGAACAATACTTTTAATCCTAGCACTTGGGAGTCAGAGTCAGGATCTCTGTGAGTTCAAGGCCAGCCTGGTCTACATAGTGAGTCTAGGACAGCCAGAGTTACAACAGAGAAACCCTGTCTTAAAAAACAAAAACAAACAGAAAATTTGAACAAATAGTAAAATTTAGAAAACAACTCTAAGAGGAAAAAATGTCCTTCAATGGCTTTAATTACTTGATTTTTCTTTATAGCAAAGCGTGCTCCATTACCTTTAAGACAGCTTTTCATTTATTTCTGTAGCTGTTCCTGTACCAGATTCTCCGTGGTTTGGCATATTGCCATAGAAGAAAGGTATTGCACCGGGACTTGAAACCACAGAACCTCCTCATTAATGAAAGAGGAGAACTAAAGCTGGCTGACTTTGGTATGGACAAATAAGATCCTTGTAATACTTCCAGGTGGCTAAGTTGAAAAAGAGAAAAAAAAACATTGTCATAATGTGTCACCACTTTTATGCGGGTTTTGAAGTTTTCCCTGTAGCTCAGAGAAGTGTGATAGAATTTAGGTGCATGGTTTATGACGGTTATTAGTGATGAGCACTGAAACACATGGGTTCCCCCGCGTGGTCCGCAGACAGACCTCTAGGGCTTCTGAGACCTTCCAGGGTCTCTAAAGAGAAGATACATGGTCTGATAGACACCTTTGAATACAAAGAACTGGTGTTCTTTGCCTTTTCCCCTAGGTTAATATTTGCACTGGTGACTCAACACCAGAAGTAAGTCCCGTCACTGGTTCGTTGGTATATTCAGGGTAGTGCCACGTGTAGTCACTGTTAACATTTTTAGGGGGAAATGTCAGTTATACTTAAGAAGACACTTGATACTGCAGTAAACTTTATTTTCCTAAATCTTCAGCCTGGAGTATAAGTCTTTTCAGTATTTCTTGTGATAAAATGAGGCACATATATTGACCTCACACAGAAACAACAATAACCTTAAGAAGCTTTCTTAAAAATGAATTGTCCTTCAGGGCTGTTTTAGGCAGCCATGTTGTTGAGATTTCATGGGTATAGCTCCCTGACATTTCTGGGAGACACAGCCCTCTCAGCAGATGTCCTGTTTCTCTGGCTCTTTCAGTCTTTGTGCTGCCTCTTAGGAGATGTTCCCTGAGCCTTAGGTGCAGGAGATGTGTTGGGTGGAGTGAGCACCCCATGATCACTTGTTCTCTGCATTTTGATCAGTTGTGGGTTTTTTTTTTTCTTTTTGTAATGGTCTCCATCTGTTGCAAAGAGATGTTTCTGTGTTGAGGGGTTAGAGCTGCACTTATCTGTGGGTATAAGAATAAATATTTAGAATGCAGTTAGGAATCATTTAGTAAAGTGGCATCTATAGGTTTTTCTCCAAGATCCATATCAGACTACCATGAAAGGGGAAATCTCATGGGACCCCAACCCTAGAAGAAAACTACAGGCAACTAAGGGATGATGAGAGTGGGAGAAATATATATATATACATACATACACATACATACATATAGTGTTTATATGAATAAAGAAAAAGATGCTGTGGATTTGAGATCCGAGAGAACAAGCACAGGGGAAGGTGTGTAACATGGGAGGAGTTAGAGGGAGGAAAAGGAAGGGGAAATGATATGATTATATTTTAATTTCTAATTTTTTAATGAATTGTCATTTTAATAAAAACATTTAATGTAATATTACTTATATATTATATAATGTAATATTACTTATATAATATATAATGTAATGACTAATATTTTAATATAACACAAATAAATAGTATTTTTGTCAGTACTATTCAAGTTTTCAAACAAAAGTTAGAATTTTAAAATTTGGATCTACTCCTTTGACTTTATTTAGTAATTTGCTGATATGTGGAGACAATACAGTGGTGACATAAATATGAATTTTTGATATTTCGAAGAAATACATACCCATTTATCATATATAACTCAAAGTTCAGTATTTCCCAAATTACCAGGAAGTGATACTTGAGAATTGTACACAGATAGAAGGTCCATTAAAGCACTAGATAGAGAAGGGAACTCTAAGTTCCCTTACTAAGTATGAGAAGTTCATTATGCAATCTTAGTTACCACACAAATTTTTTACAAGAATCAGGTTCTTTCCAAGTCTAGCATGGTCATATAAAGTGGTTCACACTTCAGAAGACCCTCGGTGTTCCTCCTTTGCCATTTGGTGTTTGTGGGATTTATTCTTGGATGTATATGAGCCATTACAAATGCGATGTGCTGTCCTGCATATACTGTGCCATACCAAAGCAGAGTATCACAGCGAATAAAATGCAGAAGCAGATGTGGAATCCAGTTGTCCTTTATTTAACATAAAATTTAAAATAATTAATAGAAATGTAAGGTCATTCTTGGATTGTTTTGCTTTGGAAAATAACTTTTGATAAAGATGTTATTGCAGACAGCCTGTTGTGAAAGGCGAGTGCTTGAGGTTGGGGTAGTTTCTAGGACAGGGTCTCACTATGTAGCCCACAGTGTCCTCAAACTCACGATCTTCTTGCCTCAGTCTCTCGAATTATGTGATCATAGGACAGCATTGCAGGACCTGATTGAGTTGTTTTTAATCCATAAACAAATACTTTTAAGGTTTCTCAGTTTTAGCTTATAAATAAGGTGACTATCAGTGATCCATGTAAATAAAAGCACTTGGTCCGTAATAACCTGGAAAAGGCTCCTGAGACAAGAAGCTGCTTCTGAAAGGTGCTCCTTCAGAGACCTGCCGCCATTCGTTTGCTTTTGTTATCTGCTAGGTGACTTAACTAGTAGCTGTTTATCCCTTTAGCTAATCTGATTTTATGGAATCTGAGAATAACACACAGTTTGTAGAGTAGCTTTGAATTTTTGCGTTATATACTCAGAATTTGAATATTTTATTTAATTTAGCTTTCGAATACCAGAAGAGTTTCTACAATCAGCAGCTGTAAGTTTTCATAAGTTACGCTAGCTTTACTTCAGGACTGTTTGATACATTTCTGAAGTACGAGGTTTTCAGACTCTGTGAGTCACAAGTTAGAAGCTCATTCTTCCTGAATAGTGAACTTGCCCTGGATGTTCATAGACATTTGTTTATTTAGTACCTTATCATTTGTTTGAAAGGGGATTTGCTGTTTGGCTTCCTGAGTTTAAATGAGCAGCTACAAGTTAATTGTGCATGCTTATGTAGATTACATAATCACTTCTTGGGTACCGTTTATATTTTTCCTTTATAATTGTCCCTCCTCCTCCTCCTCCTCCTCCTCCTCCTCCTCCTCCTCCTCCTCCTCCTCCTCCTCCTCCTCCTCTCTCTTTGCCGAGCTACTGTTACTCCTCCTCACTCTTAGTCTGAAAATGAATGTCAGTAACAGAAAAACCATGTAAAGGGTATGTCAAAGGCCACAGTAAATCTTTTATCTGAGAATGTTCTGAATTTAATACTTTAAAATTTTGCATCTAACCTCCAGAAGGCAAGCAAGCAAATCTCATAATACAATCAACATTGTCTCTGGGGCTTAGCATTTATTTATTCTTTTTTTTACTGGTTGCATAGTGAAGCACTTATGAGTGTCATTTAATTTTGAATATTTCCACTGTGAGTTGATTATTCATTTTTTTCCCCTTTGATGGTGCTGGGGATCAAAGTCAGAGCCTTCAGATAGGCAAACACTATCTCTGAACTACATCTCCTCCCTTTGTGAGTTGTTCTTCATCCCTTTGAAAATTCCATTATTTCTTATGATCAATAAAATTCAGACAGAAAATACCAACAAAAATATATACTTCCATTAATGATAGAAAATGGCTTAAGACAAATACTGTGTCACAGCTAATTTGGGAAGGGATTGCTTATATAATTTCATTAAAAGATACTGAAATTCTAATTTTGAATCATGGGCCTAACAGGATAAGCACTCACTTCAGAACAGGAAAGTAAAGTAGAGGAAGTTGTAACTGGCAGTTATGGGTTTAAGTTTTAGCAGATTTATAGCCTTGTCATCTGTAACTTGTTTTTAATATCAAGAAGTGCAATGTGGCGCACACCTGCATCCCAGCACCCAGGAGGCAGAGGCAAACTAATCTCTGTGAGTTTGAGGTCACACTGGTCTACATAGTGAGCTCCAGGACTGTATAGTGACACCCTGTCTCAAAAGAAGAAAAAGAAAAAAAAAAAAGAGGAGGAATCAGAAAGTCACCCTATGTCTTGCTATTTACCTAAATGTGTGGAGAAATAATTTATTGACAATGACTATATCAAGCTGGAATGCTAGAGTAACAGTTTGTAATTAAAATAATGTCAACATTACAACAATTTAATGAAGTGTTGAATTGCCATTTTATGACATTTTTCTTATTTAAGATTTTTAAAGATACATAAAGTTACGTGTAACAACAAATCAGCCTAAGTGCCTTGTTACTTGAAATAAAATGTATGGTAAAAGTAAGGTTATGTTTCTTCAGCTGTGACCTTATTGATCACAGTTTTAGAGGCTTAGAGCACTAACTCTCAGCCAGTGGCCAAGCAGGAAGGTTGTGAGCCTTTGGTTTTTGCAGACGAACCATGGCCTCCACATGAGGACGACAAGGGAATGGACAGATACTTACCCACAGCAGGTGTTACTATCCAAAAGCCTCAAGGCCTCTCACTTTAAAGTTACCTATGTCACTTAAGACGTTAAAAAATACAAAGAGCACTGGATTTTATTTGAGGGAAATCTCTAAATAGGTTCAAGGAAATTGGCATTAAAATTCAACTGGTTATAGACCAATGATTTTGAAGTTTTTAAATTTTAAAAAATGATATAACAAGTAAATGTGGCATTTGGGTTAAAAGGTGACAAATAGCTTATAGCTATAGCAAGCAAACTATATCTCAGTGCCATTGACATATTCCTATTCCAGTAGGAAATAATTCTGGCATCATGACTCATGAACAAAAAATAAGTTTAGATTAACTCAGAAACTGCACCAGCTGAGTCTCTAGTTGTGTAATTACTGTATTTAGTTTAATTATATAATATTGACTTTGCCCAGGATTATATAACTCAACAAAATTTGTAAAACTCATGGAAGTTCAAGATGCTGTGGAGTAGGCATCGCTTTGAATGAGTCATGGTGAAGATAGGGGCTAAGGTATTCAGAATATTAATGGATCTCAGTATATTGAATTCTTCTTTCCCTTTTCTCCATAAAGGACTAGCCAGAGCCAAGTCCGTTCCCACAAAGACCTACTCTAATGAAGTTGTCACACTGTGGTATCGACCTCCTGATGTACTTCTTGGTTCCTCAGAGTACTCCACACAGATTGACATGTGGTAAACATACATAAGTGTCATTGCCATGTATAGTTTTGAAAGAGTATCGCTGTTAACAGGGCAGACTGACAAATGCTTATGTTTAAGGAGGTATTTTAAAAAGTTAGTATATATATGAGTAGTGATTAAGAATTGAGGCATGGAACTAAAACTACTCAGATTTAAATACCAATCCTACACTAACGACTATAATGACAAACACCTTATTCCCATTACTAACCTGTGCCTTCATTTCCTCATGTAAGGAGAGGGGACACAGTGATGATAAAGTTCTGTAGATGGTGTTAAGAGTAAATGAGCTATTTGCAGAGACCACCTAAAAGAGTATATGACGCATGGCAGTTTCAAACAAGTGTTTTTTTTAATGTGTAAAATATACCTACTTTAAATTGGTCTAAAAATAATAATTAAAATTTCAAAGGCCTCTTTCTTACACATTATTATGTATGTATGTATTTGTGTGTGTTATACATGTATGTACTTATGTATGTGTGTACAAGTGTGCTCACCTGCATATGCTTACACATATGTACATGCATACACATCTCAACATGACGTGTGTTCAGATACCACTTTTCACTTTCTTCCAAATTTTTATCTATCTATCATCTATCAATCATCTATCATCTATCTATGTGAGGCAGTCTTTCACTGAACCTGGAGCTTGCTGTTTTGGCTAGGCTAACTGGCTGGCAAGAGATGGGATCTACCTATCTCAGCCCTGTAGCACTGGTCTAGATGGGTGCTGAGAATCCAAGCTCAGGCTCTCACGCTGTGCAACAAATATTGTACCTATGGAGCCATCTCCCTAGCCTGCACATCATGTTGCTAGCGTGATCATTGCCTACAGAATAAGTTACATTTCCTTGATCTGGTAGTTAAAGTTTTTCATAGATGTCTATAAACTTCGTTTTCCAACTTAATTCAGCCTATTTCTCAACATAGATGTTCTCTTTTAGTAAAATTGTTCTACTTGCTCTTCTTCAAAATTAGCCTGGCTCTCCCAACTCTCTGCTTAGTGTTGATGCTATCTACCCATTTGACATGCCTCTTAACCCAGTGGGATCCATGTTTAGTAATTCCCAACAGTTTGTCATCGGGCGTTTCCCGAGTGTGCCCTAGTTTCCTGAGGCAGGCCCTCTCTCTGAATCAGGGCTGTGCTCATTATCTGCTCTTTATGTCTTGAGAAGTTACGTGCTTGCTTCTGTTACTATCTTGGGCAGTCACATATAGTCTCGTTTGTAGGACATTTTTTCTCTTAAGTTCTGAAAAGATATACATAAGATAGTTTTTATAATTTCAACTAGTTTAATTGTACAGTTTTAAGAGATTTAGTTCATGCACGTTATTGTACAGCTGTGTCCATCATCCATCGTTAGAACTTGAGAGCTTTTATCCTTTTAAACTGAAACATTGCTCGTCAGACAAACCGTTCTGCCTTTCTGTTTGATCCTGGTAATCTGTACTTCTTATCTCTGAACTTACCTGTTCTGAGTGCCTCATGCAGGTGAAATCACACTGTATTTGATGTATCATGCTGTCTTCAGGCTTCCCCAACACCCCAGCCTGTAGTAGCTGCCTTCGGTCATTGTGTGTATGCACCGCACTTCATTTGTCCATCCACTGACAGACACTTGAGTTTCTTGCATCTTTCACCTCTTGTAAATTACACTGCTGTGAATGTGGATACACATATTGTTTCCAGGCACTGCATTGAGTTTTCTTGCATATTGACTTCAAAGTGCTGTTACTGGGTCATAGCAATTCTGTATTGCTATCCATATAAATGTGTCATTTTATTCTCTGTGTTGTACTTCACTACGTGGCGGCGAGCCCTTATGAAAGTACTATGTCTAAACCTTACACGTACCGTATAGTTCCTACATGAGAATGTCTACTCTCTGAGCCCCTGTCTGCCTTTCCTTCTCTTACACACAGTCACCACCAGCAGCAGTACCCTCTGTGGTCCCCGCATCCTGCATCAGTCATGAATCATCCAGTTCTCTGTATGCTACCGTTACCTCTGTTATCTCCCAGCGTCCCATCACTATTAACTAGTGTCCTATTCTTCAGAATCTGACACAAGAGAAAGCTAGACATTGTAAGTGAGAAAATGATTAGTAGTGTGGAAGTTGAGATGGTAAATGTTGGATCTAAAACTATCTTTGCAGGAAGTTTTCTAGTAGACCAGTCTAAAAGTCACCATAAAGGCAAACTTGAGAAGGAAAAAAATCCTTGTGCTACCTAACATGTAAATGGATTTATTTATTTATCTTTCCTCTTTTTTTTTAATGATACATTTTAAAGGGGAGTTGGCTGTATTTTCTTTGAAATGGCTTCTGGAAGACCACTATTTCCAGGGTCCACTGTGGAAGATGAACTGCACTTAATATTTCGACTACTAGGTAAGAAAGAAGTCTTCTTCCCATGATTCACATCTGAAATCGACTGGTTACATTAGGACTGTGTCTAGAAAGCATGTGCATGTACATGCTTATCTATTGTGACAAGAACTGCAGTTGGCTGACTTGTTAGAGGGTAGATCTCCCAAGGTGCCTCCTCATTTGGCTTCGTCTGTGCAGGAACGATTTTATGAAAGGAGATTTGACCTGCGTACTGTCAAGTACTATCTCTAGTGTAGGTGATGCCATACGGACACAGAGGGTCTTTGTCATATGTGTGGCGTCATTGCATATCCCCCAAACCACACATGTGTGCATACATTTATATTCTGTATCATTTTAATTTCATTTGACATAGTTAAATCATTTAATAAAAGTAGATCATTCTTTAAGATATTTTCTTAGTTATGCTCATTTATATATGTTTTCACATATATAATTTAAAGGCTTATATATATTTATAATTATGAATTTATTCTTTGAATTCAGGATCTCCATCTCAGGAAACTTGGCCAGGTGTTTCTTCAAATGATGAATTCAAGAATTACAACTTCCCAAAATACAAGCCACAACCTCTGATTAACCATGCACCCAGGTATTTTTTCCTTAAGTGAAAAGAGACAGACCCATGTGACTCATTAGACTTGTTTAATGTACTTGCACAGTAAGGGTTCAGGACTAATACACGATAGTTTTTCGGCAGTGTATACTGTAAGTTAATTCAGTTTATTCCTTCCTTTGACATAATAATAATAATTCTATAAATCATTAGCCAAGAATCACCGAAGTATATAAGTAGAATTGGTCTGTAAGGAATATAGAGTGCATTTGTTAGAATTCTAGAGCTTACGTAGATAGATCAGGAAGGAGTCTTACTGGCTGTGTCATTGTTTTGCAGTCCTTATTCCTGAAGTTTTATGAACTTGATACTCTGCTCCTCTATAGTAACCGTTGCTTAGTAGATCATTTTACATGACTTTGCTGATGACTCGTCTGTTTTGAACCTGTTGATTTTGGAGTCTTCGTCTCAGTGTTGTCCCCTACGTTTTCTGGACAGTGATATTTTGGTGTGCCTGCCCTCATTGATACACTGACTATCGATGCCCTACTTAAGCTCTCCTTATAATCGAGGTTACTCTATCTAGAGATAAAATGCTGACTTTAAAAATTCTATAGCTTTAATAATTTTTCTTGAATTTGAAATTTTTAATGGCAATTCAGTTATTTATGATTTGTTCTCAAGCCAATAGCAAGATAAGCTCTTAGTCCTAGAAGCTTATCTTGTTATTGTCTTGAGAACAAATTGAGTGTTTGAAAGAAGTTAGAGTAGTTATTTTAGTGCACTTAAATTTGGCAAATGGAAACATTTGGAATATAATTTTATCTGAAAAATTTTTATCAACTAAGGTAAAAAAATAAATGCACCCTGTTTGGGTTTGTTTTATTTCTTGTTTCCAGGTTAGACTCTGAAGGAATTGAGTTGATAACAAAATTTCTTCAGGTAAGTCACATCTTATTTCATCAATGCTAAATGGATCAATAAGTGTCACTTTCCTTGTAGGAAAATTGGAATCAACAACAGCTCTTACAAATACTGCTAATGACAGATTATTTGTGGTGGTTTCTAGAATGCTTCAGTCTGTTCAGAGTCGTGTTCTTTGCAATTCATGCTCTTAAGTTCTCTTCTCCTTATACGTGCTATGTTGCAGGATGCTGCACCTCCAAATACTACTCTGATTCCCTCCAAAGCAGGAAGAAGAGGGAGGATAAGCATGGCCCCAGCCACCTTAACTATCTTACATTTTGACAGCAAAGGCTTTTTCTAAGTCTCATAGGCCATAACATTAATTGTTAAAAAAAATTTTTTAAATGCTGGGAATTGGTCTACACCTAGAACAGCCATCACTTGTCTGTTGGAATTGGAAGCATGAACATCTAAGTTGTATCATTTAGGAGAAAAAAAGCAATGGGACTTATCCATTGAGAATGTCTGGTATAAATACATTGGACATATTTCCATCAATACATTGTTGTTCGCAAAGAAAAGTAACATTAAAGATTGAGTAGTATAATTTTCATCACTTCAGAAAAATACAAGGAATCTATTTTTTATTATGATCCAGGCTTAGCTGAGAAATGTGGACCTGAGATACAGTTGTCCCCATACTTTGAGTGTTCCAGGAGTACATCTAGTATCTAATACCTAGAAAAGTTGTCATATCAAGTAATCAAGAATTTTTAAATAGTTCTAAATATTAATTTATCCTTTGTCAACTCTCTATAGTAATTAAAGGACGGGCTAATGAAGCAGTTCTTTGCTTTTTCGCAGTATGAATCTAAGAAAAGGGTTCCAGCAGAAGAGGCCATGAAACACGTGTACTTCCGAAGCCTAGGACCAAGAGTACATGCTTTGCCAGAAAGTAAGAAACTTGAGTTTGTTTCCTTTTATCTTCATTTGTCTAGATTTGGGATTGGAAGGCTTAGGGATTAAAAAAAAGATAGTTGTTGATTAGTCTTTTTTTTATAATCAGATCATACTCTTTTCAAGGAAGGTTATATGTCTTGCGTTTCTCGTTTTTGTCTTATAACATCGAGTACCTTGTCTCTACTCACTAAGAAATCAGTAAGTAATATTTTATTTAAATTAGAATATGCTGATGACGTTGTCCTTAGGTTTACTCTTGTTGAGTTTGCTTGTTACATGTGGATGTCTAGCATTGAATAGCTGCTCCTTGAAGGTGCTTGCTGCACAAGCATGCAGACCTCAGTTCAGGTCCCCAGCTCCATGTCGAAGTCATGCGCTGGCATGCTCATCCTCAGCCCTCGTACTTGACAGGGTGGGGATCCCAAGTCACTGACCAGCCTAGTCAAAATGATGAGCGCGAGAAATAGTAAGTCTATTATCAAAATCACTAGAATAGAAAATTTCCCAGGCCTAAGGTAATTTTTTTAAATTTTTTAATTTAATTAAATTTTTTCTTTGATTTTTTTTTTTTCATGCTACCTTAAATTAGTCTAATGTTTTTTACATTAAAATAGAACAAATGGGAAAATAAGAAAATGTTTGGGAACTCAGCTATGAAAGCTATTATTAATTTCCCATTTTCTTTTACAAAGTAGTGCTTGTTAACTGAGATTCATGTAATAGCAGAGCCTATTAGAATTTTAGAAATTCCACAAGACTTTTTTACTTATAATTTGTTAGATTTTTTTTTAAAAATGAAAAACTGTCTCTGCCAGAGATCAGAAATTAGGGGTGGTATGTGTATATTTTTTTCATAAGTCTTTTTTAAGACAGTGCCTTGCTACATTCCCTGGCTAGCCTGGAACTCACTTTGTAAACAAGGCTAGCCTTGAGTTTATGATGCTCCACAAGACCCTGTATTCCAAATGGTTAGATTAAAGATGTACAAGCATGCTTTCTTTTAAAGGACAGTATTTCTATTATACCAAGTTTCAGTTTGATTTATTCTTGTACAGATCTACTCCATTCTTTACTAAAAGTACCTGAAAATAATTTAAAGGTTTATACCTTCAGACCTTCATATAAGGACAAAGGTCAGGGGGAATAAGAGCCCACTAATGCATTTTGATTAAGTCTTCCAATCCCAGTAAGTCGTGAAACAGTATAAATTTTTTTTCAAAGAAAGACTGCTTGCATAATTTTTTAAGACAGAGTTAGCAGTTCTGAAGGGGTAACTTCACTTGGTTTTCTGTTTAGAGCATAGAGACATACTGGAAATCTAGATGTTTGATGTTGGATCATTATTTTGTTACAGTTACTCTAGATTTGTCAATATCTGATGATCTTTGTCTGTTCATTTTAGGCGTATCAATATTCAGTTTGAAAGAGATTCAGTTGCAAAAGGACCCGGGTTTTCGAAATTCTTCCTATCCAGAGACAGGTGTGTTTGTCATAAACCATTTCACGTGTCGATCATGAATTTTTGCGTGGAACCAAGCTTTGGGTTTATAAAATTGATCAGTAAAATTATTGATGTAAAAACCAATGTACAGTGCATCCCACAACTCTGTATGTTTAGAATTGCACATACTTACTGTTCTGTATGATGTGGGCAGCTCAGTAAATCTCCAGAGAGAAATCTGACTCAGTCAAGTCAGGGATCCTGAAAGCTGCAGATGACACAGAGACCTTTTACAAGTGACCTGGCTTGATCACTGCACACGCCATCCCTGGTACCTGAGGCAGAAGACACATCTTGTGCTTGCCTAGTCATCAGCTTCATCACTTCGAAGCATAGAAGCTGTAGACTGACCCCCATCAACAAAAGGGTCATTTAAGACAGTGCTGATCACTCTTACCGTGGAATATTAGCTTTTGCTGGTGGGAACATTAGCTTCCTAGAGTCACCAAATACTGTATGTGGGATTAAAAACTGAACCTTGAACTGCCTCATAAAATGACTTTATATTTTAGGACATGGGAAGAACAGAAGACAGAGCATGCTCTTTTAAGTCTGGTAACATGGTTTCAAGCCCAGCCCCAGCCTTTCTTATCAGTCAAGGACTCAGAGCTGAAGGCAGTTATTTCTTGTGCTGGACTTGGAAACTCCATTTGTCTACACTGTCCTCTTCACAGTGGAGTCTTTTTATTTCAGACCTACAGATTGTTTTTTATATTTGTTGTCACAGTGTGACAAACTTTTTTTTTTTTTTTGTACAGTTGATTTTAAGGTCTTCTCTGCCAGTAGAGCCAGTAGGTTACAGCTGTCAATGTAACTGTAGCTGCAGATTCGTGCAGGACTGAGAAACACAGTGCATTATTTATTGCGGAATCATTGCTGCTAAATAACTACTGTCTGTTTATTTAACACAACAGTTGAATGCCTGAAGAAGTTGCAGTGGCTTTATTATATGTGAACGCATCTGTTTCTCCTCACAAATTGTTTTACTGCTGCATTTTTTTTTGTTTGTTTGTTTTTTAAAAATTAAACTGCAGTGTTTCCTGGAATGTATATTTAGCTTTGCTTAGCAGTAAAATAAGTGAGCCATCTTGAACACTCTTAAGTTCATGCTACATATAATTTCTTAGGAATACTGGCCAATAGCATAGCTGAGAGATCTGACAGCACAGTGTATTTAGGAAGCATGCAATGCGAGAGTTGGTTCAAGCAAGTGAATATCAGACATTTTTGAAATCTCACATTAAACACCAATAAATTAAAACACCAAGTTATTTATTTTTACCTAGTCCTCATTTTAGAAATGTCTACTGCATATTTGTATGCTACTACACTTGATTAACTCTTTTATACTGTGCTTTTAGTTAAAATTTAACCATATAAGTCATTCAAACAGGAAAGGCCTTGCTGTTTGTCTTAGGCACATTTCTTTTATTAGATGATGCTTCATTTTGAGGAACAGTTTCTTTCATTTGGGGGCTGTGTGTGTTTCAATAACATTCACTTGGAATCAGCTGGAAGCTGTATATGTCTTTAAAATGAGCCATGATAAATTAAAAATGAGAGAAATAAGAACCCAGAGGACTGCTCTAAAGCATTGTGGGTATTGTCTGCTCATCAGAGACACTAACTAGTGTAACTTGAATTATGCATCTCTTGAACATCATAAACACTTTGGTGTTGGTAACAGTGTTTTAAGCATTTGTGTTCATTTTAAAGGACTATTGGTTAGTGCATCTTACACCTATAAATCTTAATTGGTATATTTTGAAATGGTCATGTAAGTTTTTGCCTTATATCATGAAAATAGTTATAACTTAATTTTTGTCCTGCCATTCACTGTAAACATTCAGGGTCCTCTCATTTCTGTTCAGGAAATCCTGTAGTTTATTGTTGTTATTTAACAGTATTAAGTGAGTTTTTGTATATTTCATTTAACTTTATTTGTGAATAGTGATTTGTGGCATGTTTGGGGATGTTATTTTAATATTTCATGATACTGAAATTTTAATTTTTTAAGAAAAAGTTCTGGAAGAAACAGATTCATATGTAATAGTGAATATTGGACCACTACTGCTTTTCACATTTGTCAACTGGTTTCATGTTAAACCCTGTAGCCTAACTGCTGTTATTTCTAACTGACAGACATGTATTAATATTGTACTTTGAAGGTTATAAATATTATGTGAAAATTCCTTCATTTTGTTTTGAAATTTATAATAACTAAATCTCTGTGTTATATAAAATGTGATTTTGTTGGTCACTGTTCTTTCTTGGGGAAAAAGCTGCACACATTGGGATTGTTTTCTTTGTGTGTTGTCATCGTAAAGTACTGAAATCTCTGTGCTGAGAGTAGCAGCTGCTTCATGTTTGCGCTGACCATTTGGTTGGCCGTCTCTTAGTAATCTTGTGAGATAGCACCCTTTACTTACGAAGTATCAGATGTGTCGGTGTCATTTGCATATTGGCCTGTAGTTAGTTGTCAGTAAGTCTGATTCTTGCGTATAAAAAGTAAAGAAATATGTTCAGTCCTTATTTAAAATCCTCTCTAGGGAGTTCTAGGGACATTGTTAAGGAATTCAGCAAGCAAATAGGCATGTGTAGGTTGTTTTTGTTTGTTGACATTTCAGCCTCATTCAGATCCCGGAAACTTTGCAGTGAAGAAACTTAAAGCTCTGGAAGAACTGAACCTGGGACTCTCCCTCGCCCCTTAAACTGACGGAGTTCTGAAGGTAAGGTCACTCTCAGCATATACAGGCTCTTCACCAGGGCATTTTAGCAGCTTAAGGTGAAAGAATGCTTAATAAGATGTTATAATCTGTCTCCCAGACTCAAGGCGGTTCATACTGGTTTTTCTTTACGTTTTTATGGCACTGATTGCACTCACGATACAGTAGTTAACACTGATTTGTTTCCAAAACTGTTTGACCGCTTCAGGGATCAAACTCATTAAAAAGCAATTCCGTTTCTCTCCCAAGCCTCTCATAACTATCAGTCTACTTTCTGTATCTGTGAATTTCCCTCTTCTAGGTATTTTCTGTATGTGTAATCATACCATGTTTGTACTTTGTATTTGCCTTATTTCTTTCAACGTAGTATTTTCAGAGTTTTTCTTCATGGCTGACTAATGTTCTGTTGTGACTGAACAGTTTGAATACCCCTGCTGTGAACACTGGTGTACACACACGTTTGAGTTCCTGGTTCCATCTTTTCGGGGTGTGTATACACGTGGAGAAAAATACAGAGAGCATTCTGTGTCTTACTGTTTGAGAAGCTACGGAACTGTTTTCCACAGCAGCTGCACAGGTATAAATTCCGAGTGATGCGTGAGAACCCATTTCTCTTTATTCTTCCTATACTTACTGTTGTCAGTACCATCATTGTACTCGTTCTAATGGGCATGAAGAAGTTCATTGTAGGTTTTATTTACATTTACTAATGATTACCTATATTGTCTTTTGTTTGTTTCATTGCCTTTTGTATATCTGCTTTGGAGAAAAGTTATTCATGTAAAAATTTTACCAATTTTAATAATCAGATTGTCTTTTTGTTGTTGAATTGTAAAAGTTCTTTATGGATTCTTAATCTGTTCTTATAAGGACATAATTTTCAGTTATCTCTTTCTGTTCTATGAGCTGCCTTTCCCTTTCTTGAAGATACCCTTGTGAGGCATAAGAGTTTCCATTACACATCTCTCTCACCTGTCTTTCTTAGATTCTGTTACTGGTGCTTTTAGTGTCAGATCTTAAAGACCTGTTGTCAGTTTTCCAAGATCATAAATATGAGCCCCAACATTTTAAATTTTAATTTTAAGTTTCCTAAAGTTTTAGTCTTAAAGTTAGGTCTGTGCATGACCAACCTCATTCTTTTGAGTGTAGTCCTTTTTCTAATACCATTTCTTGAAAAGGTGCCCATATTGAATGATCCTCACAACCTTATCAAGAATCAAACTTGCAGTAGATATGAGGGTTTATTTCTAGGCCCTCTGTTCTATTCCATTAGTCCATACATCTGCGGTCTGACTAGACAGTACCACAGTGTTTTTCTCAGTATAGTTTTTTTTTGGGGGGGGGTTAAATTTTGAAATTGGGAAATATGATTTATCCAACAGATGTGTCTTTTGACAAAGCTACACAACCAGGTTACATAAAAAGAACTGGGGAAAAAAAACCACTGTCACAGTTTTAAGTTGCGCGTGATATTGTGATGGCTGTGTTCACAGTCATCATGGTCCCACGCAGCTGTCAGGCTAAGGGTGGGTGTGTCTAGAACTTGAGGCTACCCCGCGTCACTTGACTCTCCATTGAGTTTGAATCCTATCCCTTTAGGTGATAGTGTTCTTTTAACAGCATTGTTTCCGTTCCATAAATTTTTAGGTTGTCTTTAACTTTTCTCAGCAACATTTAGTAGTCTTTAGTATTATAATTATTTCTCTTGCATGGTTAAATTTATTCCTAAGTGTTTATTGCTGCTGTTGGACATGTGATAGTTTTCTTATTTTCTTTTTGTTTTTTTTTTCATTGATAGTACTTGGAAGAACCGACGATTTTTGTTTTGATTTTGTATCCTCCAACTTTGTTGTATTTGTTGTCTTCAAAGTTTTTTTGTCAATCCTTTAGAATCTTCTACATACAAAAGTATGTAATCTGCAGGAAAAACTAGTTTGACTTTTTTCTTTATAATTTGGATACCCTTCTTCCCTCCCTCCTTCCCTTCCTTCCTTCCTTTCTTTTTCCTTTCCTAATTGATCTTTTAGACCTGCCGTGTTCCAGGTAAGTAGTGCAAGAAGGTAAGCTCGTCTTCAGGGTCTTTCAGCCTTCCACCGCCCGCTGTGCTAACAGCAGAGGGTTTCTATAAGCCCTTAACTTTTTAGGAACGTTCCATTCTTAGTTTCTTGAGTGTTTTTATTACGGGAGGTTACTGGATTTTTTTTTTATTTGTTTGTTTTGTTTTCTAAAGCTTTTTCTCTGTCATTTGTGATGATTATGGTGTTTTCTTCATTCTGTTAACATGTATTACCTTAACTGATTCTCATGTTAAATCAGCACTGCGTTTCTGGGAAGAGTCTCACTTGGTGATGAATTAAAGCTTAACCATCCTTTATGAAAATGTTTCTGGACAAAGTCTCAGATTTTAAGGGATTTTTTTTCTCAGTTTGGAATATTTGCATAGCCTGTGGTGGTTGAACATCCCTGCTTCAAAATTATGAATTCTGAAATGCTACAAAATCTGAAAATGTTTTGAGCATCATTACTGTAAAGGCTTCAAGTGTCAAAGCCCTTTAGATTTCATATTAGGGATGTTTAAGTTGTAATCTTTAAACATGCTGCTAAGTTCAGTTTGTTAGTATTTTGCTGAGAGTTTTTGCCTGTACTCTTCCTTGCTTGCAGTGTCTAGCTTTGGCATTAGGTATTGCTGGCATCAGACACTGAGCGAAGGAAGTATTCTCTCCCGTCAGTATTGGAGTAGCTTAAGACTGGCTTCATTCTAATACTTGTACTGTTTTGTATTTAGGGTTTTTTTTTCTATAGTAGACCATTTTGATTTTCTCCCTTCCTCCTCTTCTCCTCCTCCTCCTCCTCGTTCTTTTATCTCTCTCTCTCACACACACATTTTGATAATATGTATTATATATAATATAATTACATATATATATAGATATATATGTAATAGTTATTCTGAGTTTATGTTTTAAGAGTTTTATCCCCAAATGTCATCCCTTGTATTATTTCTGTCAATGGCTCTAATCTTTTAAATGTTCTAATCTAGATTCTTAAATCAGTTTTTCTTTGTTACGTATTCATCCATATCATCCATATCAAGCTCACAAGTTTGGTAGAATTTTAAAAAATTAATGCATTACTCAGACACACAAAAAATGTTTTCTTCTGGAACTTTTTCTTGCTGGATTTCATGGTCGGGAGGCTGTTACCATTCCTATGCAACAGTTTCCACTTCTGACCTAGAAATACTGCTGACATCTGTCAGTCCAAAACAGAAAAAAATATAAGCAAATTACTGATTATAAAACTACTTTGATGAGAAAGGAATGTAAGAACTTGACATGTGATGATTAGAAGGCCTTTTCATTTACGGCTTCTCCCCAAGAAAAATGGAGAAAAGTCAGTTTATTGGGAAAACTAACATTTTTTGAAAGCCTCCATTTTAGAGACTGAAACACTAAACATTTGCTGCCCAGGTGTGCGAGTGTGCACTTACGAGAAAGACAGATGGACAAGACTAGCATATGAATCGTGTGGGCTGTCCCTACGGCTCCCTTCTCAGTCCCACTGCAGCAGAGGGCAGGATGCGCTTCCGGGTGAAGAAAGCTCAGAATCTGAGAGATGCTCAGCGGGGCTGTGGACAAGACCTGCAAGCTGAGTGAGCGTGGAGGACTCCTGCAAGACTCCTGCAAGGACAGTGCTAGGGAAGAGCTGCCTACGCTGCAGCCCTTTCTCCAGCTGTAGTGACAGTTCTTACAGCTTGTCTTTCAACTCCCCCTGAGTTATTAAATAGGGAATGGCTGAGATGTCAGTGGTGTGAACCGTGTGGGTGATTTGTGGATGATGTTCATGCATTGATTGTTGTTTTTGCCTGGAAACATTGAAACTCCATAGAAAATTGCTTTGGAAGCAGTCCAGCTGTTTGGCTTTTCCAGACCTGTAGCTAACCATTCTTTCATTACTTCTTAGCTACCTGGAAACTCGCCCCGTCTTCCCTTTGAACTTTCTTTATTGCTTCTAGTTATTCTACATAACTATCTCTTAGCATACAACTTACTCTTTGATCTCTGAGTTACTCAGATGTTTCTCCTCTTGCCTGTTTTTGCAACTCCCTCTTTCTTCTGCTCAGTATTTCCTTCTATTTCTCTTCTGTTCCAACACTCAGGTCTCAACACTTAGTTCTGGAAGTCCTCTGTACCCTACCCTACCACAGATTGGGTTATTACTTTTACTCCTATTTTACTCCCTTTCTGTCTATTGTTCATGTACTTAAATATATAATAATACTTAATCACATTTTACCACCACTCACTAAATCATAAGTCCTGTGAAGGAAAGGGTTATGTCTTGAACCAGGTACATCTAAAAGAAATAGTAGTGTTTGTTGATTAAAACTCATGAGTGAAGAAATCCTTGTTTATAAGTAGAACTCTTCACTTATGTTAACTTGGCCTTGTCTCTTCTCTTTGAATGAACTAAAGATAAATGCAGCAGTCAAAAATTAAGTTAGAAACCTAAGAACTAACCCATAATCCAAGCTGTCAAATTGTTCTACCTTTCTCTCTCCATCTCTCTCTCCCCACTCCCTCTCTCTCTCTCTCTCTCTCTCTCTCTCTCACACACACACACACACACACACACACACACACACACACACGGTAGAAGAGAAAGTGTGAGACCACACACAGGACTAGGAATAAAGTGGGTATAGGAGAAGTCTAGACAGAGCATGGTATAAATACTGGGAATCTCCCAGACAACAGTGATACAGCAAATGTGTTTGAGATTGGTATGTGCCAGGCACTGTGTAAAGATGCTGAAAGCTGACCAGCTGTTTCTTTGAGTCAATTATTTAGCCACAATAGGTCTCAGTTTCCTTACTTGTAAAATTATGTATAATAGTGCTTCCCCCCTAGGATGTGATGAAATAAAAATGGGTCTTAGGTTCCAGACTCATTTGGAAAAGGGTACCAGGACACAGTGTCAGTCCTATACTTGGCGCCAAATCAACCAAGAGGATACAATGAGAGGGAGTATGGATGCAGAGAAGCGATGCCTGAGGATTAAAACAAAAGGGCATCTTGTAGACATGGCTACGGTGGACTGCTCTATGTAAACAGGACCACACACACGTTACCTTCTTGGGTAGAAGGGATGTTTCTGTTGTACCTCCTGAAACATAGTTGATTTTCAAATGTTTCTTAAGTAAGTGAATTATTTCCTACCATGCCTACAAATGTAAGTTATACCCTGTATAGCTATGAATTTCTGTCTCTTTTGAAACTGTAGTAACACTGAAGGTGTCAGTGTGTGTCTCTACATGCGCCCCACCCCCCAACACACACACACACACACACACACACACACACACACACCTTCTGAACCAACCAACCTTGTGACTACACTGATCTCATTCATGAAAACAGGGTCAGGTCAGCTTGAAAGTAAAACAAAGAAGAATAACCTTTTCCAACAAGTCTGTAGGTCATGTCTCTGTCAACAAAATGTCTAAAAGGAAAAATTATGACTTTGTTTTCCACCTTTTCCTCATTTCCCCACCTCAGTACAGAGCAACTGAAGGAACCTGTCTGGTTGTTTTGATGGTGGTGATGGCCATGCGGTGGTGGTGACAGAATGGGCGCATGCAGGTGCGTGTGCACAGGAGCAGAAGCCAGATGATGTCAGATTCCCCACTCAGTACTTTGCCTTACTTCCTTGAGACAGGGTCTCTCACTGAATCTGGACCCCTCCATTTCAACCAGACTAAGGTCCGACAGCCCCAGGTCTGTCTCCACCCCCATGGCACTGAACTTAAAGTATTTAATGTGCTGTATTTACAGGTAGAAAATAAAGTGTTTTGTCCCGCTTGTTTACATAGATAAGTGATGTTGAGTCATTGGAAGTAAATGGAAGTAAACTAACCCACTTGCTTGTTAACACTTTCTGTCACAAAGTATTTATTCAACTAAAGAATATTACAGTAAGCACGACATCCATATGGAAGTGGATGAAACCTTGCAGCCACAGAGATGCTGTGCAGAGACTGAGTTCAGGTTCTAGAGCTCCAACTCCAGCTGTAGCAGTTTAACACTGATTAAGCAAGCATAAAAAAAGAGAATGTTAATGTTCTTTGGAACCTATTTTCTGGCTAAATTAATTCTGTTAAAAACACAGAAGACAGTGAAGCTGAGTTCTTCATACTTCAGTTCTCTTCACTATAGTAAATATTTGGATCCACCAAGGTTTATAGTATTTTCCCATTTCTAATCAATGAGTGTGAAATACAGGCTGGTCACAGCAGTTGGAGGAAGAGAAAGCAGCAGCCAGATGTGTAGCCATTTGAACATTTCCAGCCAGTATTTATAACTTTTCTACAAAAAAGTTGGTTGAAATTCCTGCACATTAATTGCTTTAGTTTCTTTATAAGAATCTTGTGTATCAAATACATTCTCATTAAATAGTTTTAAACACTCCAGCCTTGTGTTTCTTTACCTGAGTTTTGGACCAGTCAGTGAATGGTGTGGCCCAGGCAGCTCCCAGCTTCTCCCACCTGGCCCTGTGTTCCTATCTTGACCAGAGAAGAGCTGAAAGGAAGCATTCTCCAAGCACCTCCTGGCTCTGACATGTTGTGTTCAGTAATTGCCAGTTCCCTGAACCAGCTCCTTTTCATTTTAGAACAGATTTGTTCTTTGCTGTGAGGGAGTGGCAGGGGTATCTATTTATGGGTTTGGAGCTATTTCCATGGCTTTACAGTCAAGAGGTTTTTCCCTCCCTTAGTAAAGACACACCCCACTTAGAAAGATGTCAACAGTAGAAAGTCTCAATTTGTAAGTTTCTAAACATAATTTTAGATTTTTTAAAATTAACATTTTTTCACAGCTTTATTTTTCTTAACCCCCTTATAATCTTTGTCATTTAGAATCTAGTTTAGAATTGTCGAGACACATTTCAGATTGGTTTTTTTCCCTACTTGTAGATGAGTGTTACAGCTCACGTGATGAGTGGAAAGTGCTTTGAGTCCATAGTCTTGCATTAGAGCTTCCCCATGAGCACAGCTGTGCTGCCTTCTCAGCTTCTGACCCAGTAAGAGGCTGCCACCCTCACAGCCCTAACCCACAGCGCACCACAGCCTCCTGCACAGCATCCAGACAGCTGCGCAGTCATAGTTCCACAGTGAGGTTCACGAAGAGTGTGCTTTTATCAGATTACCAACATTCTCATCATACTTTAATAACAGAAAGCAGTGTCTCCTAGGTGCTCATCTCTAGAAGCTAGACCTTCAATTCCTTCAGTTCTTCCTAGGACAGTTTGTTTAATTCATCAAAAAATTGAATCTATACATAGGAAGATATGGAAGTTATGAAAATCATTTCTTTGTTGTTTGAATTCATCACCATCTGAGGATGTTCAAAAACATTCTTGGTTTGATTCCCCCCCCCACCCCACACTCCTTTTTTTGGGAGGTTTAGGGAGACAGATAACTGGGGATAGTACCCAGAACCTCAACACATACTAAACACACCTTGTACTGAGCTACACCCTCAGCCCTAAAATATTAGACTTTTAAATATTGTTGTGCCAGGAATCTATAGAAACCCTAACTCCAGGTAGTGAGAAAGATACCAATAGTACTAGTCATCGGAAACCAGAGCAGGGCTAATCTTTTAAAGTAATACACAATCTGGGAAGTACCCTTAAGAGTTTGGCTGGTGTGGCCCTAAGATAGCTTTAGCACCCCAGACTTCTGCTGGGAGTAGAAAGGCTATTGTAAATGGCTAAGTAGCTGACCTCTCCAAAGTTAATCTTTTAAAAAATGCACTTTGAAACGTTCTTTAAAGAATGTTTATTGTCTAAATATGGCTTAATTCATTCTTATAAAAACATTGCTTGGACATTACATTTACTGAATTTCAGTTCAAAAGAGGTTCTAAGGCAGTTCTTAAAAGTGATGAGAATACACTTCCATGTGATCTACTTGTGAAAATAACATTCTACCGAGAGCTGTTTGATGCTAGTTTGTCCTTCAAACATTTTCTCTTAATAACTAGAAATACATAAATCGAGTACATAAAACTAAATGCAAAGGGAAGGCACAGCTGGTTACATTATGTATACGAGCAGAGTTCAGCATATGCAGAATTAAAGCGATAAAAAGCTTCACATCCTTATTAGTTATATTGAAAACATTAAGAAAGGTTCTTCACTCAGTGTTCAACACTTCAGAGCTAAAAGGGTAGAAAAACATTAAAATCCACTTAACAGAACAGACTTTCACACATTGTTGAATATATAAAAAACGGTTTTTAGACTGCTAGCATACATCTAGGTTATCCATGTTATGAAAAGTACAAACCAAATTAACAGGGCTTCACAATGTCCTTCTCATGACACAGGTAAAGTAGCCCATGGGGACAAACTGGCTTTATCAGTTTTAAGTCCTTAGTTGCTGTCGGTGGTCATCACGATTTCTGAGAGCTTGAGGAAAGCAGTACTGGAGACGGAGCTCTGTCCAAACTGGGGAGTGGCACCGGCATGTGGCCATTGAGCAGTGTGGGGAACTGTAAGGGACAAGAGGGATTTAGTAGTTGTGGCAGATTCATTGAGGAGCTTGCATTCCTTTCATGAGCAGACATACCAACAGAGGTAGTTCTCAGTGCCTAGTGATGGAATTGTTTGCTGATCTGTTGCAGATGTTACCTAGAGCAACAGGAAGGCCCAGAAAACGTCATACTCCATGTGCCTAAGGTCCTAAAGACTAGTTTTTAAAGGTTCTAAACAACTCAGCATGCTGATTTGCTTAAAACATTGAGGGGGTGAAACTGGAAACCAAGATTCTTTACATACGAGTCAGTAACCTCAAATTTTGAAATTTGCTGTCAGTTTTCCATAGCACAACAGAACCGTCTCTTAGTGCTTGTTTACAGTGAGGACTGGCGATCTGAACAGACAGCAGTTACCAGTCCTTACTGCCCTGTTAACAGAGGACATGAGTTTGACCGGCACCCATGTCACATGGTTCAAAACCAATTCCAGTGCCACAAGACTTGTTGTCCTAGCTTCTGTGGGCACGCATGCACAGACACACACAAATACATAATTTAAAATAAATCTTCTTTTTTAAAGAAAGACTATCTTAATTTTAGAGCTGAGAAAGTACTTTTCACTGATTTCTGTGTTGTTTGTAACTAGAAGAGTAAACAGAGTGAAGGCATGGTTTGGTCTCGTGCCTTGACACAAATACTTGAGCTCTAATCCCAAATGAAGGAGAGTGAGTACGCGCATCCTTTTAATACGTGGCCGCACTGCAGAAGATGAGATGTGTCCAGCTGCTCTCCTCAGTGCTCTTCTAACTTAATCCCCGTTTAGTGCAGGAAAGTTAAACATTAAACTTCAGACTACACATCGAATTCACGGCCTGGCACACATTAGAAGCACGGTAAATATTTGTAGAATGAGTAGGTACTTTTTTTTTTTTTTTTAAATTTTCAAACTCGAGAACAGCCAGTGCCCTCTGCGTCTCAAGGGCTGCCGTCTCACTGGGTGGCTAAGAATGTAATGAAGTGAGATGGTTGCCCTCACCTTATAGATGAGAAAAGCAGTTCAGAGGCTCCAGTGAGCTAACCCATAGCTTCATAAGCAGAACCATGTTTTATCTCCAGCTGTACTAAATTGCCCCGTTTCTGTTTTAATTTCTTCATGGGAACTGGCATATGTAAGATTTTCTGTCTTTTCTGGAGCTTTGGGACTTGAATATTTTGTGGGACTTTGACTGTTTCGATTGTATTCCCAGATACATCTGAACACAATTTATACTCTCTAAGCCAAGGCCTCTGTCCTTGATACCACCCACAAGGTGACTTGCAGTGAACAGCAGAAGAACTGGCCTTGAGTAGTTGCATCTTCTCTTTGGTATACTCCCACCATTTTACTGATAGTTATAAAAGAATCTCCTTTAGTTTTAGCTTTTTCTGCCTGTTAGAAGGGATTGCTGCTTCTTCCTCTGTATGCACTCGGTTGTCATACTTGATTAGCTTTTTTTTCTTTTCCCTGACATGTTTATTGTCTTGTCTCCCACCATAGCAACATCCCCCAGACTCATGGAACCTGCTCTTTGGTGCTCCGAGCCTTGAAGGCAGAGTTGGGAATACAGACACTACCAGAACCAGGGCTCCTCCATATACTAGTGTGTGACCTTGGGGTAAATCTGATCTTTGAAGTACAAGTACACACAGAGAAACGTGACTTAGGCTAAAGTCTGGCACACTGTATATCTTAGCAAGTTGCTGGGTACATTCTCAGTCTTCTATTCCCCAGCTTTGTTTGTACATAATTGTCAGTACTTCCTCTATTTAGGAAGTACTGAAACCCAAATTCAAAGTCTCTCTTACCTCTGAAATGTCTGATAAATACATGCCTACCTATAGTTCTGATCTCTTTGAAGTACTATAATTTTATATCTTCCTGGTCCTTAACTTGGTGTCAGTTCTTCCTCCACGGGAATATCAATGGGGTTTTTCCTAAAACATTCTCACACATGTGATGTAAATAACAAGAGATGTGGGCAGAAGCTCCTGAGCACACTGTGCAAGGTGCAAGCTGCTGCTCCCGCCGGACTTGTCACCAGCTCCCTTCCTGCAGACTCCTATTAAGGCCTAACATTGATCTCTCTGATGAAGCCCTGTCCCTGCTTCTGTCTCAGTCAGGTGGAGCTCCTCTCTGTGTCGTCTCCAGCTGGGAAGAGCTCCTCTGTCCCCGTGTTCCAGCCTCTGCACTTCATCAACACTTCAGTTTTCCACACCCTGTGCGTCTCGTGCAGGCCCTGCCGCAGAGGACTGTAAAAACGCCAAGCTAAACAGTCAGAGAACACGTTCTCAGCTGGAAGTGGAGTCACTCATACCCGTTTCCACGCGGACCTGCCTGTGAGGTGCATTTCAAGTCTGATCAACTGGCTAGCGGAAGCTGAACTACAGTGGGTTGTAGATCAGGGTTAGATTCACGCTCAGCTGTATCTTTGGCATGTCTCTATCTTCACTGAAACATCCTGCAAATAGAAAGCATACCTCTTCCAGAAAGGTTAGTGTCTTCTCTCTCCTTTGCTGAAATTCTGCCATAACCACTCTAGTCTGCTATAATCATGGTCTAAGTGTGCTGGTGAACACCTGTAATCCTGACATTCAAAAGGCTAAGGCAGGCAGGACTACTGTGAATTTAAGGCCAGCCTAGGCTACAGAGGCTAGCCAGGGCTACAGTGTGCAAGCCTGTGCCAATCCCTTTTCCTCTAAGATAGACAGGTAGGCAAATAATTGTCTCAGATGCATCAATTCCTTCCGAATTTCAGTTTGGTTCTCCAAAGATCACAGCCGGGAACTTGCGCATTCAAAATGTGCTGTAGGTTGTGTTTTCTCCTTCATTCACCGACACACTATATGTAAATGAGGCTTATTATTTTAATTAATTTTGAAGAGGCACAATAGTAATCTGAATTCTGAGAAATCCATTTTGATATCTATTATTTTTAATGGGCAGTCTCATTCCCCTTAGCATGTTTGTTGTTTACCATTTTTGAAACTGCCACTTACAACTTAACATACTCCATTGCTGTTTTTTATGGAAATAAAAATTTAGTATTTTAATAATAACATTAAATAATATTTTTAAGGCACAAAGTTGTCCCCCCTTGTCTCATGGATCCAGCCGTAACTTGAGAGCACTAGGCTAGGCAACTGCCAGCCATCCAGGCTAAGTTGTAGCTCCCTGGCTGTTTTTTGAATGGCTCTTGGAGCAAAAACAGGCTTATTTGGTGAAATTAAAATTGAGTGTCTTTGAAGGTACCCTTTTTATGCAGTAACCTGCAGAATTCTGAATATAAATTAGGAACCCCTAGTCTGCAGTGGTTCTCTGAATATGGTTCCTAGACCAGAGTATCATTAGAAATGTGAATGAAATGTTTTATCAGACCCTGTCCAAGACCTCATGAATCAGAAGCCCTAGGGTGGGCCTAGCATTTTTACTTCACACACTGTCCATGTGATTCAGGTACATACTGACTTCACAGAACCACTGGGTATGTGGTCTGGGCATCTCCCAGCTCCCAGAGATCCTAGCTATCAAATTCACATGAACTATACTTATTGTTGGCAGTACTGGAATAGAAACATAAAGTTCCACCAGTTCCTTGTGGCTTTCCTAAGAGGTCTCCAAGCCCTGCACCAACCAGATGGCAGAACTTCCGATAACAATGGAATTGAGAAGCAGTGTATTATTCAAATATTTACTGAACTCTACAGAAGCTCCATGTTGGACTTTTTAAGTATAGATACTGCAGTCTACTCCCAAGGAGCTTCTGTATTCATGCAACGCCTTCCTGCTCCACTTCCACTAGAATATGCCACTGAGGTTAGAATGGTAATAATCAACATGTTCACTGTGCCTGACCAGAGCTGCGCTGTGATGAGACTAAAACCTAATTACTCCAGGGAATAGCCACACCATGACACCCTACTCCAAGCCTGCTAAGAAACCAGAGGCACATGATAGCAATCAAAACCTCCCCCATTCTTCCAACGAGACTCTAAATCCTATTGTGTGTACATTGTCTTGCAGAGAGGTGCTCAGCAAATACTAGATTTGATAAGTAAGATGACCAACTTAGGTGAGAGACTTGAACTTCTAACACCTTTTATTGACATCTGTGCTCTGACATCTGTGCTCTGGCACCTTGTCCCTAGGTCATCAGTAACGACTGACACTGCATTGGAAAATAGCCCAGTGAACAGGATGCTGTTCCCCTCCCTTGGGGACCCACTCGCTAGTGGAGTTTGCTAGATCAATGAACAGTCATAATATAAAATGCTAAATGCAACGGGAGAAAGGAGCTACAGCCAGTTCCAGGCAAGCCATACAAGGGCTGGGGAAGCAGGCTGGATAAGACCAAGCTAGACTTCAGGGAGCAAGGAGCTGGCTGTGTGGCCACCTTTGCTTTGTTCGTGCCCCTGCCCGTATTCACGCCCTAGAAACAGTAACATCTTGAGGTGATGACTAGGGATCTTTGGGACTCAGAGGAAATACTGATCTCCACATGATAGTAAGGCTCCTGGAAGATTCCAGAACCTGGATGAATAATGAACGCGTTCACCTAACTCAGTGAGGTCTTCATTATTCTTTAACCATACGCTGCACAGTATTTTGTTACAAACTTAGATCTTGGTTATAATTTATAGAATGATAAAGGTAACTTTTCTACTCCAGTTTGGAAAAACTGTTCACTATTTTTATATTTAATGTATTTCACGTGAATATATTGACTACTTGGATTCGTATTCTAAAGTCTTATTGAGCTTTTATAAAAATGATCTTTTAATTTTAAAGAATTTCTGCAGTATATTTTCCTAGGCATGTGGGAATATCCAGAACACTTGAAAAACCCATGTGTGGATTACTGACATGAGTACATCTTGTCTGCCTCAGTGAGAATGCCTGCCTCTAGAAGGCTGCGAGCCCAATCCCCGAGAATTCCCCCTGGAAACTTAACACAGTAACCAAGTGTGTGACAGAAAGTACCATCAGAGCCTCTGTGGGATCAGAGACAAGCCATCCTTTGGAGGACCCCGGTTTGAAAGTTCATTCCTAAACACTTACCTGGAAAAGTGTGTTTGGCCCTTGCAGCCTGGCAGGACTCAGTGGAGCGACCGGACTAAGGCTGCTCCAGAAATGTATACTGGAGAGCAGCGGACTCGGGGTCAGAAGCAGTCCATTTGGTGTCTAAAAGACAAGGCAACAGGCAAGTCTTGATAGGTGCTCACCTAATGCCAGCCACGACCAAAAGCAGCAGAATGGTCAGGTGCACTGGCCATGGACCATGAACCAAACCTTGCCTTCTGAGGAAAACTGGGCAACTTTAGTTTTGTCTGCATGGCTATGAGAAGTTTAACTTTCTTCCATACTGATTTTATCCATAATTCATGGACAAGTTATCCTCCCTAGACGTTGTGGTGGGAAAATCAGGTTTGTAGCAGCTTGTCAGAGAAGTTCCTTCAATCCCTCCCCCCCTACTCCTCCCTGTAAACAAAGGAGTATACAGAGAAAACAAGATCCTTGGAAGGGGCTTCATTTCTTAACAGTTTGACCACGATGGACACCCATTACGTGTGTCGGAAACCCGAAGTTTACAGCCTACATGGTTACACACGTTTGTAAAGGTCCTCTCAAGCTTCACTTTCCATTATCAACAGCCCATTGATAATTGAAATTCTGTTAGCATAGTCTGCAGCAGCTTGTTCAGGAGCCCTGAGCCGATTTTGTAGACTTCACTCTGGATGGGGCTGGGGTCATCGCCCTGGCAGTGAAAAAGAGGGCCATAGAGCCGGAGCTTAGCCTTTCTTAGAAGTGACAGGACTGGCGTTTGCTTGCCCACACTCAGCAGGAGCCTGAGCCCACAAGCCAGCTACAGGGCAGGAGGAACAACCCGCCCAAGCCAGTGAATCTGCACAGCTTTTATTCTCAGCTGAGGCCAACTCCCTGGCCCAGGGTGTCTGCACCTCTGGTGACCAGAAGGAGCCCCTCAATAAGACTCTTTGTGCAAGAACCACAGCAAAGGCGCCAGCATTTCAGATTGCATCATGCTGGACGCTGCCCTGTTATTTTTTCCTAGAACTGGCCTCAGCAGCTTCAATAATTATCAAGAGCATTTGAGCTTAAACCTAAATTGAAAGGTTTGCTCTGTTCAGCAGGAGAGAGACAAACACCCAGTGGCTTTCCAGCCAAAGTGCTGAAAGGTAAACAAATTTAAACCAAGTCATTTGAGTCTTTGGTTCCATGGCATTTCCTTCTACCTACTGAATGGCCTACAGGGTTACTAGGATAAATACGTGTTTTGAATTAGTGCTCCATTTTTTTTTCCAGTCAGGCAATTTCACAAGTGTGCTAGGCCAGCTGGCTTTATGGTTAAAAATTAATGGCTAAGCATGATCTCTGCCAGGGTTCCCATGTTAGAATCTCTACTCAATAGCTAGAAAACCTCAGGCAAGCAACTTAGCCGCCTCTGTGCCTCCATCTTAATCTGTTAAATGGGGACGATGAAAATGTGTGCTATTATGGCAGGGTTGCTGGGAAGATGATAAGGTAATCCATCTGAAATTTACTGACACAGAAATGTCAAGTCTACGGCTAAATAAGAACTAAAAATTAATTTCTTAAATTAATGAGTCAGTATTAAATTTAAAATGTACCTGACATACTCATTAAAAGGACTTTATTCGTGGGAGAAATTCTCACCTGTTACAGAAAAGTTCTGCGAAGCCAACTGTGCAGGTGTGTTGGGCTCCTGTCCACAGACTCAGGTTATCTGAGAACTAATATTTAAATGACACGCCAAGCCAGGTTCGAACTGCAGTGTATGACATTAACATTTAATAACCCATGTCAGGGCTTTCTGGTTTACCCTGAAGGAAGACTTCTCAGTCCATACAATCTGCGAAACCATAAAGGACAGCTGCCTTTTTCTCCTCCAAGGCCACAAACTTGTACCTCTGGGCAGTATGTAAATCAGAGGACTTCTATTTCCATAGTCTACGATTTACACACCCTTCTGAATTGGAGGTGTTTGCACATTTATTTCCAAGGAACACAGGATGTACTTAGAGTGCAGTGGCCTTCTGTTTCTCATGCTTGATACATTTGAAATGTCTTCCATAATATATGCAGATAAACATTGTGAAATGACTTCATTCACTCCCCTGGTTGCTGTTCTCCCTGGAGATCCTGTGGCCTTAAAGGAAGAACTACTTGGTAGCTTTGAAGGGGAACTTTCTAAAGAGCCTTGCCTGGGTTTTCTGAAGACATTGTAGAACCTCAATGTGTTTCTGCCTGACCTCCTGGAGGGAAGAGTCCCTGTAAGGGGGAGGGCCCTACAAGCAAAACCCATGCTTCCTTTCTTCTGCCTGGGAACGCCTGTCTTAACAAATGGCCATAGGAGTGCCTGATCGCAGTGGGCATTCATTTGCAAGGGGGCTTTCCCACTAGAACAGCGTTTCTCAATCTAGGGGTTGACTGTCCCTTTTACGGGAGTCTCCGAAGACCATCTGCATCTCAGATATTTACATTATGACTCATAACAGTAGCAAAATTACAGTTGTGAAGTAGCAACAGAAATGATGTTATAGTTGGGGGTCACCACAAGAGAAACTGTATTAAAGGGTCACAGAATTAGGAAGGTTGGGAACCACTGCACTAGGATCTCTTTTCCTCCCCATTCAATTCCACTTAACAGTGGGTCTCCTAGAGAGCTTATGTGTGTGACCTTTAACAAGAGAAGCTTCCTTATCCAGGTATGTCACACCTGTGTGTCCTGGTCCATGGCCTTTTGTCTGGATCATATCCTTCAACCTTACCTACTCTTGTCTCCCTTTGCCCATCAAAAATGCCACCTCAAAGCAGACTCCTAGCCTCCCCTCCAGCAGATGGGATTGATTTTGCTGAATCTTTAAGACACTGTGGAACCACTCTTTCCCCTTAACATTTACCATGGTCTGGCTCGTAATTTGCATATTCCTCTGATTGGAGAATATATTCATTGCTTTCCTTTCCCCTAGCCGGATCCCTATAGAATGCAGCCGTTTGGCTACTCTGGTTCCCTCCACCACCACCACACCACCTCTCTTAGTGTCTTCTCTTCTTTTGCTTTCCCTCCCCCTTCTCCCCTCTCAAGGTCCAGTTTAGTCTGCTGGCCATGTTCAGTCTGGACTCTTCCCTCTGCCTGCTTTCTCCCTTATATCTACAATAAAAATCTCCTGAGGTTGTAAAAATAATCATTTCTTACGTCCTTTTTATGTCTTACAAAAATTAATGTTTACTGGTTATTTATTAACCCTAATGAGGAACTTGTGTTCCATTTGGCTTATGCCTCTAGAAGCTGTTAATTTCCTATCAAACCCTGTCTTAACTTCTCTGGAAGTGTTCATGACCCTAAACTGTATGTTGGCCCATACGCTTTACCTTCTGGACAGCACCTGTCAGGTCACGAGAAGAACTGCATCCATCCACAAACCTTGGTGTCCGGACAGCAAGTGCCTGGCTCAGTGACTAGCTCCTAGCAAACTGATTAAAAAGAAGACGAGGTATGCGCTGACTGACTGACAGAAGAGGATGTGAATGACCTACTCAGTGGCAAGTACTTGCTGATGTCTTAAGTGGGCGCTTGAGACGCTAGGGATCCATTCTGACTTTAGGAAAAGCAAAGGAGAAACCTCAACAGTATAAACCTGACGTAAGAGGCCAACAGACGCCATGATAATGGTACTCCAGAGCTAAACATTATTTTCAAACGTTGGGCCAGTTAGTAAAGACACTGCCAAGAAGTCAGAATTTGATCTCTGGGACTCACATAGTAGGAGGAGAGAGCCAACTCCTACAAGTTGTCCTCTGCCCTCCACATGTGCGTCATGGTACACCGGCCCAACGATCACGTACACCAAAGTTTTACACACACACACACACACACACACACACACATACACACACATGCATTCTCAGAAGGGACTGAATCTCTAGAAAGTCACAGAGTTGTTTTAATAAAAACAGAGTTGCAGTGGTGGCCTTTAATCCCAGCACCCAGGAGGGACAAGGGGTCCCCAGGGCACAAGGAGGGAAGGCACCCCCTTGAGCTGTTGATCTGGGGCAACCCACAACTTGGGAGCCAAAAACCATCATATCTTCTACTGCAAAGATCACCCACAAGGAAGTTCTCTGCCTGTAGGAAGGGTCATTGTGAACAGAGCTGGAGGGTTGGCTGGGGAGTGTTAACAGGGTAAGAAGGAAGTTGGACAACGCTTGATGGGGTTGGACAACCCCAGAAGTGGACAACCTTCTGATGACAGTGGCAAAAGTCATGGAAGACGGAAACCACTGCAGACGCGGGGTGGGGACAGGATGCCCGCACTCTGTTCTGCATTGCTCCAGACTCCCACTTTCTGACTTGGGATCAAAGCCATCTCACCACCCCATTAAGGAACCTAGCTTTCAAACCTAGCAGGCTGTCTCAGTCAGCACCAATCCTAGGCTGCTGCTGAGCAAACCCCCCGGGGCATGCAGGCTCAAACTCTGCTGGTGTGTGCATGCCCAGTGCTAAAGGTATCTGACTCCAGCATCTTGCACAACACAGGTGACATGAACTTGAGTCCTGGCGTAAATAAGAAATACAGTGCATCAGCCTGGGATTGTGAATTGACTTCACCTTGGGAGGACAGAAGACAGGAGCAATGGAAAATGGCAGGGGGAGGGACAGACGACACCTGTGCAAAAGAAGTTCCAGCTGGCACCTTGGACTGCCAAGGTGCCTGGCTAGAGGCCAGGAGGCTTCACATCCCAGCTCCCCTCCCCCCGCCCCCCGCCTTAGGTTTGGTAGCTTGTGCCAACAGAGACAGCAAGCCTTGCTTTTCAGCAGCCTTCAAATAGGACCTCTGCGGCTGAGCTCTGACGTCGTCACTCCTCTGTGACTCTGACTTTTGTTCAAATGTTTCAGTTCCTTTCAGTCCCTTGTTGGAGAAGTTCTTGCCTGCCTGCCCTAGCAACTGTTGTCTATTATACATTTAAAACCAAGGGTCATGTCCCCAGCTTTTGCATAGCTCCCATCAGAAACACCGGGAGTATTCCTAGCTCCTGTCTGAAGCACCATGAGTATTTCTGACCTGAGGCGGCTCTGGCACTGAGGGACTGGCAGAATCATGTTGATTTTCTATTCTGTACATCAAATTGGAGATCAACATTTCAAATCTGAATTTGGACCTAATGGAAAAGGACAGTAATCACGTGACACAAATGTCAAGGCTCCTCACTTATAAGGGTCTGAGTTAGAAGAGCACACATGACCTCTCTCCTAAAGAAAGCTTACCCTCAGGGGAAAGTTTTGGAGATGTTCTCACAGATGACCAAATGCTATATGCCAACAGGGTCCCACTTCACAGAGCACACCCACCAGGAGAAAGGAACATCTCCACGGCCAAGGGGAAGTGCTAAGGTAGGTAGGGGAGCACAAGAGCTGGGGAGTGATGATGCCTCCCTCTGGAAGGGCTTAGCAGGATGCACATCCTGTTTCTGAACCCTGCCCAGCAAGCTGGAGAGATGAGGGTAGGTGGGAGAGCTGGGGATGGGTAGGAGAGCCGGGGGTGGGTGTGAGGTGACCTTGGCCTGGTTGCAGACCACTCCCAACCTTACAGTCATAAACACTAAGGCGGATTGTCCACCTGGTAGCTCTAACTCACTATTTGCCAAAGCTACTGCCTGAGCTGTGACTTCAGAGACAGTTGCTTGCCTGTTGCCACGCAGCCTTGCTTTGTTGGGGAATGCTAATTTAGGAATGCATGTGCCCATTCCAACCTAGCACAGAGTCCTGGGCTGCTCCTCAGCAGCGAGTGCTGTTACTGTCAGTTCACAAGCAAGCTGTCATGTCACCCCTGGGAAGCCCTGCAAAACCAAGAAGCAAGGAGCTTCTGGTGGCTGATCTACAAACCCCACGGGCTGCTGTCATGATAAGGGCAGCTGGGTTTCCTCCCTCCTGGGATGGCAGAGAGCGTTCAGCTCCAGAGTGGATTCTGGAGGCAGACAAAATGGATCCAAACACATTCCTCCTACTTTACAGCCACGGAACCAGGTCAAGGTACTTAACCTCTGTACTCGAGTCACCTCAGCCCGACAGTTGCTCAGCGACTACAGCATCCACATCGGAGGGCTGCTGTGACACAGACGGCAAGGTGCGTGATATGTGGCTAGTGTCTGGCACGTGCAAAGAATTTTGGTGTCTACTATTGTCGACAGGGACGGCTATGGCAGTGACAGAAGCAGAACCCACAATTTCAGCCCACCTACAACATGTGGGGTCCACGTGAGATCCCACATGGAGCCGCAAAGCTCCAGGGCGGAAATGCCTGCCAGTTAGTTGCGGCTGGCTAGGTAGGCTAGCATGGCCACCACCCCAATGTACTGTTTCTATACAGCGTCACTCAGAGAGCAGCTGCCCAGTGTCCCGCTTAGGAAGGCGGGGAGGCGGGAGCAGAATCTAGGCCAATGCATCTGATTTGAGCTGGGATCACCCGTTCTGTCCGCCCTGCAGCTGAACCACACACCACTGTGACACTTTTAAGGGAACAAAGGGCTATCTTCTTAGCTAACAGCAGCTGAGACTTTTATGCTCCATGGGTTTGCTTTCCTCTCCCCCTGGTGGGACCTGAGCTTTCCCACAGCAACCCTGCTTCTGGTGGGGACTTTCCTTCTGCACGTAACCCCCGAGTTTCTGATTAAAGGTCAACAAGAAACAAACAGCTCCATATTGTTAACGTGTGGACACGGATATTCATATCAAGAAAATGGCTTGATACCACATGGCTTCCAGGTGCCTCCAGAAAAACGTGCCAAAAAAAACTTCCCATGGCCTAAATGGCCCCTAAAATGTAGGTGTCCCCAGAAATCCCCCCACCTTCATAGCCTGTGCGCATGATCCACCTGCAGTTATTCTGGGTCCCAGAAAGCAGACGTCCCTCTTTTGCTTGGATACCAAGGCTTTCCTTGTGTGTGCCTCTCAGTGTACACAGTGACTCTGGGACACTGGCCACGTGATACCTCTTGAGGGGTGTGGCTGGTACTTCCTGCTTCCCACTGGGACCCGGGGAACAGTGTTTACCTGTGCAGTGAAGAAGGCTGGTGTGAGGGATCCTGAGGGAAGGGCTGGGCTGTTGAGGGCGATGGAGCCGATGTCTGTGCCGGAGAGCAACAGCTGGGGTGCAGAGATTTCCAAGCCTTTGGGTTTTTTGCCTTTTGGGGGAAGAGATGGAGACTTGGTTTTGGAGCCCGATGACAGATTTAAGGGCTCCAGAGAATCCGAGTCATGGCAGGCTGCCTCCAGGAAGAGGCTTCTGTGTTCGGAAGGGAGGGGAGAATTGGGGGACAGGGATGGGGACCGAGATGAGGAGGGTGATGCAGACGAAACGCTGGCAGCATTTGGCAACATTAAAGAGGAGATCTTGGCTGAGACGGACGAGGCCAGGAAAGCAGACGCCGCTGCGGCCTCGGATGTGGAAGGCAGGGACACCACAGGCCTGCTGCTGTGCTTGTCAGCTTTATTGGTCACAAACCTGATCACAGTCCTGACTTCATCCACGGGGGGGCTGTCGTCGCATGGCTCCTCCAGCTTCTCCGTCTTGATGGTCTTGAAGGCGTCAGGAGGGTTCTGCAGGGAGTTGATGGTGAAGGACGAGTACAGGCCCGAGTGGATGTACTCATTGCGGCTTGTGCCCTTGAGGGCAGACAAGCCGTGCTTGTGGACCTCTCGGCCTTCGGGGGACACCTTACAGTCGCTGTCCTGCAGCAGGAGGCTCTCCCGGCTGATCTCCACCGCGTGAGGATCCATTTTTAGGATGTCCGGGAAAGAGACGAACTTGTACACAAACTTCTGCCCAATAACTTTCTTGATGATGTTCTGTGAATACAAAAGGAGGCACTTAAAATGGGTGAGCCAGAGACACGGAAGGAGGATGCACTGGAACACTGCCAGCAAAAGCACCAAAATACTCCTGATGTCCACAGGATGGGTCAGAGGAATGCAGCCATGGACTGGAGGCCCACATTTGCACTCTGGTCCACTTTCTGGTCTGTTTATTTGTGATAATTTTGTGATGGCAAAAGCCACTGAGTTAGCATTTATTGTATGAAGGGGATGATTTCACATCTTAGCTCACACAATTTGCACAGTAACCTTATAGGCAGGTTTTGTCATTCTTGTTTTACAGTGAGGGAATAGAGCTGGAGAGATGGCTCAGTCAATAAACTGCAAGCATAAGGACACCCACATAAAAACTGGCCAGGTGTGGTGGCCACTCATAATCCCAACATTTGGGATACGGGGGATCCCTGGGACAAGCTGGCTAGCTCCACCAGCCTGACTCCATGAGCTCCAGGTTCAGCGAGAGTCTCTGTCTCAGTAAGTAAAGTGGAGAGTAATTGGGGAATGTACCTGATGTCAACTTTGTGCCTACACACACATGCATGCGCATGCACCCATAAACCACATATGCCCTCACGTGCATGCACACCACATACACATGCAGAAAAACCAAAGTTCTAAGAATTAGGAGATAAACTCTCGGCACTGCAGTGATTCACACAGCCAAGGTTAGGGAAGGGGCAGGGAGGGTTTCCTTCACCCTAACGCAGTACTGCCTTACCTGCCTCTGGGAGCCGAGAGTGCAATGAAATAGTAACAGGAGAGTGCTCTGCTGGAAAGCCTCGGAGAAATGTAAGCTACCGCTACCCAGCAACGCACCATTTTCTTCACTCAGGCAGCCATTTCTGGCAAGGAAGCCACTGGAGGGAAACAAACTGCCTGCTTGGATATTTATGGCATTCATCTCGTATTCTTAGTTGCTAGTGTCTGCTTTTGGCTCTCTGGTTAAGGCTTCATCCCTCCAACAGTAGGAATGTAAATGAAAAACGAAAATCGCTATCAAGGCAAGAGTGTCCTCAGCCTGCAAGGAGGCGGATTTTAGGTGGAAGTCTGTGCTGTCCTTGAGGCTTCTGGAGCCCGGAGAGTAGTTCCCACAGAACATACCCAGTTCTACGTCTGTCTGGCAGATTCTTGCTGCAGGCCTCCCCCTGTGGTTTTACTCGAAGTCCTATGTACTCTGGGGAGAAAAGGATGGCTTCCCTCTGGCCAGCATTGTTCTATGGGTAAAGGACCCTGAAGGCTTCCTTATGAAAGCTTCTGCCTAAATCCTTGTGAAATAAATCATTTGAGGAAGAAGCACTTTATTGATTGGGGGTAAAAATCCCACCGCAGCCCTTATGGAGGGAGGAGGCAGCAGCCTTCCCCTGCCAAGACAAGCAAGCGTGGAGAAGGGGCTGTAGACCCAGACTGCCAAGATGTACCGGCACTAAAGCCAGAGGCTTCCACATTGCCACAAGGGGGGAAAGAAAGCACTGGAGTCCCTGATGGAGATATGGAGGTACCTTCTGACCCTCCTTGGGTGGTCATGGTTTGTTCTAAGTGTGAGCATGTTAGGTTTTTGCCTGCTGCCTTGTTACATTTCTTCATCCTTTCAACAGCAGGAGAGAAGGGGCCATTTGCCACATCACTGAGATTCTCAAGAAGAAATTCCCCTTGGGGAAGGTTTTTACAGGAGGCATGAGAGGTCTTGTGAGGAAAGTTCGCCAGCACTGCGGGTGGACCTGATTGGGCGAGACGCCTCAAGGAGGAAGTGTGATTGCTGGAAAGAGCGAGGATGGGCTCTGCCTCTTTAAAGACCAGTCTCCAAGGTGGATTCCATCTGGCTTCTTAGCCACGGGGAAAGTTCTGCCAGGGCCGAAGGCTGAGAAGGAACAGAGGCAAAGATGGGGAAGGAAGGGCAGGTAGACATCAGAGAGATGCTTCCCAGCATGTCGGCTCAACAGCCCAAGAAAGGTCTGCTCCTTTGACGGGAACGGGTAAGGAAAGTTGAGTAAGTATCCAGACTGCAGTGTGAGAGGGAAGGTGAGCTGGGGGTGGAGAGGGCTAAAACAACAGCTCTTCCTTTTCCTCCAAGGCAGATCCCAGGAATAAGAAGGACCGTGAATACCTGCAGACCTCTCTACTGTTCCAAAAGGACATTTCCTACCAACTACACTGTGGAAGCTCAGCGTAGGCAGCACTAATAGCGAGGGCTTGCTGAGCACGCATTTGCTGGTCACTGCTCTAAGCACTCGACGGCTATTAAAATTATTTAATCCTCTGCGAGATTACTGCCCCATGCGGCAGATGAGGAAACTGAGGTTCGTGTAGTATAAATGACATCACACATCTGACTCCTGAGCTCTTGGCCAGGGTAGAAGGAGATTCAAGTCAGCCCCAAGCAGATCGGCACTTGGGCAGGACTCTTATTATGGTGAGTGATGAGGATATTTTGAAAATGTCTTCTTTTCACCCCTTCAATACCAGACTCACAAGTATTTGTTACTCCCGGTTGCCTGGCAACCCGACAAACTAATGTGTGTCCAGTTGAGCCAAGTGACTTTCTGTGGTTTGAAGGAGACAGTTGCACACATCTGCCTTCTTTGTGTGGGGAACCAGCCTCTGTGTAACCTCCCATGACACGTGGAATACGACTCATAGCCAAGAGAGCCATAAAAAGCACAGCCATAGAAAGGAGAGCAAGGTTCCCCTACAGCAGACGCACAGCAGGGATTCCCCGCAAATGAAGCATGGGTTTGAAAACAACTCCAGTGTCACATCTTGCTGTGAGGAACCTGAAGCGCGGGCAGTTTGACAGGGCGCAGGGCAAAGACACCTCTCTCCACTCACTTCCCACCTCCCTCAGCTACTTCACCCAGATGGGAAGGAAAACAACACCAGCAAACCCGGCTTCCGTTTCCCAAGAACTGTCTGCAGCCCTGCGGGGTCACAGGCTCGCATGCAAGAACAGGTGTGCCCGTAACTGTGTGTAGGCGTGGGCACTGCCTTCTGTCTTCGAAGAGGACGGGGCTGTGTAAATAATCCTTTGGACCCTCAGGCTTAAAGTGGCAAAGGATTCGCAGACAGCGCATACACTTTAAACTATCTCTGTAACATTTCTTTCCCCAAACACAATGTTAATGATTTGTACATGGTCAGTATACTGAATATCGACAAGGAGACCGGTCTATACGTGTTCGGTGCAGGCACATCTTTCCAAATCTTCTCCTTTCTGTGTCTGCCGAATTCTCAAAATCATGTCTAAGAGTAGTGGACAAATAAATGAGAATTTTCCTAAAGTTTTATCACTTAACTATATATGCATATACACATGCATATCTACTATGTATGTGTGTACACATAATACTAGGTAACGGTGCCTCTAGGACTGAATTCGCATTCCTAGTGATATTAGGGTAGTATTCAAATAAGCCCACTAAGCATTTGTTGTAGTATATGAATTTGACTATAAAGAGCAATGACCCTCGCATGAAGCCAGAGGCCACTGATAATTTCATATATGGCATATATATGTGTGTGTGTGTGTGTGTGTGTGTATGTGTGTGTGTGTATGCATGTATGTGTGTGTGTGTGTATGCGTGTATGTGTGTGTGTGTGTGTGTGTGTGTGTGTGTGCTTTGCCTCACAGCATTTTTATAATTATGTATTTTTATTATTTGACAGTTCTATACGCATATATAATGGATTTTAGTCCATCTCATCCCCTATTACCCTCTAGCCCCTGCTTCTTCTCCTGCTGAAGCCCCCCTCCCTTTCCCTTTGTGTGTCTGTGTGTGACCTACTGAGTCTGTGAAGTGTAGAGTCACCTGCATGAGAGACAGGTGGGAGGGGACGCGGGCAACCTCTCAGTGGCTACACCACTGAAGACAATGACACCCTTTTCCCCAGCCAGTGGTAACTGTCAACAGTCCCTCAGGCCTCGTGATCCCTTTCCCTTTCACGAGGGAAGGCTGACAGCCCCAGTCTTGTACGCGTAGCCACAGCCGCAGTGGGTCCCTAAGTGCATCCGCCGCGTCGAGAAGACCCCTTCGCAGCGATCTTTTCCAACCGCTGGCTCTTACGGTCTTTCCACCCCCTCTTCCACAGTTCCCCAGGGCTCTTTTTTCTTCCCCTGGAATGGCGTCTTACTGTGTAGCGCTGGCTGGTCTGGAACTCACTATGTAGACCACACCGGTCTGGAACTCAAGAAAGATCAGCCTGTCTCTGCCTCCCCGGTGATGAAATTAAAGGCATGCGCACCCAGCACCCATGGCGTTTTTTTTACCTAAAATCTTCTACATAGATACTATCACCACGCGCACATCCCTGCAACCTCAGACCTCCTTTGAGAGCTTCATAAACTTCTGTTTCATCAACGCGTTGACTCAGTAAATACTCAGCGTGTGTGTGGAGCATGCTCTACTGGTCTGGCACCTCAGTTCTGGTCTCAAGCGTCAGACTTCCATGTGCTCAGACTCGTTATCCAGCCTCCGTTTTCTCAGAGGGCTTCTCATCGTTCTTCCTGGCCGAGCTCCCTTAACGCTCCATCCTCCGAGGGCTCCCCCTGGAATTGCAGCCTCTTGCCCTCTGACCTTGCCTCTTCCATGCCCTGGGCCCAGCTCTGAGAAACGTCAGCAGCTCACACAGCAGGGAGGGAAAGTTGTACAGAAACGTCCTACACCAGCTGGGTCTTTTCTCAGCCTCGTATGGGAGGACAGTCGGGAACAGGGACGATGTAGGGGGGCCTTTCCCACCAGCATCTACTTGATACCGCTGCCAGGCTGTTGCTTGGATTAAGTTCAGATGCCACCCAGTCTCATTCTAGCCACATGATTCAGCATCCTCATCTGTAGAATGGGACTGACCCGTCCACCTAAAGCGTGTAGCCAGATACCCAACAAACCCACACATGAGAAGCCCATAGCGTTTATCGGCTTCAGTACTATCATCCTTATTTCCCACTCCCATTTAGCCAATATTACTCCATTAACACTACCTGCTCTCAGCCGGGAGGGCAATTTAATAGCCATTGTGAACCTTCCTAGAAGACTGCACATTCTACTTGTTTTATCTACAGTTATGGGCTACATGGCCCGTGGCTCATCGGGCAGATTACATCTGGTTTATATATCTCAACAAAGCGTGGGAAACATGATGTTTTACTTAGTGGGATTCAGACAACAAAGAGATGCGAAGTTTATGGTATATCATGTCAAACATGGCCAGCATTTGCCATTCACCATGAAGAAACCCTTACAAGAGCCAATTCTGAGTTTAGGGGGGTGGTGTGTGTGGTAAGAGCGGTGGCCATCAGGGAGCCACTGCTAAACTGAAGGATCCTGGGATTCACACAGATGGGGATCACAGCCTATGACAGCAACGCTACACATCGGGTCCTGTGAGGTGGTGCAGACAGAAACCAGACACCCAGGGGACACCAACTGCTTCACGATGCCTCTGCAGACAGGAAATGTGCTGCCAAACAAGCAGGCACGGCCTGGCTTCTTGATGGTGGCTGTGACTCCTGGGAGGCCCACTAGAGGCTGCTGGCCCCCAGGGCTTGTCACCAAGGCCCCTAGCATAGGGAACCCAAGCTCGGGTGCCAGCAGACACAGGATGATGGGTTTATGTGGGACGCGTTCTCACAACAGATGCTTTGTATGAAATAGGCTGTGGGAAAGAAGGGTAAAGGAACGCAGCCAGCACACATGCAGGCCACCACCTACCGTGAACATAGCTACCTCACAAGGTGCACACAGCCCAGCCGGTTTAAAGATGTCAAGAATCACTGCTGTTGTGTGGGCAGGGAGGTTTAATCCAACTTTTCCACCATAGAGAGGTGAATTAAATATTGGGGCAGCCAGAGAGTGGAGCGTCATGTCACAGAGAACACGTGTTCTCACTTCCTTGTCTTTAGGTGTAAGATTATAGTGCCCATGAGATGTTCCCACCATTTCAATGAAATAATGTAAATATATATACATAGATAATGCACACATACACGTGTGCATGCATGCTCAAAGGAGAAAGAAGTTCATCTTAAAAAATGGATAATGAACCGTAAGCGTGATTGTAATATTCTTCTTTAATCTGCACTTTCCACGTGGTTATGTCCTAGTATGTGTTATTTGTCAAGATGAAACTGAGCCCAAGTCACATGGCTTGTAACTAGATCTGAAGTCTAAAAACTAGTCACAGCTATGCCGCCGGAGACATTCCCTTCAGCGGCCACACCCTCTTCCAGAAGGCAGCTGCCTTGGGTCCATAAGCTGATGCTAATGTTAAGCCAGCAGAACCCAGGGCCTCTGCATTCCAGAGCAGCAGCAGGGTTTACTGCAGGAGCCCAGGAGCTAGGTCTTTGCTAAAGAAGCAAGAAGGTCCTTGCTGAAGAAAGGCTCCTTCTGTCTCCCTGTGAGGAGGCTCACTTTCCATATCCACTGCTTCCGCCCATCCCTGGGGCGGGGAGACACCGGCATTGATGAGACATCCTGGCACAAAGCACTGGGACCCAGCAATCCCTCCCTTGACTAGCCGTCAGCAACCAACCTGTAAGTGCTATACCACCTACAGAGTGACAGGAAACTAACGCACACAATGCTTGCTTTGGTGTGGCTCCATGGCTAGCAGTTCACAACGTGAAGGCCAGCACTGATGGAGCAAATGTCACAAGAAACAACACTGGCATGGCCGGGCCTGGGTTCAAATCCTAGCTTTTCTACTTAATATCTAGCCTGGGAACATTATTTAACTTCCATAGGCCTCAGTCTGCCATTCCTAAAACAGGAAGAAAAACAGCCGATGAGGTCGTTTTCTCTCAAGGGCTCATATATGTCAGTCCCCTGCTCACAGGGTCCCGGCAACATGACCGGACACAGCTGAATTCTGCTTGGCCCACAGCGATCATCGTGCCACATGGTTTTCCTCTGCTGTGAGGCACTCAGAATTCCTTAGATGGCACCTCACTCTAAAGCCTGTAAGGAAGTCTCACAGATGAAATGCCCATTTCACAGATCAGCAACCCAAAGCCTTGAGCTGAGTTCCCACAGTCCAGCAGCAGGCGTGGCGTGTCTCCAAGTCACTGGCTTCCAAGCCAACACCCAAATAAGCTCCTCATCTGAGTTCATGTCCAGACTGGAGGCTGACTCACTCTCCTGACATAAATCCTGAACTGCCCCCTCTCCGAAGTTAGAGCAGAATGCCTACAGGAGCCATGATCAATGTTCCCTACCCTTAACCAGCAAACTTGCCCACAAACTCCAAGAGACACAAGGTTCCTCAAAACAGAGCCAGAGTGAGTCCTGTAAGCCTCCAAAGGTGGGCAGTGCAGGCCCTGCCCCTTCTCGGGCTGGGGTATGTGTACCTATCGGGGACCCTAAGCAGTTGGTTGGCTTTATTGGAATCAGCTATAAAATTTGTTTTAGCCAAGGTCCTCTTACATTTGCCCTCAAGGAGCACCTTACAAAAAGCTCCGTCAACCTGAGCTACTTCTAACTAGGCAGCTTCCTCCACTCCCACAGTGAAGTGAATGGTGTTCTCCCCCAGGATTCATGCCTACTTAGAACCTTAGAGTGTGACCTTATTTGGAAATAAGGTCTCTGCATATGAAATTGGTCAAGGGCGGTGAGATTCAGGGTAAGCAGGAAGTGCAGTGACTAGTGTCCTATCAGAAGAGAACAGAGAGGAACGATCAGAAAGGATGCACATGTAAAGTCAGAGGCAGAGAATGGAGGACACAGCTTTGGAGCACAGACTGCTGGGAGCCACCATGGCTGGAAGAGGCAGGGTCTTCCCTGAAGCCTTCCAAAGGCCCAGCTGATACCTCACTTGAGACTTGGCTTCCTGGGCGACAACAAAGTTCTGTTGCTGTGAGCTACCAAGCCTGGGTTTATCTGTCACATCAACCTTGAGGGGCTTCTTAAAGTTACGTCTGCCTCTGCGTGCACCCAGCATGTCCTCCTCACTGTATGGTGCTCTGAGAATCAGGCTAGGTGGAGCTGGGGCACTCTTTGTCTAAATTGTACTTTTGGAGCCCGTGCACGCGTGTGTGTGTGTGTGTGTGTGTGTGTGTGTGTGTTGGCGTGTGCGTGCACCCAGACCCACCCAGATGCACACCATCACTAACTTCGAAGAATAACACACCCTAACTTTGGCTCAGAGTTGGCTTGTTCCACCAGCTCCCAGCAGGGAGGTTTTCATGTGGTTTGGGTTAGGATTTCTTTATTTTCTGGCATTAGTAAACCACAGTGTGAATCAGCCCACCAGACGTGGCCACTTAACATCGGGAGGGCTCCTCAGACTCACTGCCTGAGCCACCATAGCACCCTGAGGGTGCTGCAAATGAGGAGCCCCTCTTTTTGCTGGTCTGGTAGGACACTCCTTCCTTGGGAGGTTCAAGCAAGATTCTGAGAGTGTTGCTTTCCCCTGCTCTCTCTGCAGCCGCTTCTCGCTGGGTGCAGCTCTGACTCTATCCTGGCTCCTTTAAACACTCCTTCAAGGATGCTTGTCCTCAATAAATTGAGCCATAAGACTGCTCTGCCAACATAAGTCTCCCCAGGCTGGACTGGGGAGTAACTACAATGGTTCTCCATTTTGATTGGCCAGCTCTAATGATGGCAGTTGGCATGGAGACATTAGAGCCACAGGGGACAGAAGTACAGTCTTACTCTGGCTTTGACAGATTCTTAACATTCTGTACTGGAGAGAGAGCCTTGGGCTCAACCTCCAGCACTGTCCTTGTTTGTTCTTTGTTTAACACAAGCTAGAGTCATCTAGGAAGAGGAACCTCAACTGACAAAATGCCCCCATCAAATGGCCTGGGGCATATTCTTGATTAGCGATTGATGTGGGAGGGCCCAGCCCACTGTGGGCGGCGCCATCCCTCAGGCTGAGCAAGTCACAGAATGAAAGCCAGTAAGCAGCACTCCTCCATGGCCTCTGCATCAGTTCCTTCTGACAGGTTCCTCCCCGACCCCTCTTCATGCTAGAAATAAGCCCTTTTCTTCTCAAGTTGCGTTTGGTTATGGTACTTTATCACAGCAGTAGAAAGCAAACTAAGACAAGCTCCAAAGCGGGAGTGGGTGGGGGAGGAGGTGTGAAAAATAAGAATAGGAGTACTTTCCTTTTAGGGTGCTCACTTGTTAGGGGTGCAGTGGGTGAGGCATGGTGGTTTCTTCGGTCCTTTCCAATGCTGACATTTCACAATGACACATTTCCTCCCAGGTTCATACATTCTACAGTTAGAGGACCCCACAGCAGACACCGTGGAGATGGGGTGCTATGAAGCAGAGACAGGCCAGGGCCCAGGGAAGTAGATGCAGAGACAGGAGAGGGAAGGGGGAAGGGAACAGGAAGGACGGACACCAAGCACAGGCTGGCGAGGTAGTCAGAGTTGAGTTGGCACGGTGGCCTGAAGCAGGCAGGCAAGGTGGGCGGGGCTGACGATGAGGCCGAGGGGTAGGTAGAGGCCAGATGGTAAAGAGAGGTTGGGGTTTTCCCAGTGCTATTGGGTGGCTAGGGTGGTACAGGAAGGGAGTACCAGCCTGGCTTACCTGCCTGCCTATCTTTCTTTCTTTTTCCTTTTTAATGCAGCCCTGGCTGGCCTGAAACTCACTATGTACACTACACAGGCTTCAAACTCTGTCTGCCTCTACTTCCTGTATGCTGGGTGGAGGAGTACACTACCATGTCCAGCTTGATAATTTCTTGTTTTGTTTCGAAGACTTACTTATTTTTACTTTATGTGTAGGAGTGATTTTGCCTGCATGTATGCACGCACACCACATGAGTACCTTGTGTTCACAGAGACAAGACGAGGGTGTCAGATCCCCTGGGTGGGACTACAGTTAGGGGTGGTTGTGAGCCCCCATTTGGGTCCTGGAAAGCAATCCTGGGTCCTCTGGAAGAGCAGCAGATGGTCTTAGCCCCTGAGCCCTCTCTCCAGCCCTCAACCTGGCTGCCTTTAGGAAGCGTGCTCCAGAAGCGTGGGCTCTCTGGGACTACCAAGCCAACACTCCTTCTCAGACAACGCAGAGCATCTTACCAGCACCGCCTCCACTGACCACCTGATCAGTTAGTGTTGGGACCTCTCATTCTCCTGGCCTGTCCCAGAGACAGTCATCAGCCACACGAAGGATAGAAGACTCCAGCCTAGGCTTCTGGCAACCTGCGCCCATGTGATCTGTAGCCCCACTTATCCTGACAATGGACCTGAGGCCAAAACCCCTAGGCTAAACGCTTGACCCCAAGCAGCAGCTTCATATTGGGTGTGCTACTTAGAGCCCCCCTGAGACTCAATATCTCCATCTCTAGAATGGGTCCATCATGGGTCAGAGGGTCGGGGTGCCTTGAGAGTCAGACAATGGTTAACAAAGCACAGAGCCTAATACAGCATGCCCCACACACGTGAGCTTTCCTCCTGGCGTTACCATCTGGGGTAAGAGCTGAGCCTGTTAGGGAAGTGGGAAGAGGCCGCCCAGAGGAGCAGCTGGTGGCTGGTGGGTGGTGGGAGGTGCGATGTGAATGTTAGCATTTTTGTCAGTTTGTCTACACGATCCCTAAATTTTCCTGCAGCTAAGAGCCCGGAGCAGGAATGCCGGTGCCTGCCAAGGGGGACTTGGTGTGGGCCAGGGCAAGTGCCTGATGCAGCGATTTGGCAAGGCTATGGGATCTTCAGCAGCTGAGCACCACACAGCAGCATCCCCACTGATGACTGTTAACCGTGCTCTCAAGTCTGCCTCATCCGGTTTCTTAGCAACCACCCTATTTGGGGGAATGTGGTACGCTACAGGGACACTGGTTTGGAAGCGTGTGCAAGACAGGAAGCACCCCAGAATAACACGTGGTACCCGACCCCTTGCACCCCCACAGCCTGGCACCTTCTGCCACCTGCCATCTCCTGGGGCAAGGTGGCCAGATTGGAAGCCCTCCACAGGGGAGCTCAGCTACCAAACAGGCCTCAAGGCTGCTTCCAAGGCCAGATTCACACAGGGATGTCCTGGTAACCCGTTGGCCTCAGGAAAAAAGCCCGGGTGCCATCTGTTGTCTTCCAACCATCTAAGTAGCTGACCTGGTGCAAAGGAGAAGCGGGCACCCAGCAGAGCGCTCAGCCTCTCCCTACTCCGGCCCACCGTCAGGCAGGAAGGATTTCAACCACACAGAGAACACAGTGACAACAGCCCAGACAGGCATTCTAGAAAGTCCCAGGATAGAAACACTCGCTGGAATCCTGTTCTTTCTCCCCTCTGAAAATATGTCATTTTATCTTCTCAAATTTTATTTTGGGGTATTAAAGAACTCCACCAGAGCCAGGTTTTCAGCACAGGCAGCTGACTTCAGATATGTTATTAATACTAACATTTTCTCATCATGATTGCATACCCCATTTAAAACGAATTACCCAATTAAGCTAAGAAGGTGATGCATTCGACTTCCGGGGATGTGTTGCCAGTGACTCTGTCTTGACTGCTCGCCCCTAATTTCCTTCCAATTAGGTAAAGCTCACTCTGTGTCCTGTGAGGACCAGCTGGGGTGTTGCTGTGGAGACCAGAGGACTGCTCATCCTATCTCCATTTTCATCTGTGGACAAGAACGGAGCTGGCAGAGTTTCCAGTCTCCCCCTGGGAGGAACATTCGCTGCCAGCAACAACAAAGACAAAAGGTTCGTTGGATGGAAACGGATAAGGGATTGAGTGAGCTTCCGGGTCTCCCTCTGTAGCAAGTGGATGCCCTCAGCTTCTCAGGAACAGCTGCACCTTCTGGGAGTGCCAGGCAGTGTCACCTTTCTTCCCTGCCCCTAGGGTTGCTTGGGGGGGGGGGTGCAGGCCCTGGCTCTGATGTCATGCCCAAGCCAATTCACCCAGTGTGAAAAGTATATTCTGGGTAACCGGCCAAAAAACGACGGAAAGGCTAACACTGCTGAGTACCGAGTGCAAATCCTTAACTGTGGATCCTCATGTGACCCGGTGAGGGGCTTTGTGGTGGTGGAGGTGAGGCAGCTGCCAGGGTCCCGAATCCAAACCACGTAAGGGCACCGGGAGATGGGTACTTTCTTATCCCAAGAGGAAGGGTGCAGGCTTTGGCCCGGAGGGACCGGAAGGGTGTTTTAAATGAGGGAAAGTTTTCAGGACAGCCTCACCACGCAGAAACAAGCGACTGGCAAAGTGGCTGGCCACTCTCAGTCATTAAACGGGAGGGCAAAGGGCTCCCCACACTTCCTGAGAGCGCTGCGCCTCCACACACTATTCCAGAAGTTTCCTTCTCTGCATTCACCCAAAAATATTATGACTCTGACCAAGGGTCCATCATATCTGTCGAGTGCTGGGCACTGTTTCAGGACGGTGCAGGTGCCACTAGGGGGTTAAAATGCACCATGACAGCCCCCCCCCCCCAGATCTGCTCTTATTCTCACTTTACATAAAAAGGAGAATGTATGTGCGTAGCTTGTGAGGGTCCTGGGCCCAAATCCTCAGTACCACAGGAAAAAAAAATGGGGTAGGGGGATGATGGGGAGACAGCTCAGTCAGTAAAGAGTCCGCCATGCAAGCAGGGGGACCTCAGTTCTGATCTCCGGTGTGCATCTGTAATCCCAGGGATGGAGAGGTGGAGGCAAGAAGATAGTTCCGAGGTTCACTGAGAGGCCCCGTCTCAAAATGTAAGGTGGAAAGTGATCCAGAGCCAGACCTGATGTCCACCTTCTCTTCCGCGTGCACCCACACACGTGTGCACACGAAAACTAATGCATGCAAACCTACTCACACACAAATAAGCAAACGTTAAAAGGAGGCCTTCGCCTGGAGAGACCACCCTTTCCCAGATGGACTCCAAGCCAAACTTCTATTTCAAAGCCCCCAGCGTGCCCACCGTTCTGTTACAGTCTGTGGGCAGGAGGGTGTGTGTTTCAAGGGACACCGATTATAGCCCTTCACCCTGCCAGACGTCATGAACACAATCAGCATTTTCTCTCTGTGTCTTGTGTATAGTGTACATAACGTTTCCACATTTCTCCTCTGCCCACGTTTAACATGCTGGAACAAGCTAAAAATACAACATATACCATATAAAAACAATGCTGTTCACAGGCTTGTCTGCTCTGGGAGAGAAACTTCCCTATTAGGACAAACCAAAGGATGTGCATTTTCAGCCACCAGGGAAAGGAGAAGGGCAGAAAAGACAACAGGAAAAATCACCATGGCTGCTGGGTGAGACAGCTACATATTTATGCCATTCACAGGCTGAGTGTGACAGGGTCGGGGAAGAGGGGGTCAATGACAGCCACAACGTCACTGGGAAGCAGAGGGGACTGAGGGATGGGGACCTCCGCCCATCCCTGCCTCACATCCACAGAGACCCTGACCCAAGCTGCCCTTCCGGTGAGAGGTCTGACATTTATGCTGACCACGATTCCCAGTCTAATGCCATCAGACACGAGAGATCTGGGCGGCTTTAACAGAGGCAGCCCATCAGGGAGCTGCTGGTGGAACTGAACGTGCCCACCAGGAAACGCAGAATAAGGAATCGTAGTGATGCCTTGGCAGTTTTCTTCCTGTTTCCCCTGTCTTCTGCTCCTCCCCTCCCACTCCTTGCACCTCCTTCCTTTCCCCCCCTTTCAGTGTCCTCCCGTTCTCTTCTTCTTTTCTTTCTAAACTGTGTTTAGAGTCTGTGGTTGGCCATGGCTGGAGCGTGTCCCCAGAGTTCGTAAGTCGGTAGCCAAGCCCTCAGCATGGTGATGCTGCACTTCTGAGAGCTGGGGGCTGTGTCATCATGTGTCATGTTGCTAAGGGTGTGGGAGAGCTGCTCTTGCAGAGATGGATCTCATGAGAGTGAGCTGTTGTTACAAAAGAGTCCCACCTCAGTCTCCTCTTGCTCCTGCCATGAGGCCATCCTCCCGCTGTGACACAGCCAGGGGACCCTTACCAGAGCCGCTGCTGTGCAAAACTCCTTTCCCTATGCACCACCCAGCCTTGTGTATTTTGTAACAGGAACAGAAAACAGGCAAAGGCAGAGTCTACAGCTTCCCATCCCTTTTATCTCTTGGTAGTGTTCCAGACGAAGAGTCGGTTGTTCTGTGAACATGTACGTGCACATCTGTAATATGAAGGACAGATGTGGGAAAAGCCTTTCTGGTGGCAATGCCTCACAACACACTGAGACAGGAGAGGCAGCAGAAGCTCCTGATTTACTGCAAGCTCCAGGTCCAAGGCTGCTTCAAGGTGGCATGCCTGGACCATGCTCTGCTCCAGAAAGACAGGAAAGGGACGAGCCTAGCAAGCTGTCCACAGTAGCCATCTGGGTCCTGGAGTTTAGGCTTTAAGCTGGTACATGGCATTTGTTTGGACTTTTCAGTATTAAGACTCTTGATAATAAAAATTCCTGAGGTTAGAGCAGCATATGGTCAGCCTACCTGAACTCAGAGGCGCCAAGGCAAAAGTCTTAAGGAACAACATGGAGCAGCCGGGTCCTCTGGCCCTGCTGCTCACTGGCAGCATGGGCTCCAGTGCCCTCCCAGCCAAAGCTCTATGTTCTTCTTTGTATCAGAGGGCTGGTGCGGAATCTGCCTCTTGGGAGTGTCATCCAGCGTAAAGGGGACAAGAGGAAGTGCCCGGGACAGGGCCCTGGTTCCCAAAAGAAAACAGCATGTTCCCTGACTGACAGCTATGAAATTGCTTTTAAAAGAAATGTGTGTGTGCATGTGTGTGCTCGTAAGTACGAGAAGTGTACCTGTTGTGTGTGTATGCCTATGTATGTATACTTGTGAGTATATGTATTGTACTTGGGTTTACATCTGTGTGCTTGTATGTGTGTGTGCATGTGTGTTTATGTTTGTGTATATGTGTGTGTATGTGCATGTGTGTGTGTATGTGTGCATGTGTATGTGTGTGTACACACGCATGCACATGCATGTGGAGGACAGAGGACTTCAGGTGTCATCCTTAGGAGCACCAGTCACCTCTTTTGAGACAGGGTCTCTCTTTGGCCTGGAGCTCAACTATTGGGCTAGGCTAGCTGTCAGGGAACCCCAAGGCCCTGCCTGTCTCTGCCTTCCCAGGGCTGGCATTACAAGCTTGAGCCGCCATGCCCAGCATTTCTCCAGGGCTTCCCGAGACTGAGCTCAGGGCCACACACTGTTGAGGGAGGCCCTTTCCTGTCTGTTTCTGTAGCCTGAAGCTGCTCTCTCTAGAGAGCTGAGCCAGGTACTGTCTACACAGCAGCTCTGCCAGCCACTGGCAGTCACTGCCCAGGCCCAGACACAGATCCCTTCATGCTGAAGGGACACACCCTGAGGTGCGATGCTTAGGCCACGAAGAGGTGAGTCTAGTCCCAGGTACGGAGGCGAGCACTCTTTCCTTTGACACTGTGATTTAAAACAGTGGAAAAGCCAAGCTTCCGGGCTCTCTGCCAGTAGGCAATGCAGGCTGTTTTCCTGAAGGCCCCCAATTCCCATGGCAGAACATAGAACCAGGGGAAAATGCAAATCAAGACGCCATCTGCTTGGCTTCCAGACAGTGCAATTAGCTGAGAAGTGCCTTTACGTCTTCGTAGGGCTCTGCATTAAGTCGGGATTAATTAATTGCCACGCTAATGGGAAGCACCTTTAGCGCCCCAATGACATAATCACATGCAATTAGGAGCATGGAAAGGAACACTTTCTAATTAATGACATCTTCACTTCCTAAAACGTGTAATCCTTCTGTCTTCAATTCCAAAGAGGTTTGCAGACAGAAGGTACTAAATATAGATCCGGAACTAATATTTAAATTCACCTTTCTATATGAATAGCGAACCCAGAACAAAAGCTCACTTCAGTTACCAGGATTCTAAGGTGTTATGTCTGTGGAGCTAAAAGTCCACAAGCATGGGTTCAAACAGAGATGGCCAATAATTATGGGTCTGATAAATAGAATTTTGCCCTATCAAGTACTAACTAATTTGTGAGAAATGAATTAAACTCATGCCGATGGTCCTGACTTTGGCAGCTATGCCACGGTTCACTTTAAAATGTACTGTAGGAGCTGGAGAAATGGCTCCAGGGTTAAGAGCAATGGCTATGCTTCCAGAGGACCTGGTTCAATTCCCAGCTTCCACATGGCAGCTCACAGCTGTCTGACTCTAGTCTCAGGGGGTCCACCAGTCTCTTTTGGGCTTCATGGGTACTGCACACATGTGGTGTACAGACATACATGCAAGCGAAACACCCATATACATAAAATAAGTATTTTTTAAATGTATAGAGTTCTGTCTTCCACCTCCACGATGTAGAAATGAAACTGGCTTTGCTTCTAATTGGGGAAGCAATTAGACAAGTCAAATGTTACGTGCCAAGCACAGATCTAAATACTTAGCATGTAATGGCTCAGCGAATCTTCACAGAGTCCCTGACTCTGGAATTGCTATGGTTCCCATTTCTCAAACAAGGAGACCGAGATGCCAGAACCTTAATAGTAATAACGTGTCCAGGGATGGGAATCTGTCTCAGGGGTGGAGGACTTACCTAGCATGCGCAAGGCCCTGGGCTCAATCCGCAGCACACAGGGGTAAAATACCGCGTGCCCAAACTACCATTCCCCAGGAAAGACCCTTCTGACTGAACTCCCAACCAGACTTTCCAAACTGTAATTCTTATTCTATTCCCAGAGCAGCATCTGGAAAGCCCCAAGCCACCCGATACCTTACCCCTACTGCTAGCAGCTTTCTTCAGCAAATCGGGCAGAGGATGATATCCCAGCCCCAGTAACATGCTGAGGGTATGGATGTGCACAGAGAAACCAGCAGACAACCTCTGCCATCACCTCTCAGGTTCTATACATTCGTCTTTTTTTTTTTTTTTTTGAAAGAGGGTCTCTAAATGGCCTGGAACTTGACAATCAGGCAAGGCTGCCTGGCCACTGAGTCCCGGGGAGCCTCCTATCTCCACCTGTCTGGTTCTGGGAAAGCAAGCACATGCCAGAGATTGAACTGAGATCCTGTGCCTGCAGGCCGAGCACTCACTGACTAAGCTGCCCCTGAGCCACCGCCTCTTGTTCTGATTTGACCCTCAGCACCCACTCATCTGCCCCCATCAATGTACTAGGAGAGGACCCCTCTGACCCCACCCCCACCCCATACGAGGCCGAGGCTTGCTATACCTTGTCATAATAATATCTCAGGGCTCTGCTCAGCTTGTCGTAGTTCATGTTTGTCTTGTTCTTTCGGAGGCCCCACAGCTTGGCCACTTCTTCCGCCTTGAGGAGCTTGAACTCGCCATCGTTAGACGTCCAGCAGATGAGGTGCTCGTGTTTCTGGTCCAGCAACAAGTGCAAAAGGAACTGCCACAGTGTAATTGCACTCTCCATACCTGGGGACAGGAGGCAGGCAGGTCAGAGCTCAGGCCTGCAGGCCCGGGGCTGCGCATGGCCTCTGTTCCACAGAGCATAAGGAAGAATACTTCCCGCCCCATCCCAATGGACCTCCCAACCCCACACAGGCACTTCTGCAAGCAGCTTTGATCCAGACACCTTTAGACTCATTGAGCCAGCTTGCCAGCCCTCAATTTGTTTATTTATTTTATAAAATAAATAAGTTTTATTTTATTTTATAAAATAAAAGTAATTTATTTTATTAACATCTATGTAATTAGGAAAAGCTCCCCTAAGGGTCCACTGTCAGGAGCGAACACCTCGGGTGTTTTGATCTGGGCTGATGGAGCTGAGATTTCATTGCTCAACTGAGGAAGTTCAGCAAAGATCCAAAAATGGAAACCAGGCTTCTACCTCAAGACCCACAAAAGCCAAGCTCTGCGGTGAAAACGAGCCTGACAGAAAGAGGGAACACTCCATAGGACAGCAAACAACCACTGGGGTGGGACATCTGGGGTGACAGCAATGGGGGACAGTGAGAGAGATGCCTAAAAGACAGAACAATGGCCTTGAGGGGTTTTCCACAGTGAGTCTTTTGGCTCAACTCAACTGCTCTTCATAGAGCAGCTTCTAGGTGGCCTAGGTGGCTAGAGAGAGGTGGTCCCTGCAGTACCCTTCTGGCAGACTTCCAAACAAGCTGACAGCTTTCTGCCTCCTTAGGCAGGTTCCACAGGCAGGGGTATTGCTCAGTGGGAGAGTGCTTAGCCAGCATGGGGGGAAGGGTGGCTGGTTTCATTGCAGACCACAAGGAACAGCTTTGGGATCCTTACAGCAATCATTCCCCCCTGTCACATGGAAGCCCCCAGTCCCCCCATTGTGTATCCACTTCCTGTTTCCCCTCACAAGCCCAGCGAGAAGAAAGCATCCTATTGTTTCTCTGAGCAACATGGGTGCCATCTGGGCGTCTCTGTTAAAGAAAATCCAGACTAAGAACGTGCTACAAACACCCACGGGTGTTTTACTCGTAACTCTTTAAAGGGGGGTCTTCTTAAAGAGATCAGCCTTCGCCACAAAGGTCACTGGGTTTGTAAGCGTGACTTCCAATGCACTAGCAACTCCTGAGCTCTGGAAGGGCTCCTGGCAGGATACTAGCTAGCATTATGGCTCCAGTTCCTAATGAGCTCATGGATAAGCCACAGGAATCTCAAATTCCTGGGTGTCTCCAGCCAAACCTTCTGGCAGAGTTTTTAAATATCTTTGAAACTTAGTGGCCACCCAGAGGAACCTTCCTGGAGAGGCAGAGAGATGCCAGGCAGTTTGGAGTTTCTGCAGAGAAGGAAGTGTTAGGCCTTGCCTCTCATTGGGTCACAGTCCAGCTGGGAACATACCCAGCAACCCCCACCCCCACCTTTAACTGGCACAAACCAGTAGGTTCCACAAGGACAGCAGAGACACCTGTGTGTTTTATACTGTGGTCCCAGCAGGTACCTAGCAGCTCTGTGTTTCCTGGAATCCTGTCTCTGAGCTCCAACCTGTGCAGCAAAGAGGAGGGTCTCCTTTCACAGCCTTGTGGATTCCTCAGCCCCTGCGGGCCCCCTCTGTACAGACCTCCAAACTGGCAGGGTCTTTCTGCCCCTCCAAGCAGAGGCCCTTCTCACGGCTTCCAAATGTTCCCAATGTATTTAAAATAAGCTATTGTCCAAAGGTCTGGCCAGAATTTGGACACCAAGAATATGACAGACTTTATTCCCAGTTCTCTGCTTTGCTCCTTTAAGGAGCCAGGGAGCACTGCACCATGGTGGGTCCCTACATCCTTCTCAACATGCTGAGAGTTCGAGGCCAGCCTGATCTACACAGTGAGTTCCAGGACAGCCAGGGCTGTTACACACACACACACACACACACACACACACACACACGTCTTGAAAAACCAAAGGGGAAAAAAGAAAAGGAAGAGGAAAGACTGTGTTGAAGTGATGAGACATACAGAGTTGACCTGAACTTTATCAAAGGCATGGACTCAGTCTGAAGAAGCAGAAGGATAAGTAAAATAAACACTACGGTAAGCCGAGGACTCTTGGGACAGCTTGGTACATAACACACTGCAGCAAAAGGTGATTACTACAACATCAAAAGTATCTGTTCCTCCCTTCACTGGGATGCTTTCCGGAGCTCACAATGACAAGACTGAGCGGTGCACACACTGGAAAACATGCTGAGGAAAAGGAAGGGCGGAAAAGGGCCAGGGAGTAAATGGTGGGGATGGGGTACCCAGCTACAGGGATTCCCAGGTTTCTGGAATAGAGGAAACGAGCCCACAGAAGGTGAGGGGTGGCGTGTGTGTGTGTGTGTGTGTGTGTGTGTGTGTGTGTGTGTGTGTGTGTGTGTTATAAGGACCTCGGATCCACCCAACAACTCTCAGGGCAGAGCGCAGTCTGGGAGGCAACAAGCCAGAGGACAGGAGGACAGGAGGACAGGAGGATTGACCGCTCAGAGTTTCTGTGAGCAACTGTGCTCCCTGGAGGTGACTTTCCACGTGTGGAAAGCGCCCTCTCCCAGCACTGACTTCCTCCTCTTCAGAACTCACTCCAGCCTCTGCCTTGCCCTACTCGGTGCCCCAGTTTTGACTGTGACTGCATCACACAAATTCCTACTCGGTACTGGGAGCCCCAAGCCACACACTACTCAGCAGTGAGCGGCAGACAGTTCTCTCTTAGTCAGCTCCCAGTCCCACCGCTGTAGGAGTCATCCCGGGGGAGGGGCAGTGTCACTGAGGCACGAGGCGGCTCTGAACCCCCACCGTCAAGTGGTGTCCCATGGAGCCGGGGAGCCACCAGCCGAGGACACTACTCTTGTCCTCTCCCCTCGAGGGCACAAGCTGTATTTCTTTGGCTCCGTTCCTACTGTTCATTTTAACAACGACAATATCGAGTTTGGTGACTTGCAGCTGTTTTCACAAAACAACCATGTGTCATGTCGCCCCGCCCCACCCCCACCCGCAATACCTGTTCATTTGGAACGTCGGGTATGAGAAAAGTTCTGACGGACGGACCTGGGAGTATGCTCTAAGAACTGTGGGTGCTATGCTTAACTCAGCTTCCTGCGGGACTTACCAGGAAAGAATTCAAGAAGAAACTGCAACCTGGGCTGGATGCTGGCTCCATTATCACAGCAAACATTTATACAGATACATCGTATCCATGAGACTGTATAGTATTATAACACTGCCCTGATACAATGTCCTGCCAGCAGAGCCCGCTTTAAGTTGCGTGTCATCAGCTGACATCCACTTGGCTGGTTGCCCAGATCTGCTAGCTTCCAGTGAATAGAACTCTCAAAAGAAATGCTAGAAATGTGACAGATGCTCCCACATTCATCCCCAGGTAGTCTGGGTTTTTACATGTTTGGGGTTTTTTGTTTGTTAGTGTTGTTGCTGGCTTTTCACTTTGGTTTTTGTTGGTTCGGGATATGTCAGCACACACAAAGGGCACAGATCGAAGCAGAATGGTGGGTTCCTTCCTCTGTTTTCGAGCCCTAGACTTCTGTCTTCCAGGTCTTCATAAGATAATAGATCACTGTGGGGTATAAGGTCCCTAGAGCAGGTCTTGCAGAGCTTGCTCCTCCGGGTGTGTGCACTAGCCTCTGCTGCTGAAACGCCCTTCACCCAGCGCCCCAGCCTCCCAGCCTCCGGTGACCACTACTTTCCACTCACGCCACTCTTGTCAAGTTTCCACATATCGAAGAGAACACACAACACACGTCGTTGTTTGCTGACTAACTAGAAAATGTTTCTCTTGCCTTGTCCAGGCCCTACTTTGAATATATTGAATTTTATCAAGTATCTTAATGTCATCCTTTAAGAAATTATTGGGAGGGGGACGCATCTGTGCACCGTAGCATATGAGCACATGAACGGAAGTCAGAGAAAGCTTTGCTCAGTCCAGTCTGTTCTCAGGGATGGAACTCGGGTCTCCAGGCTTGCCAGCAAGTGCTTGGACCAATCTCATCGGCCCATTGGTACCTTCTATGTACTTCCTTATTACACACCGTAGGTTGGCTTCAGGAGGCGCACTGCTCTCACAGGATGAGCTGCCCTGGCTTGCCACATTCCTCTGAGCTCCCCTCCAGCCTGCTACCTTGGGGCCCTTCCTTCTCAGGATGGTCTCCACTATTCCTATAGGGCTGACACTTTAGGGTCAGAAGTGCAGAAGCCACTGAGCTCACCAGCCCTCTCTGGGGCTCCTTTTACTTTGGAATATCCAGGTTAGATTTGCTGGGGTAGAGAATAGTTAAGATCACCTTGTCCAGGACTGACAAGAGGTGTGCAGAAATGACATTAGCACAGCTACAGAGGAAAACCACAGAGAAGAGTCTAAATCCTCAATCCAGTCACCCCACTATGAGGCACACAGCCACACAAAATGTCATCCATATGTTAAAGAGACACCTGCACCTTTGCGTTTATGGCAGGTTTAGTCATCATTTTATCAAGACATGGAGTCAACCGGGTGTCAATCAGCAGATGGGTAAATACCTTAGGTAAGTTCCACGAATCATGGAACACTATTTGGTCATTAAATAGATAAAGCCTCATCATGGACCTGGAGGGCATTATGTTAAGCGGATAACCCAGGTCCAGAAAACCAGAAGCCACGTACTTCACTTGAGTACAGCCTTAAGAAGCCAGTCTCAAAGAAGTAGAGCACAAAAGAATGCTTGCCAGGGCTTGGGGAAAACAGGGGAGAGCAGCAGAAGCCTGTCAGAATGGGTGCGAATGCACAACAGAGGGGAAGAGTAGGTCCTGTGTCTGCCGCACAGCAGGGTGGCTCAGCCAGGAGCAATGTACTGCATATTCCCAAGTAGCTGGAGGCTGGGGTTTAAGTCTCACCACACAGGGATGATAAATGTTTGACGTACTGAATGTACTAATGTTGCTGATTTGATCGTTACACAGTGCACAAGTATCAAAACACATCACACCTCATAAATACATACAATTACCATGTCAATTGATTGATTAAAATAAAATGGCTCGTCAGATTTGAATAACCTCCTTTAGACAGGTGGGAGGCAGACAACCTATCTTTCTCGACTACGTTTTTTTACTGTTGCCTCCCTTACATGTAAAAGGCAGAGCTGGATATAAGAGGTCCAGGGCTGGCAGTTCTTGAAGGATGATATGAAATTCAGAGGCAAAAGCCAACCGTCTTCCAGCCTATTCAAATTAACGCTTAGCTTCACACGTAGCAGATGATGTTTGCTGAAACCTGTCCACATCTCACAAAACAAAACAAAACAAGACAGGGCCAACGAGACAGCTCAGCAGAGAAACTTTTGCCCACAGCCTGGCATCCTGATTTCTATCCCCAAGACCCACACAGTGGGAGGAGAGAACCCCCAACAAATGGCCCTCTGACCTCCACAGGCATGCTGTGACCACATGCAACTGCATGTACACACGTGTGCATAGGCGTGCACACACACACACGTGTGCATAGGTGTGCACATACACACACATACACACACGTGTGCATAGGCGTGCACACACATACACACACGTGTGCATAGGTGTGCACACACACGTGTGCATAGGCATGCACACACATACACACACATGTGCACAGGCGTGCACATACACACCACAGAGAGCACAAAAGTAAAAGAATAAATGTAATAAAAGAAAACTAAGCAAGTTAAAAGTTATGGTACCAAGTACATCAATGTAGGTTCTTTCAAATAAGATGCATGTATAGTACAGCAGAACAAAACATTATTTTCTACGTTCTCTAGCTGTTGCTTCCTTCCGTTGCTTTGCTGTTTTCCCTCCTCCCTTCTTTCTCTCTCTTTTTAGGTATCTATCTTATGCCAAGGTGCTGTCTGGCTATTTGGAATACATCAGTAAACAAAAGAACTTATGTCCTTATTGAGCTCACATGCCAGTGGAAGAGACAGGCTGTGAACAACCAAACACATGATGAATTAAATTACACAGTGTGTTGGAAGACAGGGGCTATGGAAAAATCACTAAAGCGGGAGGGGCAGGGGGAGAGAACGGGCATGCGTGCTGGGGCAGGGTGCGGGGTCAGAGAAAGCCTTGCTGATACGGTGAAAATGGAGACATTTCTTTGTTTAAAGATGGAATTTTCAAACAAGGATAGAATCAGAGTTGACAGATGGCCATACAACGAGCACAAGTCAAAAACATGCTTTTACTCGCTAATCGACAAGGTAGATGTTATAATGGCATCAAAAATCTGAATAATGGGGCATTTACAGCTGGGGAAGACTGAAATGAAAAAGCCAATGGAGACAGAAGTGGGGTGGGAGGGACAATGGAGCACTGTAGGGCAGAGCTGAGCGTCTATGGGCAAGAACCACTTACAGCCGGCTCTCTACAGGGAACAAAGCTGTAAATCAGCTTTCATAAAGTCGGAGTTGCACTGAGGGACAGCGGGTCTTCTCCAGAACTGAACGCTGCTTTACCAGAGCAGGGTTCTTGTCTACACCTTGAAGACCACTGGGCGAAGGAGTACTTGTGCACACTGGGAAAGCTACTCAGTAGGTGAGAAGATTTTGGAGCACCTTTGGGTTCACCTACGGGCACCTGCCCTGTGGGACTTTGGGGGCACTACCTTTCTGTGCATCTATTTCCTCACAGGTGAAGCGAGTATGAGGATGGTCGGTAATTTTGATGGTGATGGTGATGGTGGAGGGACTGACGGTGACAGAGAAGATAAAAATATCTGCCTTGTAGGATTATTGTTAAATATTACAAAGTTGCTAATAAACTGTACCTGGGACATAGTAAATACTACTTAAACACCAGCTGCTGTCGCTTCTTAAACAACAGGGGAACCTCTTCACAGATGAGGCTCTGACATCAGACGGCTACTACCCAGCTCAAAGGCATCAGTCAGTCAGATCCTGGATGTGCTTTGGTCTTTGTCATCAGGCAGTGGTTTCAGTATACCCACTGAAGTCCGGGTGACTGTTCAGCTACATTACACATGTTTGGCTTACAAGGTGACTTCAAATATAACTATATACATCGTTAGGGCTATCATCTGACATCCTTGAGGTAACAGAGCATCCATCCTTTCCAACAAGACACTCACTCCTGAGACCTCCTAGTTGGCCAGGGAGTCAAGCGGATGGGGGCTGCTGAGTCAGCAGAATAGAGGTGGTTCCAAAATAACAAGTCTCTGTCTATGGGTGACACAACGCGCAGAAGTTCCCTAAGAAGTTCCCTAAGTTTACAGAAACAGAGCAAAGGGGCAGAGGGACCACTGGGAAAGAGTTGGTCACTGGTATTGTGGGGAAGGAATGTTTTCTTATACTCTTAAGTATTTTTTTGTCTCTGTGTTTTCAACACTCAGGTTTTATTTGTTTGTTTGTTTTGTTTTGAGGCAGTTTCTGTTGTAACTCTGGCTGTTCTGGAACTCACTCTGTAGCCCAGGCTGGCCTTGAATTCACAGATCCACCTGCCTCTGCCTCCCAAGTGCTGGGACTAAAGGTGTGCACCACCACTGCCCACTTAACACTCAGTTTTTTTAAAAAAAAAAAAAAAAAAAGTAAACACAAAATGGTTTTATTCTTTTTAGTCTTCTCTTGTTAAAAACAAACAAAAACAAACCTTGGGACAGAACTACAAAATGAAAGATGCTGTAGATGGGTCAGACCGACCACTCTGGCTATGCCATCCCATACACACCACGGGGAGACTGCCTCCTTGGAAGATGTCTTTTGGGCTTCCAGGGGTCCCACTCCCTGCCTCCTCCCCTCAGAAGCTCAGGTCCTCTGGTTGGAGGACACGCTACCTTTCATCTGCCACAAGGTGGCGCCAGATGTCCTCCTGTGAGCTGGCTGCAGACTCCCCGCCCAAAGCCAGAAGTTTGGACTGCCATTCTTAGAAATCCAAAGCCTCTCCTCTTTTCTACTGACCGGCACCTGATGGTCATCTTTGCACACTGTCAGCTTTGCTTCTGCAGTTGCACAGAAGTGGTAGCTGATCAGGTAAAAGGACATTCTTTGATTTTCTTTCTTCTCTTCTTTCCCTTTTGCTTTGATTTGAAACAGTCTGTAGCCCTAGCCGTCCTGGAGCTCCCTATGCAGACCAGGCTAATGTGGAATTCACAGAGACCCACCTGCCTCCCGCTCCTAAGTGCAGGGATTAAAGATGTGTGCCACCACACAGGTTGTCTTTGACTTCCTTAAGCTTACATGTCGTAACTAAAGAAATGAGCCAAGGAAATTAAGAAGCAGGAGCTGAGGAAAAGACAGGGCTGTCCTGTGTGAAGGAAGCACAGTGCTGTCCTTTTTGTTAAAATGTGTGTGCTTCCAGGAATGAGAAAGAACCTGAGCTCTTGCTGCCAACTCTCCAGGACACAGCTCCTTGTCCAGTGAGGGAAGGGTTCAGGGTGTGGGGGATGGGAAGAAGCCATAGACCCACTGAAGTCAAGGAACAGGAAAACACCTACCTGGGGGTTGCCAGAACCCAGGCCAGGTAACTTGAAGGCATGGAGTAAACAAGGGTAACTAGAGAATCACACGAATACGAAACACCTACAAATCCTTAAGGCTTTCTGTCTTAGGTGCTTGTTTGTTTTTCCCGAGATGAGCCTAAGATTATTACAGTTTATTTTCAAGAAGCATTTTAGTCATTGCCAACCATCACAAGTGACAAAACAAAACATATGAAGTCAAGCAGCTTCGTGTTCCCCAAAGGTCTTCCCATGGGGTAACCAGTGTCAGTGCTCCCATTCGTCCCGCAAATAACCTATAGATCGTTCCGTTCGTGTTTTTAAAAGGAAAGAGAGAACGGCAAAGAGAAGTGGGCATTGCTCATCTGAGGAGAGACTTCTCAGGAGAAGTCACTGACAGCCACTGTCACCACGGAATATATAATTCACTGTGTATACAAACTGCCAGACCCTCCCGCAACTGTGTCATCTGTGGGTAAATCAGAAGCTACTCAACTGGCTTGCTGGTAGCTCACATGCAAGGGTGTTTCCTTTGGAAAACTAAACGGATGGCTACATTGCCTCCACTGGGACAGTGTCTTTGGGCCATTCTACTTCCTCCAACATCCGCAAATTCATCCACTTCCCACCCCACCCCGGCAAGGCACAACCCAACCCTATCTTATCCCTCTCTAGACTGCCACACACAGGTCCTCTTTGATCTCTAATATGGCAGCGTCCCAAAGCTTCTTAAGGTACAGTTTGTTCTTTCTGGGTCTGGAGAAGAGGGGGGCCACCGACAGGATAAATAAATATCTGGTGTCTCAGAAGCACACACCTTCTGTGTACCTCAAAGATGCATATCACTGCTACCTGGGGTATCCTGTGTGCTATGGGGCTGCAGCTACAGCGAGGCTGCTGAGCTGCCGTTGTATCTGCCTCAGAAAGCAAGGCTTCCACAAACGGGCTACGTATTTTTAGCCAGTATTTCATTAGCATGCCCAGCAATTCCAAAGCAGCACATTACGAAAAACAACCACTCACTAAACGGGTGTGTAAGGATCCCTCTTTTTTTTATTATTATTAAATTAAAATCCTCAATTTCTTCCTGGTAGGATTTAAGGATTTGGTCTCATAGGTACTTAGCAAAAGCTAAAGATCCCAGACATTTAGCAATCACCCTCTTGGGAGAAATATGGCATTACCCATTTTTCCAGTGTCTTCTGATCATCCAAGCCCTGTGTGCACCATCCCCTAAGGCTCTGCAGGTAGCCAGCCACACAAACAGAGCATGAAAGGTGTTTTCAACACACAAACCTCACTTAATCTCTTATTTGAAAACATGAGACCACCATGTTATGGGGCAGCTAGGTCAAAGAAAGAAACCAACTAGTCACTTAGCTTTCCCAAGTGAGGCTGCAGCCACTGGACGGTCCGTGTCCACCTCTCTGTATATCGCTAAGTCCGGGAGACAGAGTGAGACACCATAGCACTTGGGGGGGTAAATCTTTCCAGGCAACCAACTGCACTAATAAAGCAGACCATGTCTTGAAAGAGGAATAGGGCTGTAAAACACAAGGGTCCTTGTGAGGTAGGTACAGCCTCCCCACCCCCACCCTGTACCTCGGGGATGTGGACTATGTTTTTTCTTTAAACAGAAGGGCTGTTCCTTTCCAGACAGTTTGGGATGAAAACCTGAACATTTATTCTCTGTGCGATTGTTTTCATTGTCCGGGCTCTTTGCATGAGTCTTATTTCTGGCTCAAGGCGAGGCCCCCTTCAGAAGGTTCTCAGACGTGTAACACGCAGCTTCCTCTTCTGCAGGTTGCAGGCAGGAAACTGGAAAATGGGCCACAGGAAACCTGGCCTCCCACATCTGTCCCACTTTGTAACTGCAGCTCTGGTTTCATTCGGTCTATGTGTCAGCTCTGTTTTAACCCTCCACACGACTGCCAAACTGTTCTCTGAAAGAGCACTCATGTGCTTATGGCTATGAACACTCCCGTAAGAATTTTGGCTTCTCCAAAGCAAATAATCCCATGAATTCAATCAAGTCTCCAGTGAAAATTCAGGACTATTTCATAACACAAGACACAACAGAAGTCATTTTAGGTAAATAGATTTACAAGCTGCCTGATGAATTTTAACTTGCGAGGCTTCGATACATAACAGGAAATCAAGCTATAAATATACACCTCGTGTAGCCAGTCCTACCATGGGGCTATTACGAGTTATGTTTCCTCACAGTATCAGAAGCTACTAGGAAAAACTGTACGGGATCATAGATCTTATGGGTCAAACACTGTTCAATCCCAGCAATCTCCATATCCTACCTAAAACACCTAAAACAGATGTGAATACACACATCATCCCAACCATAGGGAGGGATCTTCCCTGTGTATTTGACCCATGGGTGTTTTTGAGCCTTCTCTGGGGGGAAATATTACATACATTATCTATGCATATAGACATACACATGTGTGTGTTTGAAGGAATCTATCATGTCAGTGGGATCGTAAAGCTCCCAAGGGGATCTACAGGTTTCACATCAAAAGTCCTGAGGAAACACTAGCTGCACCACCCACCATTGCCAGCACTGAGACTTCACGGACTTCTCCAGAACAAAGCTCAGACCCGAACTCCCACACTTCCAGGAGCTTTTCCTTTAAATGCTAACATCCGATGGCCATTGATGCACCAAGCACTGTGCTTAGGGCACTGAGTATGTGTCTCAGGTTCACACTCCCAGCCCGCCCTGTCCACCTGGAAGCTATCGCTTAAAAACATGAAGACAGACGTATGAGGCCACAGGAACCAGAAAAGCAAACAGACCCCAACCCAGGAATATCTGCTCCCAGGCCTAGGTCCCTAGGCACAATGAACATTGTTACCCTGGAGGCTTGTTCCCTATATCCTTCTGCTGCCAAGACAGTAGTCCAAAGGCCAAGTGACATCCTCAGCAGGATAAAGTCAGGAAGTGTCCCTCATTTGTGATTTCACCACTCTGTGACTCCAGGCACTCTGGCTGGGTTCTGTTTGATACAAGAACCTGAGCTGAGCCATGGCGGCACGCAGAGGCAGAGGCAGAGGCAGAGGCAGAGGCAGAGGCAGAGGCAGAGGCAGAGGCAGAGGGTCTCTGAGTTTAAGCCTGGTCTACAGAGTGAGTTCTGGTACAGCTTATACTACACAGAGAGGCACTGTCTCAAAAAATTAAAAAAAAAAATAATAAGAATAAGAATATAAGCCATTCTGCTATCATTTCTTTTAGCCAGTTTCCTCAGTAAACAGAGATAGGAATAGACAGACAGAAGGACAGAGGGATGGGGAAGGGACAGAGAGACAGAGACAGAGACAGAGAGAAAGACAGACAGACATGCCAGGTTCACTAGACAGGGTTTTTCAAACGGACATTGAACATTAGGCAAACAGCCACTGGCAGGTGGGCTAAGCTGTGGCCTACCTCTCCATTCACTTTTTTAAAATTTGAGACGAAATTTGTGCAAGTTGCAGGCTGACAGTGAATTCACTATGGAGCCTAGGCTGACACTGAACTTGCGATCTACCCGCCTCAGCCTCCCGATCTGAGATTTCAGACCTGTGTCACCCAGCCTCAATCAAGGTTGGCCCTGAATGACAAAACAAGTAGAGGAGACCCCAAAACATGAGCATTGCAGGGTACTCGGAAATGGGTAGGGAGAATTGTTCTTCATGTGAAGAGGTACATCCTGGGAGCCACTGGCCTGTGTGTGGTAGCCCTTGGAAGGGACCTGGCACCCAGAGCAGCCTCGGTGACTTTCCAGCACAGAGAGGCAGAGTATCCAACTTACTAAAATCTTGCCAGTGTTCTTAAGCCTGAGCTTCAGTGTGAAGCAGTGGGCGCGCCTGACTACAACACTAGTTATCCCCGTGTACTTCAGAGGCCTTGGCTGGAATGGCAAACCTTTCCCCCAAATTTCTAGCTTGTAATGTTAACAAATTCAGTCTTGTGCATTCAGGGCGAACACCGGGAGTCAGGATACAAAAAAATAATCCGTAGGCCTATCAAGCTGTTGAGTTTCTGTGACAGCTCTTTCAGACTCCCCGCCTATAGGCCACTCCTCACAAGAGCCTGTGCAAAGCGAAAGACTTTCTTTAAAAAAAAAAAAAAAAGATTGAAAGTATTTTGCAAGTAAAAACTAAACCTGACCCAGGTCCATAGCTAATGTGAGAGCACTCCTAATACACTTGAGACCAGGGGTTAAATCCCCAAAGCACCACAGACAGGAACACCACCACCTGTGGCCGCCTTACCATCAGGAAGGGTTTATTCCCTTAGATACCTGAAGATGGTTTTACAAAAATCACAATAAAGGCAATCTTTCTCTGGCAGGCGGAAAACTGGGCTCTTTCAGATAAACTTGAAAACTTTATAGAGGCAGAAGGTAGAAGTAAAGGTAAAAATAAAAAAATACAAGCCCCATGCAGTCAGAATGCCTCTGCATGACATGAAATGATGGTGGTTTTTCCACATGCAGAAGCCTGTGCTTCCTGCCAGCGCATCCTCAGCTCTCCCATTGTGTTGAAACTGTAAAGCCTTTCTAAATCGGGACTTCCTCCTATTATGCTGCAGAGGCGTCTTTCTGGGAAGGGGGAAACTCCTAGGCAAAAGGTAGGAATTCCTGCAGCACCACCCTGTGGAAACATGGCGGGGGTGGGGGGCTGGAGGGGTGGACAGTGGGGGGTGAAAAATGAAGCATTTAGTAAGAGAAAAGTCATGTTAGCTCCTCCAGCTAAAAGTCCCATTGATGGCACCCTGAGATAGGTCCTACTTGTAAGTATCCTCCTGGCTCATCTGACCCCTCTTGCTCCTGCGCACACAGGCTGAGCAGGGTCAGGAAGCATGGTGCACATGGTGCAAGCCTAGGAAGGAAGGAGTCCAGGTGGGGTTAGGTGTGAGCTGTCTCACAGTCCCTTCCTCTCTAAAGGACCCCAAGGGATGCTGGGGATGGGGAAGTCTGCACAGCTGTGCTGGACATGCTAGATATGATGCAGGGATGGCCAGGCATTTCCTGGCAGAGAGGTGCCCAGCCATCTGGGTGCTTTCCTCCCAACAAGCTGCACCTGGTCTGGCCACCACCAGCAGGTTCATTTAGAGATTCTTGGGGACAGTTACAGGTCCTCTCCTTTTTCCTGGGTCCTATCTCTGTATGAACATGATTAGCCCTGTCCTTCTGAGGCCATGTCATTAACTGCCATCACGAAAACATAGCTTCTTATTGGGATCTGCTTCTCAAACAAGGCGCACCACACTACAATTTTCTAGGGAACTAGATGGAGCAATAGGAATCCTTGAGCACATCCTTCCAGATTCCTCCACAGATATCCCAGCAAAGGAGAAGGGCCACGTCTACATAGCACCTACTTGTCTTCACCACAGAAATTAAGACAGTAATTTCTCAATGGCCAAGTGTCTCTCTCTGCCTCTATCTCTGTCTCTATCTATCTCTGTCTCTATCTGTGTCTGTCTATCTCTCTCTCTCTCTTACACACAACACACCACCACCACCACCACCACCACCACCACCATCAGTGGAATAGCAAGCCTGTCTCAGACAGATATCAGTCCCCCTAGAACAGAAGCCTTTCTCTTTCTTGTACTAACTCTACTGCAACAATTTTAAATCTTTGGTTCTTAATGGTACATACGTAAAGAAATTTTAAAAAAGAAAGAAATCAGCTGGCTGATTTTGTCTTTGTTTAGAAGTACACAATTAAGAATAAAACATTTCTATATAGCGCCTTGGAAATAGTGATATTTTCAGGGGACTAATAATACTATAATTCCTTTTCTTTTTTCTTTTGCTCAAATAAAAACACTTGCCAGTGTTGAGCTTGAAGTAGGCAGAGCTGACGTTAGCTGGTTTCTGGTGCTGCTTGACACAGTATTCTCACACCAAATGGGTGTGTGCTACTGGTGTGTATGAACAAGAGGTGGCTGGAGACAGCATGTTTGGGTTTTTGAGACGCATGGAGAACCCCTCGCAGAGCGGTTACCTGTGCCAGGAGCCGGGTGCTTCCGGCTCTGAGGCTGTGGTCACTTCAGCTTTGGTATCTTGTTCTAACAGCAAAGCTCTTTCAAAGTTCAGGAAATGCAAACTGCAGACACGAGTGCTCGGACCTCAGTCTGGTCTGTGGATTCTCTTTGGAAATGCAGCTAGAGTCTTCAGGGTGCTGTTGCCCGCTCATGTGGGGGACACGTGTGGAGGTCTGGTCGAATCTGAAGTTAAGAAGGTAGTGACTGGCCCCGCAGCTTCACTGGCCCACAGGCATGTGTTTCTCTTGCATCTTCCTGCATGGACACCAAGTCTAATCAGATGTGACCTGGCTGCTGTGTTGCATGCAGAGAATTCCTTCCAATAGTAAATAACTTGTAACAAAGTGTTTCTGTTTTTTGTGTTTCTTTTTAACATGAGTTAAAGAACCCAGTGACACTGAGGTAAAAGAGTAAGCCGGAGGCCGCTCTCGTCTTCGTGAATGTCTATTTAAAACCACGCCTCACACGTGAACAAACAACAGCGAGTAAAATAGAACAGTAAGTGGGACGCATTGAAATTACCTTGGCATTCTTGGTAGATGCTGTTATTTCTGAGAAGCCTGTTGCAAAACACACAGTGCGAGATTTCAAAATTGGAGTCTTCTCCAACGTCTCCTACGTAAAGCCTGTCACAAAATTAATCATCCAAACGCACAGAGTCAGTAAGCAGTTCCGCGAACGCCACCATCAAAGGACCTGGTGAAAAGATGACTAACGCCCTGTCAAGCAGGGACCCTCATCCCCGAGCGGTTTCGCATCCTCGAACTCCTTCCTGTGCAGGAGCCTGCCCTCCGAGTAGGCCCTTTTGGGGATATCGTATACAACGTGACATTGTTTCTCTTCAGCGTGGATAGACTAGTTACAAAAATAGCCAGATCTGGATTTGGCTTGTATTTTTCCCTCCCTCAAGAAAAACTATCTCTTTTTAAAAGTGAAATATTCAAATCCCATAGGGAATCTACAATCTTCTATAAGGTCTTCAAGTGTCTGTGCGTGCACACGCTCGGGCGCACAGGAGTGCGCATGCATACAGAGGTCAGACGGCAACCTCGGAACAACACACCTTCTGGACTGAGTACTGGTTGACCAGTGAGCCCCCGGAGTCAGCCCATCTGCCTCCTCTGCCCTGGGATTACAAGCAAATGTTGCCACTCCCAATCTTTCTATGTGGGATCAAACTCCGGTCCTCTCAGTTACTAGGCAAACACTTCCCCTGCTGAGCCATTCCCTGAGGACAGTTTCTGCTCTTTTAAGGGCAAAAGGATAGGTCTAATACTGTTTTTTGCTTTTGTTTTGCTATCATTTTGTTACGTTGCTCTTTCTGAGACAGGGTCTCGCATTGCCCAGGCTGGTCCTGAAATAACTATGTAGCCAAGTATGACTTTGAACTTCTGTTACTTCTGACTTCAATTTCAGAGCACTGGGATTACAGAACTGTGCTACCAATCTAGTTAATGCGGTGCTGTGGGTGGAGCCCCGGGCCTCAGGGGTGCTAAGCAGGTACGCTCCCAACTGGCCTATATCCCATCCCGACCTTCAACCTTCCGAGAACCTCAGAACGCCTGTATCATCCTATTCGATTCGAGCATTTTGGTGATTCAAATAATTCATTTTTAAGACAATTTCAATATTCTGCACATTACTCTGTTTACCCACATCACAAATTCAGAGTCGGGATCGGGAAAGTGATGGATTAAGTGAGCTCAGCAAAAACCTAGAAATACCAAGTGGCTGGCTGACTACTGCTTTTGCCTCGGCCATCAGAGATGACGTGAGTCTGCCCGAGGCCATCTCTCCGGGCACTGGGTATGCAGTCCAGGTGTGACCATCTACTTCTGCCTAGGAGCATTTGGAGGCACAGTCCTAAAATACCTGTTTGTTTGTTTGTTTTTGTTTGCTTTTTTAAGAGACTGGAGAAAGACAGAGGGGTGGAGTGGAGAAAAGAGAGACAGACAAGAGACAGAGACAACCTAATGTCCTCGGGTCTAAATGGCCTCTTGGAGAACAGAGATGGTCACTGGCAGAAATCACTTCCGGAATATCAATGTTCCTGAGTCCTGGATTCCAAGATTCAAGTCCAAGATCACACAAGGAAACCAAGGTGGTACAACTTCTCACTTAACCTTCCAGACGCACTAACTGGCTGGGTGCCTTCTCTACAGGTTCACAGTGGGACTTGCTGGTGGTTACCGGGAATCCACGCTTTCTCCTTTCCAGAAAATCATAGAGTAAATCCAGGCTCTCACCTGACTTCCTATATTGAAACAATGATTCTTCCGGGTAGAGAAGCTCAGTAAACAACACTCCCTTAGGCACCACCCTAGTACAGAACCAGGGCTCAAATCCCTCCCTACAGGGGAGGAGGGGTTGTTTTGGTCACTTTTTCTGAGGTCACAACCTGCCAGATTCTCTCAAGCATCTCTCCGCAGCCACTGTCTACCTAAGCAAACTTTACATATGCTCACTCCTCTTCCACTCCAAGCTCTCTCATTTTTTAAATAATCCCAATACTTAGAGCTTCTATTTTAGCCTCAAAAGGCAAATTTTCCCAACTCCAATAAGGGGTTAAGCATGGGGACATTCCAGTCCAGGTTCCAGTCCAGCAAGGCATTCTTAACTTGGAGTGTTGGACAGGCATCCAACATCAACGGCCCCTTTTCTTGCTTATAATATGCCTTAGGGGAGTACCCTATTCTGAGTGTCGTTGCCACTATTTGGAGGACGGCAAGCTATAGGTGTAGGCAGTGCAGTCTCCCGGGTCAGTTCCTATACCTACTGGAAAGCCAGTCCTGGAGTAAATCTTGAGGTTCGTTTTGTGGTTGCTTTGGTCACTTTCTTCCCTGATAACTAAGGTCATGGTGGCAGGGCTTGGGGGTTTCTGCTTGATCATACATTCTAGCTAACCCAGACTTGAACCCCAACAAATGGCTCCTTGGCAAAACCCAGGTGAAACAAATTATCAGCAACGAGCTGGTCTTCAGCCCATCTCTTCTAGTATTTTAAACTTTGGTGGAAACATCACTGATTTCAGAGCTTACAGACACACTGCATGTGCAGCTCGCCCAGGTGAGGAAAGACTTTCAACCGATGCACATGGCAGGACTCAAAACTGACGATCTAGGGCAGCTGTTAAGAAGCTCGTCAACTGACACCTTCCATAAAGGACTACGGTGCTTTTAGAACTGATGAATTCTGACAAGAAAGAACTTTATAGGGAAGTCTTTCGAGCTGTAGCCACCCATTCTCAGTCTTACAACTAATCGTAAAACCAGTGTTGATTTTGTTTCAATAGGAACCAACTATCCCGATTTCTTGACATACACTTTTAAATAAAATCTATGGCGAATGACATAGGCACTGTTGGCTATCTTTATGATTTAACCAGGAGACCTGCCTGCTATTAGTCCAGAAGGGCACGTTCTAGTAAAGGGCTGGGTTTATGTACAACAACAAGACCCTTTATGGAGCCCAGGCTACACTGATTAAGCTTCTTTGTTTCGTTTCTAATTCACCAAGTGCCAGGTGCTGTACACAGAGCTGGGGCAGACACACAAGGATGAGAAAAACAGATGTGGCCCACAGTGAGCCCACAGCCGGATGGGCACTACAGATGTGGGACCATTGTGCTGCACACACATGCAAGTTCCCCTCACTGGTTCCGAAGCTCCCTGGTTCAAGGGTTTGAACAACATGCTATAACATATCCTTGGTTTCAGAGTTAGGATAACGGGTATTATCATATAATTAGGAATAAACAGCCAGTCTCCAGAAATACATACTTAAATCTGCCTAGCTCCTGGGTTCAGACAGCAAGGATTTGGGTAATGAGGAAACTTGGACAGAAAGCTCCTAGCAAGGGCTCAGGAGCCCCAGGGGAAGGCTGAGGGCCAGCACAGCCTTCCTCAGGGAGGTGAGCGGTGAACTGAGAGAGAGCTAAAGAAAGAAGTTGAGGGTGGAGAGGATGATGGAGAGAGGGGCAAAATATTCCGTTTTCTTTCATAAGCAGAATCTCATTTTGAGAGAAAGAGTAAAGGACGCAGAAGAGGTACTGCTGAGAAGGAGGACCAGCTGAGGGTGAAGAGGAGGGATGGAGGGTGGAGAGGGGAGCTTGAGGATGGTCCAATGGTACACGTGCACGGATATAACATGATGAAACCCACTACTCTGTACACTAAAAGACAGGAAACAATATTAAGTTTAAAAAAATAGAAGTGAATAAAGGATGACAGCTGGTTCCAATCCTCTGCGGAGCAGATTCTCAGGAGAGTGCGTTTACAAAGGCCCAGTAAGCAAGTGAGGAACAGAGGAAAGGAACAGCCTTTACCCTGAGCTGGATCCACTGGAAGAATGGGGGTGGGGAAGCAGAGCCAAAGTAACAAAGGCTGATGTGAATTTGTAAAGGACTATATCTCCTGATGCTGCCAGGGTTTGGGGACAGGGGAGGAAAAAGAAGGGCGTGCCCTTCTAAGCAGCACAGGTGATGGAGGGTACCATCATGCTCAAACAGAAGAGGCAGGACTTGGCCTGGAACCTTCTCTGGACCAACTCAGACTCAGAGCCCAAACCAAGTCAGGCACGGTACTCCTGAGCACGAGAGGGCAGAGGGTCTTTAGAACTGAGCACAGCACTCAGGGAGAACGGCAGGAAGCTGGGCTGGTGGTGCTGTCCTTCTTTGGTCCTCATGCAACAAAATGCCAAATAAAATCAAAAGGGAAATTTAAATTGCTACGTTTGTTCCTAAGGTAGCATCAAGAAGTCATACGACATTTTCACAAGGCCATATGTCCTCCAAAAAGCACTGTAGGACTTGGGTCTTGACTTTCAAGTCACTTCAGTCACATGATCATCCGGCCAGGGGAACTGAGGCACAGAATGATTATCTTCTCAACCCAGTTAGCTTTAAGGCAATACTTTTATTTTTCCTAAAATAATACTTTATTTAACACTGGTTAAATTTTTTTTTTTTAACATCAAACACACTAGAAGAGACTCCCTCCCCTTTTCCTGTATGATGAAGAAATCCACATATCCTACTGATTCATGTTTAACCATACAGTTACATAAAAGGATCGAAGTATTTTGTCAAGGTGTTCTGGGGTTTAAGAACCGGCTTGGGAGAATCATGAAACCATCCCCACTGGAATAAAAAATGCTCAGGGAAGATTCTGAAGTGATGGAAGTATAAATATTCTTCGTTGAGAGAAGATAGCCACGCGGATGTATACAACTACATTTCAGATCTGTGAGTTTTGTTTGCTTGTTTGTTTGGGACAGGGTCTTTCCATGTAGACCAGGCCGACCTCAGACTCACAGAAATCTGTCTGCTTCTACCGCCCAACTGCTGGGTCAAAGGTGAGCATCACTACTTAAGGTGAAAAATGATGTCAAGAGTCTTGTGGTTTTGCTTTCCTTTTTTTCTCCTGTTGCTGAGGGCCCTGATCTAACCAGTCTTGAGAAAGTACATCCAGGTATTTGTGTCTGATACCTACCCCATGATTCCTACCAGATAATGGCCAAACAGGAACTCCTTAGCTCCCCTACCATCAAATGCTAAATGCCTTTGGGCCACTTGGAGGGTGTGATTAAATTCACTTTAGTTTGATTCAAATTTGAGCATGTTATAACAACCAGTCATCTTTATTACTTTTAAAATAAGCAAGTAAAAACTCTCAGTTACAAATGAATTCTGTTTAATTTTTAAAATGATTTAGTAATTCTTCCCAAGACTTATAAATCGCTACCTGTCAGTAAAGCTGCCAGAGTCCATTCCTAGTGACAACCCAACCCAAATCACATTGGGCTCAAGTGAGCACTGCAGAGTTTACTCTAAAACTGCTGATATCTGTGTGCATTTCCAGGAAGAAGTGCACGGCTGTTTTAATTCCGATTGTGGAAAAGAATCACAGAGGGTTAAATATTTGAAGAGCAGTTACTTAAAAGACAGAACAAGCTACCATCTTTGGAGGCTTCGGGATTTGTAAACAGATAAGCCAAACACACAAACACTGGGGTAATTTGATTTGCCGGTGCCGCTGCTCTCAGTGACAAATCCAGAGTTGTCACGGTGTCACCGCCATGGTTTCAATCAAAAAGCTGAATGACCTCAATTCAAACCAGCCATGGGCAAGAGTAATATTAAGCTTTAAAAAAAAAAAATCAGTTTAAAACACCAATGTTTGGGAAGTGTGGATGCAGCAGCACACGAGGGTTGTCTACACGGACCTTCCCCCCCGCCCACAGCTGCATCATCCTAAGGCGTATTTTTCAGTTTAACCTCTGTTCTCGCCCTTCATCTGGCATTCTGCTCTGATGTGTGTGCAGTTCCCTCACTTCCTGTGACTACAGCTCGATACTCTACTGCAAGTCGTGACTCATACTTAAATCATAGAGAAACTCATCAAAATCCCAAATTTCACAGGGCAGAGAAACTCAGTCTTTCAAGAGGGCAGCATTCTTCAGACATTACAAGAAGGCAAAACACCAAACCAGTTCATTAGAATGGTGTCAACCCATCTTTAAGTCAACACATTTATGACATTGATAAATACAAGCTCCATGTTTGGCAGCGTGAGTCTCAGTACTCATTATTAAAATGTACTGTGTGGGATGTTAAGTGAAATAAACTGTAGAGGAATATTAGTCATTTAATCCAGCAGCATGGCTGCTCTGGGAAAGGATCACACTGAAAGGCCTGTGTGATAGCTAGGAAAGGATCAAGTCCAAGGGCCTGTATGAAGGGATCTCATTCAGAGTCCTGTGTGATCCAGGTGGAATGCAGAAAGAATGTCAGACTAATCCTATCCTCTGTCTGTGCTAATGCTAGGCGAAAGGGATTTCTCCCGTTAGGGCAACATAACCCACACCTTTAATCCCACACAAGGGTTCTAAAAGGAAGCTGTCAGTTCAGAAGTAGGTCAAGGCTCTCAGTTCATGATTACAGAATGAGCACATGCCTTTAATCCCAACTCTGAGATTGAATCAGAGTGCAGAGCCAGCAGAGTGAAGCCTGAGATTGAATCACAGTGAGGACACATCCAACTGTAGAGATATAAAAGGAGGCTCTCAGTTCACAGACAGGGAGTTCAGGGAGACACATAGGGAGTCTGAAACAGACTGAGGCAGAGACATAGAGGCAGTTCAGCAGAAGAAGCCAGTATCAGATGGGAAAAGAGAGTCAGTTTGAAGCTGAACAAAGAAGTTCAGTTAAAAAAGTTGTAGGAGTCAGTCAGAGTCAGAAGAGTTCAGTCAGAAATAGTCAGCTGGCTAAGAAGGTCAGTTTGGACCAGCAGCTTGGAGAAGAGTTTGAGCCAAAACAGTGAGTGAGTTGGATCAGGCAGCCAGAAGAATCAGTTGAGTTCAGTACAGCTCCGAGTTCAGAAGGAGCTAGTCAGAGTGGCTCACTCAGTAGTAAGTCTCAGAGGTTGATTAAATAGTACAGAGATTAAAATCTAGTTCTAGGCAGATTAGATTGTACAGAGGCTAAAACCCTCAAAGGACCAGGGATTGAATCAGCCAAAGAATAAACTGCCTTTTGCCCTGAATCAATGCGCACAATACGCTAGTTTTTTCAAGTATGACATGACTCCAAATAAAACCTTATGAGCACACATGTTCCTGTGCATATGTATACACAACACACATTTTAAAAGACTGCAAAAATATACAAGGGAATGTCAGCAGCAGGATATTTGAAGATGTTTACTGTTGCCATCGTGGCTTTCTATGTTTTCCTAGGGTAACTTCTGATATTTTCCACAACCAACACAAAACAGGAAAAGTAACTTTTAGAGGGTGTCTTTGGACTGCTGTGGTTCCAGGCTGCTCTAAATTACCCTGAAAAAGCCAAGAGGAGCTACAACAATTACTGCCCGGAGCATACGAGGCTGTTTGATAAGCTTGCGGGCCTTCGTGCCACCCATGAATACAAGTGAGCAGAAGCGGGCTGAGGAAGGGATCGCCGGAGCAGAGTCAAAACAGAGCTGTTGCTTTTTATGCACGATGAGGAGCCTGAGGTCCGGGGAGGAGAGAGGACATCATTGCCTAGCCATGTCAAGGACCCAAACTATCTAGTAAGGAGTAACTCACCTTCAGAAAAGACTACTCCAGGAAGTCATATCCCGGAGAAATTTTTTTTAATTAAGTGCCTTGGCTTGCCAGTAGGTTATGTTTTATAATATTTGACAACGTCATCCTGCTCTTCTGAACCAGAGAGCTATATAAATATAATATGGTGGCACAGAGCACACAAAATCTGATCACTGAGGGGTATTTTAATTTATACGTACTGTCTGGAAGTCCTTTAAAACCAATTTCAGGAAAAGATTTAAGTTCCGAAAAGTTATGACAAATGTAAATTTTAATGTATGACCTCAGAGTTGCATTTACAGTATATTAGCAGTTTTGAATTAACTGATTCCTTACAGAAGACAAAGGAGGAGGTTTTAAATAAACCCTTAGGTAACTTCAAAATTCAATATAAAAGCCCCTGCTCTCCCCCATCTGAATACTGCTCTTCCCGTCTAAAACGCACCAGTACTGGTTGTGTGAAGACTTGGTGCTTAGGGAGGCTCAAAAATGCAGCTCATGAAAGTTACAGCATCGCGATGTCAGTATCTGTCATTCTTTGGTACATAAAATTAGACAGGAGAGAGAGGAGGGGAGGAGGAGGGGAGGAGGAGGGAGAGACAGAGACAGAGAGACTAAAGGGTGTATTGCCAAAACGAAAAGGACAACTGAAGACTTTTAATGCTCATTTGTTGAATGAATGTCCGTGAGAACTTTTATCATCTTCATCATTAAGCTTCATAAGAATTGCTCAGAGCGAGCACTACTGACACTTGTGGCTGGCAGATCATTTATGGGGAGTGGTCCTGGACATTGTTGGATGAGCAACAGCATCCCTAGTTTCTGCCCTGTGATGCCAATAGCACCTTGTGGGTCTTCCTTAGGGGAAGCAAATCATTCCCGGTTAAAAACCACAGGAGCAGATCTTAGGCATCCTTGACAAATTTACTGGAATGAGGGACTCTGATCCCCTTCTTATTAGAAGGAAGTGTTCACAACCTCCACCTCAGGGAACTCCTTAATCGATCACTTGAAAGGTGTCCTCACCAGCTAGAGTTCTGTTATCCAAATCACTGCTCAGTGCCAACAGTTCACTGAGCACCAGCTCAGCACTAGGAAAGGTGTGAGGGGCATTTTGAACTCAGGTCCATTGACAACACAGGGCGGGCGGGCTGTCTGGGTTGGCTTTGGGATACATGTGCCACTGGAGAAGTCATGGCAACACCTTAGAAGTCCTCAAGAGAAACAAAGTGTCCCTGTCAAGAAAGAGGCCCCACGCTTCCCTGGTGTTCTCTAAAATTCTTTGCCCTTTTTAGTAACTCTACACATTTCTAGTCAACATTTAAATGCTTTAGAAAGAAAGAAAAAGAAAAAAAAGAGAGCCAAAAAGCCTGAGCTATATTTGGCATGGAAAGGCCATCACTTTTCATGCTCTGGGGGTTTTGCAAGCAGAGTCATTACTGGAAGCTCTCAGGACACTTATGGACAGTCTCCTTAAACGTCTGACCTGCACGCCCTCCTAACACGATCTGTAATTTTATAATCCTCATAAATTCAAACCCAGAACTGACCTTTTCCAAATAAATGTGTACCACACAGAAATGCAGAAAAGGAAAGAGAGCAGAGAATATCTTGTTGGGCAATAAGGCTCAGAAATCGATTTAGGTTCATTAATAGATGTCCGGAACATGCTGGGTTTCCCAGCGGCCCCCTGCCCTCACCCCCAACAAAGCCGAGGCACAGATGGGAGGGGTTGGGCAGGGGTGTGTGTGTGTGTGTGTTGATTGGACAACAGAACGAAACACGCACACACACACACACACATACACGAACACGCAGGCACGCACAGAGGAAAAGCACGTTTGCCTGAGAACCAAGATGGCCAAAGTGACTTTCAAGTTTTTTGAGACTGTGGGGAGGAGAAGGCACCTCTAAGTCAATAAGGCGGCGACTCGCCTGGCTCTGCAGAGCCTGACAGCGGCTTGCACAAAACCCCTCCTGTGCGGAGCGGCGGAAACTCCCAATGAGATTAGTCGGTGTGTGTGTGCAGACATTACTTAGCAATGACTAAAGGGGCTCTCTCTTCCTGCAGCAGCCAGTGGAAAATTCAAGGAACATTTTTCCCCCTGCAGCAGCAGAATCCCTTTAACCCTCTCCCCAGCCAACTCCAAAAAGAACTCGGCCTCCCCCCACCCCCAACTGCCCCACCTCGGGCAGAGGACTGCAGGGAGTTAAAGGCCGGCAAGGGACTTTCAAGCGGGGAGGGTGGGAGAGGGACCGGCGGGGAAGGGGCGGGGGACCCTCGAACACTACAAAGGAAACTGTAAAAGGCGCAAATACATAAACCTGAGAAGCAGCAAACCACAGTTTCTTTGTGAGCTCCTCAGTGAGTCATTTTCAAGATGCTGTCTGCAGCCAGTTTCAAAGCGGAAGCGCACGGCAATTAGTCTTGCCGTTTCCAGACAAGCCAGAAACTCTCCCGACACTCGTTTTTTTTTTTTTTTCTTCTAAAAAGCCCCTTTTGCAGTTTCTGAAATAGCCTTTCTTGCTTCAACCCCCACCCGCCGCGTAACTGCAGCTTATACACGGAATGATTCAGTTCAGAAAACGTAACAAAACAGAGACATTTTAATTTTTTTTTAGCTCCCGCCCCCAATTTAATCCCCCCTCCTCCTAAAAAAAAAAAAAAAAAAGTTCCAATAACATTACAGGCCAGCAGGCAATTGGAAGTTAAAGAGCCCAGAGCTTCAGGATCATCCCTTGCAGGGCCCATCTCCCAAATCCGAATCTGGACCAGCGGACTCGGCTGGCTTTTAAATGTCCGTTTGACTGGGCGTGCGCCTGGGGCGGTGACCTGGGCGGGGGTCACCTGCCCAGCGAGAGTGGACGCAGCCCCGGGCCCCACATCCCCAAGACCCAAGTCCTCCAGCCGCGTCTCCATCCCTGTCCCCCTCCCGGGAGCCGAGCACCCGCGCCTCGGTGCCCACCCTGAAGGAATCCCGACCGCAGCCCCAGCTGGAGGTCAGCGGCGATCCAGCCTCTAGCCACCTCCACCATCCGGTCTCAGGGCCTTGGAGCCTGGCTGGCCAGCCTGTTGGGGTGCGGGAGCCTGCACGCCCGGCGTCCCCTTCCCTTGGCTTCGCAGCGCAGCCCCGGGGCCCGGCTCACGAACTCCCGCGGTGGCGGAGACAGAGCGCAGCATCCTCCCCCGCGAGGACGCACCCCCATCCTCCCCCACCACAGTCCGCAACCCACCCCACAGCGCCCACCGCCCCACCCCCACCAGCCAGAGAAAAGAAAGAAGAAGGAGGGGAAAAAAAAAAAAAAAAAAAAACTACCCCGAAGAAAACTTTGCAAGCGCCGGAGCAACAGGCAAACCGTCCTGCAACCTACCCAGATGTGGGGGAGCGTTTGGGAAGTCTTCTTGGGGAGATTTCTAGGAGGACCCTGGCGAAAGCCCCCGACTTTCCATGCTGACAGGCGTCTGCAGACGGTCTGTTGCTCTTGTAATGAGATCCTGATTTTTCCCCCTTTTTTTTTCTTTCTCTCGCTCCTCTTTTTTTTTTTTTTTTTTCTTTCCCCCTCTGGTGTGTGTGAGAGCAGGAAGTTGGAGCAGTCAGGCCGAGCCTGCTCACTTCCTTTACTGCATTATTCCCCAGGCGGTGTGCAGTCTGTGTAAACAGGCTTTTCCGCCCCGCGCCGCGCGCCCGGGCCGCGGCTGTGCGCCGGGGCTGCCCGCCCAGACCCGCGCATACCCCGGCGCCGGGCCCCGCGCCCGTCCGCACGCCCCGCGCGCCCCCGCGCCGCGCCCCCGCCGCGCCCGCCCCGCTTCCTGCTCGGCCACCCCAGAGGAGGAGCCTGGAGACCCGCTGGCCAGGCCGCCGCCCCTCCGTGCCGTGGGCTCCGTAGGCTCCGGGGCCCCGGAACCCCGAGTCGGGCATCACCCTGGGGTCGTGCCCTGCAAAGCTGGCCTGGGCGCGCTGGGCTCTGTGCGTAGGGGTGGAAGAGTTGGGGGCCAGGAGGGATCGCGAGTGGGGCTCAGGGCTCGGATGCTCTGGGTGCCCTGCAGCTTCTATTGGGACCCAGCGAGGTTAGGGTGAAAAGACGTAGGGGGTACACAAAGGGAGATGGGTGCTTCCTAGAGATGCCGTCGGATAGAATTACTGTCGGGGACTTATTTAACAGCAGCAATATAGTTAATAATAATAGTAATAATAATTTTAACCCAGCTTTAGAGTGGGGGGTCCTCTTTGAGAAAAACTTTTAAAAGAGCCACAAACTAGAAACCAGGTTTCTTTAAAAAAAAAAAAAGAGAGAGAGAGAGAGACAAAGTGGTTTAACAGACAGCGCCTTTCCATGCCTACTTAGGAGCACCAGGTGGCTTGAGACTCCGGAAGGGGCACCCTGTGGTCTCCAGACTGGACTCTCCGCCCCTGAGGGCACTGACCAGGGTCTGACTGGAGAGTTAGACATAGCTCTGAGGATGCAAGAGGGAATGGGTCTCTTAACAAACCTTTCACGCAGTTCCCCAAATTCCAGCCTTCTGCTTTGAACTCACCGCCTGCCTTCCAGAACCTTCCAGTCACGTGTCTTTCCTCTTAGGGGTTCAGACCAGTGGTTTTCAAACCTGATCATTCAGCATGTGGGTACAGGGGCTTGTTAAAACCCTAATTGGCCGTTCCCGGTCCCATCCCGTACCCCCCTCCCCTCCCCGCTGCCCGCCCAGCTTGTGTCTAGTCAGCTCGGGCTAGCAGAATCACATTGGGGTCTTGGAAAACTAGCCATGGCATGCTCACCTCACACCAGCACCAGTCTCCAGATTGGGGGTGGGAGGGGACCACATTCTGACCCCTCTTACTTTTTTCTCTAGTATTTGCTCTCTCTGAAAGATTACTTGTTTATCAGTATGTCATTACTATTAAAGGTCCGGGATTGGATTCATGGAATTATTAACACCTCCCCAACCTGCAAAGCTCCTATCAGAACACCTTGTTAAGGGGCCAACACTTTTGCTTAATAACTGATATGAATAACCTGTTGGTTGGGACCAGTCTCCCCAGTTCTCTGAGAAGAGACAATGGCCTGTGTGTTGGGGGGCAGGAGCAGGGATCAAGGTAAGAAGTGAAACAGAAGGAGGAGGTCTGGGAAAGGGGGCTGTTTACCAAACCCTGATTTTCCACAGCTAATTTTCCACTTTGGAGATTATCATAAAATCCCTAGTTGGCTTCTCCTGTCACTCAGCAGAACTCAGACTGTGTCCCTATATGATCCAGCTGTCTGTGAGAACTGAATATAGAATGTAAACTTACCATCCAACTCAGAAGCACACACACTTAGGAACACATGTTGCTTTTTATTTTAGTAAGTTTGTGCCTGGAAAAAGCCAGTCTGAAAGGCTACCTGCTGTACGGTTCCAGCTCTTCCAGAAAAGGCAGAACCATGGGGGCAGTGAACAAGTTGTGGTCACCAGGGGCTGGGGACAGGGAGAGATGAATAGGCAGAACAAGATTCTAGGGCCAGTCATGAACTGTTCTGTGTGATGCTACAGAGTGGTGGGTTGATGTGATCGCACATTTGTCAAAACCCACAGGTTGTCATCGGAAGTGAGCCCTCCAGTGAAGTGTGAGCTTCAGGGGACAGTGTGGCAAGGCAGGTTCATCGTTTTTAAGTTGCACACCACTCTCTTGGATGGGGAAGATTGCTGAGGGCGGGGAGGGGGCGTTATAGACACAATACCTATATGGCAGCTCATAAAGAAAGCTCTAGAAATCTGTGCAGGGCTTGCTAGAGATTTGGCTTGGAGTCAAAGGACTTGCCTAGAATATAAAAAGCCATGAGTTCAATCCTGGGGAGGGGGGATTACAGGTGGATAAGGAAGCATCGTTAGAGTGGGAGAAGAAACCAAACCATAATATTGTAGAACAGAACAGAGTGAATATTAGACACTTGGGGATCGGTGATTTCTGAGGAGAAACCACAATGTGGTTGTCCATCATTGGCTTCAGTGTGTGGGGTATGGCAGGGGTTAGTGCTTGGGAATGGACAACCAAATGGGGTGACAGGAAGCGGGCCCACTCTGAGGAACATGTTCACTGGAGAGTTTCCTGAGTTGTGCTTCTTTGACCAAACTATCCAGCCTCACAGATCGTGAACAAGCATCCATTTCTAGCATTTGTGTTTTGTTTTTTTTTTACAGTGAAAGCCAAATTTACATTAAAGCAACATGAATTATGAACTAGGGTTTAAAAATGTTGGTGATTTTCTTCTAAAAGCACATTTAAAGGAGTTTCATAGACTTGTGGGTGGCCTCAGGAAGGTTGGTCTTCCTACTCCTGTGGACACAGAGGGCTCTGGGGATGCTGAGAAGCACGGATTTGGGTTTGGATTGTTTCAACTGCAGCTCAGGAGTCTACTGCCTGTTTCTGTGCAGCTAGGGTGAAGAAGATTCTCTTTTTTCTTTTGTAATTGCAGTTTTTAAAAAAAAAATAGCAAAATCTGCTGGGCTTAAGTGGAATAAGTGGAATGGTTTGCTTCTTTCTCTTTTTAATTGTAGCTTTGAAAATACAACAATAAAATGTACCTGTTTCCAATGTCTAGTTCGGTCATGTTAAGTGTGTTTGCCTTGTTAGAGAGCTGATCCGCAGAACACATTCATCTTGTTGAACTGAAACACTATAACCATTAGGCCCAACCTCTCCCCCTCCTTCGCTCTACACAAAGCCTTTGGCAAGCCTCGTTCTACTTCTTGCTTCTATGAATTTGAGAGATGCTTCATGTAAGTGGAATAATATCGTATTTGTCTCTCCTCAACTGGCTTATTTCAGTTAGCGGAATGTCTTTCCGGCTGAGACCGAATACTTTTCCAGTATGTGTATAGACACCATTGATGGGCATTTGGGTTGTTTCTGTCTCTTGGCTACTGGGAATAGTAAGAGTTTATTTACTTTTATTTATTTTTCTGATGCTGGGGATCAAGTCCAAGGCCTCATACGGATTAGATAAGAACTCTCCTTACGTACAGGGCTTCATGCCAAGCCCGAGAATTTATCTTTTTAAATGGTTGAAAACAAAAATTTTCAAGAGCTGCATTTTATAATATGTGCACATTACATAAAACTCAATTTCAGCATCCATGAAGTTTCAGTGGGACATATGCTTGCTTATCCATTTATACATTGTCTTACATTTGTTTGAACTACAATGGAATAGATTAAAAGCTGTGATAGAGACCATATGGTCCATACAGTATTTCCCTTCTGGTTCTTTACAGGAAGCATTTGCCTACCACTGGCTTAGCCAAATGAAATTATGCATACTTTGTTGTTTGTTTGTTTTTGTGGGGGTGGGGAGCGGTGTTTTGGCGTACTGTCTGTTTGATTGGGGTTTGCTTTTTGACTTTTGAGATAGGGTCTGGCTACACAGCCTGGCTTAGGTTAAGAAACCTAGCTCAGGTTTCTTATCCTCCTGCCTCAGCCTCCCGAGTGTTGGGATCGTAAGCATATACTACTGGTAATGACTTGGCTTTCCAGCCTTTCTTCCATGTTCCGCAGTGTTGATTGTTGTTGTTGAACACCCCATGATCCCTGGATTGTTACAGCCTCTCCCTCTCTGCCCTTGCCCACTTCACGCTGGCTGGGCGAAAAGGGAGGTCAGGAGCGGGAGCTGGGGAGGAGAGGTAGCAGGGAAGGAGGATGTGGGCTCAGACCAACCGCGGTATCCAAATCTCAGCGCAGAAAACCGAATGAACCAGATGCAATGAATCAGGCCTCAGGACTTCTTCTGGTGGAAGCAGAGATCGCTTTAATGCAGGGTATATGTTACATATATGGGGCCACAAGCAGGGGAAGGTCTTTGGTACCCGGGGCTGGGATCCATTGGCTCAGACAAGGATATTGGGGTAGCCTTATTTGCATGTGGGGCTCAAGTCTAAGGGTCAAGGTCTTGCAAAGGCACCTTCTGCACAAGGTGTGGTCTCACAGAGAAAAGGAAGAAGGCGCCTTATCAGTGAATGGACTCATCCCTAGGTTTTCAGCTACAGGACAGATAAGCACCAACCAAGCCACATTCCTTTTGCTTCTGTGAAGCAGGCAATATTTAATATTTAGCTAAGTTCTGGCCAGGGCCAAAGTGAGGAGCAGCTGAATGCCTACCGTACTCATCTCCTGGGATGGTGTGGGGTTCCAAGCTGCTTTGACCCATTCTTAGTTCTATGACAGTCCCACGCATCAGAAGGCCTATATTTGCCATATCAGATGAAAATCTTAGCGTCTCTAACATCCTTCGAATCTGAGAATTTCATCTTCACAGTAAGATGATCTGTGCTTCATTTAATTCCTCTTATTTTGTCTTTCAAAGAGGTGAAAAGTAGCTGGCTCTCCCATTCATTGCCCTGGAATGTCAAGACTCGTAGTTCAAGATTCCCTTCAAGATTGGTAGTCTCTGAACAGACCTGAACCTAGTTCCCGATGGCCCCTGATCCTGTTATCACATCAGAGTGCATGGGGCCTCACCCCTGGGAGGCTGTTGTCAAACCCAGGCATTTGTATCTCTCCAAAACTCACCCAGGCCACCTTTGTCTTTGCAAAGTGCTTGTAAGTATTTTGCCCATCCCTTACTCATCTCAAATCCAGCCTCCAAGATCAACCAGGTAAAACCCCTGGACCATTTCTACGTACCCATACACTATTGTGTTTGAACTTGGCAGGGACCAATTGAATAAATTCGTTCCTACAGGTCAAATTCTTTAATTAAATAATTTGTCTCTGCCCTGTGGGTCAGATTCTTAGAGAGGGAAATATGACCTTTTTGCTCTTGTAGCTACTATCCATCGTGTCTGGATGATAGATAGAAACCCTTGTGTTCAAACTCTGCTGCCAATTCACAATATGTGATGCAGCTTGGGCCCACCATTCACTGGTTCCTGGGGTGTGTAGTAATACTCAGCCTCCCACACCGGATCCACTGTAGTGATCCCAGCTTCAGTGTGTGCCTGCTCTTGCTGTGCACACCCAAAGCATCTTACCTCCATTAAATCAAATGGAAAGCAGAGACTGATATGGTAGCACACTCCTGTAATGCCAGAAGGTCAGTTGACCTAAAGGTCAGCCTGGACTGTAGAGCCAGACACTGTTCCGATAGATAGATAGATAGATAGATAGATAGATAGATAGATAGATAGATAGATTTTTTTTTAAAAAAAACAAGCTAACACAAGTAAAACAAAGCACAAGACCACAAGCATGGCAAAGGACCAGACTCACATTTGGCTGGGGTTGTGTGGCATGATCGTCTTGGAAATAGTATTTCCAATAACACCTTGCTGCATATACCAGATCAATTTCTTATGAATTAATATGATGCTTTGACTTCTGGTTTCAGTCCATGTTAGCACAAATACCCAAGAATAAATCCCTCGGATGAATGAATCTGAAAGACAGTTTGTCCATTTGATTCCATTATGGCGCTGAGTTATTTATGTAAGTCACTCTCCTATGAATCCTTTACCTATAAAACCAACTTAAAAAGTGATCACCTGTTTGTTTTTTATTTATTTGCTATGTGTTTGTGCACGTGTATGCATGTGTACAGGTCAGACAACAAATTTTAAGAAGCAGTTCTCTCTTTCCCCCTCGTTTTGAGTCAGGGTCTCTCTTGTTTCTGCCACAGCTCTGCAAACTCTAGGCTCGATAGCCCATGAGATTCTGGCTGATTCTCCAGACTGACTTCCATCTGACCACAGGAGTGTTGGGATTACAGATGAGTGTGCCATGCTATTCAGCTTTCTGTGTGAGTTCCAGGGACTGAACTCAGGTTGTTGGGCTTACCTAGCAAATGCCTCTACCCAGGGAGCCATTGCACTTTTTACCCAGTGGGCCATCTCCCGGCCATGCTGGCTTTGTTGTGGTTGCATTAACCTACGGACCATAAGAATAGGTATATTGTGTGATGAAGCTTTACAACGGTGCAGCACAGACGTGAACAGCCATCAGAGGGATAACAACTAATGGGGGAACTAAAACATTTCAAATTTTTAAATGTTTAAGTTGACTGAAATTGATTGGTATTCTGTATTCTCAGACTCCCTCTCCCACTCCCCCCCCCCACCTCCGTCAATCCACATTTGTGTCATTAGAAAGAAGGAAGGAAAAACACATAGTGACAGGAGTGTCCAGCTCCCTGAACTGCGAGTCACGGCCATCATTTCCAGAACAAAACAGTAGAGGCCCCGCCCAGACTGGTCAAAATCACTTCCTATTCGACCTAAGTGTGGTAAGCCGGGAAAGCACAAACGGACTCAGCTCTCAGCGATGCCCTGGGTACCCATGCTAACAGCTAGGTTGGATTTTAGACCCGAAGGTCAAGAAAATGGAGGATTTTCTCTTTTGTTTTGATCCTAGAACTTGCTGGACCAGGCTTTACAGGAAACTGCAGTCTTTTTTTCCCCTCACTTTCTCCAATTACCGGAAGCTCAGGAAATACCACGGAAGGCAGGATGCCATGCTGTGGGTTCGAGGCAAAGATGGGGAAAGTATGGTTTGAGGTTTCAAGACCAATACTTTAATGATGGAAAAAGCTAAGGGGTTATGAGTTCAGTGTCGTGTGACATTGAAAAGATCCCTGACATTCAAATGGCAGTAGTTAGAACGGTGAAGGAAGGTCTCAGGCCAACCAGGCTGGCAGGGAGAACGGCAGAGAGGGGGTAAGGAACACAGAGAAACTCCAAAACACAAGCCCAATGATGGAGTTCCTCTTCCTTCTCAACAGCCTGCTCGGGCTGGCTCAATTATCTATGGAGGCAGGGCCAAGAGAGAAAATCAAAAGGAAAGAGACACTGTCACTGTGAGGGGCGGTGGGGAGAGCCAGACACTGTTCTTTGGGGCCCAGCACACAGATGAGCAGAGGGCATTTTCTTTACTTTGATACTGTAGAATCTGGTATTTCCTGTAACTCGGAGTAACTAGGGAAGGGGCGGGGACAGGCCTCAGAATCTCATTCTAGAGTTTGGATCCCCAGAACCAGTGTGAAAACTGGGCAGGCATGGCAATTCACCCAGCCAGCAGGAGGTAGAAACAGAATCCCTGGAGCTAGCTGGCTCAGAAAAGGCTCACTGTTCAGTGAGAGACCTTCCCTTGATATGTAAGATGGAAAGAGGTCAAGGAAGACACCTGGTGCTAACTTTGGGCCCCTACACATTCATACACAACTGCACCTGTAGAAACATGGGAACATTCACACACACACACACACACACACACACACACACACACACACGGAAAAAAAAAAACTCTGAAGACTGTTTGAGGGAGGTAGGTATTGAGTTCCCATGGGAGCATACATTGCTTAAGCAATGTCACAATGTTGTCTCAAGGCCTCCTAAGTACCTGGGACACTGATAAGCTACAGCATCCCAAGGTGAAGGCGATGAGAAAGGCCATTCTGTAGGCTCCCTGAGGTTTGCAGGTAAGGATGTTTACTGATACTGTGCTATGGGACTACCTTAAATTAACTAACTTCATAAACCACTGTGAGGGCTCTGGAGACAGGACATGCCAGGTAGTTAAGTTCTGAACGAATGTGTCGTTTGACATAGGCATGGCCATGTCAAGGATCCCAAGGCCTTGGACCCACAAAAAAATAGCAAGGCCTTCCCTGGGCTGGGCTCAGGGAAATGGCAAAGCCTTCCTCTGGTCCATGGATGCACATTGCTAGTGCGTGCAGGAAATGTCCAGCATAGATCTCCACCACATACCATGTTGATGGCCCAAAGACTGCCCTCCTGCAGACTGTCCCAACCAAGATCATCTAACCTTGCCTCCTCCGTCGGCCGCGCACAATAACCACGCCTCCTCACTCAACTGCACACAGTTCAAGACTGAGCTTCTGGGCTGCTACAGCTTCTCCATCTGAGAACTCCGCTTTTCTGCCTGTCACTCTGGATCTGTGATGTTGTCTGCTCTTCAGTCTTGTTCATTTTCTCTAAAAAACCGTATCAAAAGTGCCTACAGCTCCCCATCTTCCTTTGTCCTATATAGAATGGCATTGATGTTATTCTTGAGTATTTATTTATCTTCGGCTCTTCCTTTCTGGTGCTTAGCTAGAGCTCTGTCTCTGAACCTGAGATTTTATACTCTGCGTGGCTTCTGTACATACACATGCTAGTAAATCCGTTGTAGACTTTTCCCTGTTAGTTTGTCGTGACTTTTACTCCATTGTCTTTAGTTTTTACTCCTGTGGAGAGTAAGTTTGAATTTCCTTGCAGTGGGAAGTGGCAGAGGTTAAAGCTCTAGTGGGTCCACACAAGGATGTTCAAAGGAAATGCGTGCAAGGTCAAGGGTAAGGAGGCTAAAGCTTCGTTTAACCTTTGTTTTGGTTCTCTGCAGCAAAGCCTAACACAGAACGTAAACATCACTCAGCCCCATTCCTTTGAAGGCAGTAAACTGGTTTCATCGTGTCAGCTACAAAAGGCCTAAAGCCTGTAGGTTAAAGCACCAACAACTCTAGTTACTGACAACTATATGGGTCAGAAACGCCGGCTGGGCTCCGTCGCGTGGCTGTTCTGCTGACGGTGTGAGGTTCACTTATTTGACAGTGTCCATCTAGTAAATTAACTGGGTTTGATGATCCAAGGTGGTGTCTCCACATCTGGTGGTTGGTATGGGCTCTTGTCTGAACCTTCTTTTCAGGTGATATTTCACTCTCAATGAGAGTAGTTCATGCTCGATCTTTCTTCCACAGGCAATTAGAAAGAGAGGTAGATAGAAGCTCTGACGGCTCAGCCCCAAACATCGCGCCCCTTGTACTACGTTCTTTAGATCATGTCACGTCATGGAACCAGGCCCCTCCTCCAGAGGTAATCCACTCCTTAATAGGAGAAAAGCAAAACCACGTAGCAAAGATGGACAAGCAAGCAATGATGGGAGAAACTGTGGACATTTTTGCACACATTCTATGCAGGGGCCTTGAGGCTCACGGGACGTAAGACACACATAAGTTAAGTTCTTTTGTCAAGTTCGTAGAGAACCCATGTCATACCCAAAGTGGGAACTCAGGTCTCCTGCCCCTCAGTCCAGTGTATTCATACCTTCAAGGACTTCTTCCAGCGTATCCTCTGAACTTCTCATCCAAGCGCAGAGACCACGCCAGACCATTGAGCCTTCCCGCATCTCGGGATTTCTCTCTCTAGGTGGCCATATGGCGCAAATGCCGACTTTAAACAGAACGCCAGAGCCCTATTGTTGAGGCTGGTTGTAGCTTTTTGGCTCTATGAATCTCCTAAATTGGAATCTCCACTTCCAAGAGATTCTTCTACCAGGCCACAGCTAGATATTTACAGCCAAATCTTCATTGGATTCTGCTGTAGACATTTCATCAAATAGAGCTTTAACAGGTGTGATTCTTTTTCTTGAGGCAGTATGTCCAAGGGGGATTTACTCCAAGTACATCCTGGAAGATGCATAAGCAAATCTTTTGCGTACAGTAGCACTACAATCATCTGCTCACCCGAATCTCTTCTGAGAGTTTCTCAGTCCCAGCACCCACCCCGAGTGGCTTACAAGCTCCTATCACTCCAGTTCCAGGGGAATCTGACTCCCCTCTCTCGCCTCCGAGGGCATTGCACCCATGTGCACTAACACACACGTCCAGTTGTACACGCATACACATAATTTAAAAATAAAAGATAAATCTTAAAATTCTGTTCCGTTTCAGGCGCCATGAGATGCCAGCTTTTCTACAAAGTTGGTCCCACCCTCTTCAGGGAGAGCCAATGCATCCCTGCTCAGTACGGTCTGTATGTGTCTTCTGGCTTCTCCCACGCTTATCGCTCTGTGTACTAATTCCGTGTCTCTGTGGTTGGCTTTCCCACTAGACTGTGCTGTGAGGGCAAGGACGAAGGGCGCTGCTCTTCCTGTGCCCGCGGTGTTGTGTGGCAGTCCGTGCCCATGCTTATTGTTTGCTGAACTTTTGCCACTGTAACAGGATACCTGAGGCCCTCAACTCATAAGAAGAGAGACTTGTCTTTTTTCTCAGTTTTGAAAATTGCAGTCTGTGGTTCATAGACACTGTTTCTTAATGGCCTGTGGCAAGCCAACACATCACGGTGGGAGTGTGTGGTGGAACCTCCTTGCCACATGGCCAGGGAGCCAGGAAGAGGAGGTGAAAGAGGCCAGGGCCACTCCCTTTCAGTTGACTTTTACTCTTCTCATCTCTGAAGGTCCCAACGTCTCCCAGTAGTGCCACCCTAGGGCCAAAGCTTTGAATGCCCAAGTCTTTGGGGGGAACGTTTAAGATCCAAAACATAACAGAACTAACTGTCCAAGTAAATTTGGATGCAGGAAATAATTCCAATTTCCCAGGCAAAATCGGCACGTTTTACCGAGACTGCTGTGTGTCTTCTACAGTCTCTGTGAAGGCTGTTTCTATTGTGTTTATCTCAGTTCCGGGGCTGCAGGCAGAACTCCCCCTCAACATTCTGTCTTTCCTCCATCAGCAGCCCCAGTGCTAATCGTATGAGGCACATGCTTCTGTCTATAGCCATTCTATTACTGTGCTCCGTCCCTAATAAGAGAGGCACCTGTTCGTTCATTCGCTTATTCCAAGGCCTGGAGAGACGCCTTGGTGATTAAAAGCACTTCGTGCTTTTACAGAAAAGCTGAGTTTGTACCCAATATCCACCGTGGGCAGCTTAGGCACACCTCCTGTAACTCGAGCTCCAGGGGATCACATGCCCTCACACAACACAGACCCACACACAGACACACAAATCACATACTCACATAATTAAAAAAAAAAAAAAAAAAGCTCCGTGCTGGAGACATGGCTCAACAGTTAAGAGCACTGGCTTTCCTTTCAGAGGATCCGGGGGTCCAATTCCCAGCACCCACAAGGCAGCTCACAGCTGGAGTTGATTGCTCCAGCTCCAGGGGATCTGTTACCCTCACAAAGATATGAGGCAGGCAAAACAGCAATGCGCATAAAATAAAAATAAATAATTCTTAAAAAATTGAAAATGTCAGAGAGATAAAATGAGAGCACGAGGACTTGATAAAAGATTGTTATTATATTCTGGACAAGCATAGAGGGAGCTTAGAGCAGGTGCCTGGCTGTAGAAATGGGGACAAGGGCAGCTGTTCTACACAGAGCAGGCAGCAGACTCTCTGCTCACGCTCCATTCCACTCTGTACAGCCGGGAGAACTCTCAGGGATGCCACGGCATGCCTAGAACCCATGAGAATGCATATGCTGTACTCCGAGGTCCCCGGAACTGAGCAGTAGCATACCAAACTCCTCATGACTTTTCTGTGGACTCAGCCACACAAGGACAGCCCTGTGGAGTTCTGGGGAGACCAGCTGTCCCAGGACCCTGAAGATCAAGGGCTACCAGCTGCCTTGACGGTCAGTTCCCACTCCATTTCTCTGAGCCTATGTCTCTGTCTTAGTCTCAGTGTCTCTGAGTGTCTCCCTGTGATCTCAACTGGGGAAATAGTCTTACTGCTGCTGTTTCCAGAACTATTGAACTGTGGCAAGAGAGCTAGCTAACATAACCTGAGGCCAAGTGCCTCTGCTGGCCCTTCCCAATCCTCCAGACAACTAACCTCCAGCACAACAGCCTTCTTTCTCCGGGGGGTTAGAGGGAGTTTTCCCCTGCCTATCCAGCCCCTCCTTCAACTCAACAGTTCTAACACCACTTCCTGCTAGGAGCCATCCCCGAGGACTGTCTGCCGGTCCCTGTGTGTGCCCCGAATTAAATGCGTTCAAAGCACCAGGGAACTTTTCTTCACAGGATTCACGGCAGTCAAAGTTTTATACTTACTTAACTCAGTAAAATGGGAATGCTTGAACCACAGCTCAAATTGGCTAGTAAATAGTCTGATTGTTTTTCTTCTTCTTCCATTTCTGCTATAGTGGCATTGTGGGTGGGAGAAACTTAAACTGTCTATTGGAAGGTATCAGCCTCTTCCGTTTTAAAAACCATCTGTTTCCCCCTAAATAATCAGCTAATTCAAAGATGAAAATTCCTATCAGGGTTGTTTCCTGGCTTTCCCTCCCTCCTCAGGCTCCAGGGAGGGACCTCTGGCTGCAGGGTCAGAAGCTGGCTGTCAGAGCGTCGGGCAGGGCTTGAGTGGGCCGAAGGGTGTCACTTCTGATTCTGCTCAGGGAGAGCTCAGCACCTTCCTCTGCCCTGCTCAGCTCAGCACTTTGGCCTTGGACCCCTAAGAACAGCATCCGCCTTTAGGATGGACGGGACTAGCTATGCCTCTAACCCCTGGCCAAGCAGTCACACTTGAGGTTAGGGTAGCAATATCCTTGACCCACCAGCCCTCAAGTCTACATCCTCAGATGGCTTGAGAGAACAGACAGAGCAGTGGCTCTCACCCTTCCTAATGCTCCAATCCTTTAGTCCAGTTCCTCATGCTGTGGTGATCCCCAACCATAAAACTATTTTCGTTGCTACTTCATAACTATAATTCAGCTATGGTTATGAATCACAACGTAAATATCTGATATGCAGATGGTCTTAGGTGACCCCTGTGAAAGGATCAATTGTTCTCGAAAAGGCTCTCGTCTCACAGGTTCGGAAATGTTGATCTGTAGGAAGTTCTTTGTCTCCTATAGCCCACACATACACCAAGAGGAAACAAGGCAATCTAAGGCTCTTCTCACTGAAGAGACTGGACCGTGGCTGCCCCGTGGATTTGTGGATTTATGGGATGTCTAAAGAGAATTTTCTTTAGCTTCTAAGAAGACAGCAGAGCTCAGTTGACTTCCCTTCTGCCACCTGGACACTGCACATCCCTGGGGCTTGCTCAGAGGACCCGATAGCAAAGACACCCTTCTGACTTCTGCCTCTGTCTCCCTTTCCCTGTACTCCATCTGCTGAACAACACTACAGTCTCTGTTGCAAGAGACCACAGTTAAGTTTTTCCTCTCCCAATAGAAAGGCAACCTGCTGGAAATTAACCTCTGTCTCCCCCTCCCCATGCTTTCCATCCCTCTCCCCCATGACCAACGTCATCCAGGAACAGCAGTTTTCTTCCCCTTCCCCAAACTTGTCTTTTAAGATTGACCCTAACAGCTGAGTAATGTCCTGTGCTGTCCTACCTGGCATCCACCATCTCTGAATCCACCCACTCCAGGGGTCAGGGACTACACGGTTGTCAGGAAACAAAACCACCTAACTTGCTGTTTTGTATTGTTTTACAGCCAAGCTCCTAGTTGGCAATTTGCAGGCCTCTGGGTCAGCACCGTCTGCTTCACAACTAACAATATATTTTGTCTCATGATTTACACGAAATAAGCCACAAAATACCAAGGCTTTCAGAGACTGTTTAGTACCGTTAGTCCCTTTGTTTCAGAAGGACCCTCTCCTTTATTTCAGAAGGGTTTCATGCCCTTCAAGGTTTATGCGTTAGGAATCTGATTCCGAATCAATACCATTGAGAGACAGAACTTCCCTGAAGTGACTGGGTTTTGAGGGCTCTGTTCTCACGGGTAGATTTACAATGGCAAAACTAGGTTCCTGAACAAGCAACGTTTCCCCCCCTCCCCCCTTTTTTTGTGCTATGAGATAGTATAACAAGGAGACCTCCCCCATATATGTGCTGGCACCTTGATGGTGGACTTTCTAATTTGCAGGAACATGAATATGTTTCTCTTGTTTATATATTATCCTGCCTCTGGCATTCTGTGATGGGAGAGAGGAGCAAAACAGCAAAAACGAAAACAAAACAAAACAAAACAAAAAATAAACCAAAGCTTAGGGTAATGAGACTTAGTGTTCAAAGTCACAAACAATGGCAGGTTTGGGTCTGAAACCTCCAGTGTCCCTGCTTGCTATTTTTATTTCTCCTTTCCAAGTCACTGCATTTGTGAGCTGCTGCTTGCTTGGGATCTCATCTGCCTGTGGCTCTTAGAACAGAATTAGAGTGTTCCAAGAAAACTGGTTACCTTGATAGATGAGCTGGTAGATGGATATAGAACTGTGCCATTATCAGAATGGAAATAACCTAACTTTTATGATTAAAAAACTATACCTTGTCATTATATACAAAATCGTAAAGAGACTGCCTACTGTGTTCCTAACGTTTAACCCAGTGACAATAAGCACTGAGTTCTTTTGAATTCACATTGACTAAAAAAATTTTAAGCAGGGTGGCAGTGATGCACGCCTTTAATCCCAGCAATCAGGAGGCAGAGGCAGGCAGAGCTCTGTGAGTTCGAGGCCAGCCTGGTCTACAGAGTGAGTTCCAGGACAGCCAGAGTTTCCACAGAGGAACCCTGTCTTGGAAGAAAAAAAAAGATTTTTATAAAAAAAATTAAAAATGGTACCACCAGAAATACTTATAATTTATATTTTATTGTACATGCCCACAACTTGCTCACATACAAACTCATGTTCTTTAAAAAGCAGGACGTATATTTATTATTCCCTTTGTAAATTCTTTAAACAAACCTAAATGGGCAAATAAGTAGTGACTCATTCAAGGTCTCTACTTGGGAGGTGGTGTTCTTCCTTCAGTGATTTATTGTTGCTGATACACCCAAGGACTTGCTTTCCAGGATTGTTGCTAGTTATTTTCTCTGTAAGAATAAATATTCATTCTCTGATGAATTCCATTTTGTAACAGCAGTATCATTTGGAAAATGGAGGGAAAATTTTATTTTGGATCAAAATAAAATTTGACAATGAAACAATATAAGAATCTTTTCCTAAGTGGCTCGTAAACTGGCTTTGGCCATTAGCCCCTGAAAGGAGTTTCCAAAACGCTTCCTGCAGCGCTGTGCAGGGAAAGGTGCAGGTCTTCCGTGGGGCATCTCAGCTGCTGATTTGCGTCTAAATGCAAAAGTTCCAGACGATGAGGTATAAAGACAATTCCATTGGTTTACGATGTCTTCACAATATTGGACGTTTGTAGGAAATTGAGAAGAATTTCTTTTAATAACCAGAACACCTTTTTTTTCTCCAAGTGTAAATTACACGTCTTATGATTTAGGTTTGAGGGGAATCCGACTCTTGGTTCAGTTGTTGAAGCTTTAACTGTGTTCAGGTTGCTCTGGCTCAATCCTGACCGTTCTCCTTTAATTGGTCTTAGTGTAGTTCACAAGGGAAACGACCCTCCCTACCATGGACTTCTGGACCCCCATAACCGTGTGCTGTTAGAATAACAACAATGACCTTTCACCCTTGTTTAAGAAAGAAAAAAGTTAGAATGGGCTCTGACTTCTCTTGACTGGCCTATGTTAATTATACCTAAGAATCATTCGTTGGCGTTTTCATGGGTGCGTCTGATGCGTTTTGACTGTTACCGCCTGTTGCCCCGCCCCTCATTCTCTTTCTCTTTCCATCTTCTCTCCCTTCTGCTTCCGTGCCTTCCTTTCCATTTTCCGCACTGCATCCCTTTTCATGACTAGTCTAACGAGGACGCACAGACGTCAATGTCTACCGGACCCGGGTGGGTAACAGATAAGTGGCCGCAGCAGGCGCACTAGCTCCTACGAGCCCGGGAAGCAGCAAAGCCCGCAGCTCCGCGTTGCAGGTCAGGCGGTAGGGAATAGAGGGGACTGGGGTAAGCCCGAGAAAGGGGCTGGCTTTTGCCCTGGAGAACCAAACTCATGACTACTTACATTTTTTTTTTTTGACAAGCCGGAAAATCAGTTTGCTCGCTTTTTGATCTTTCCTCTCCGATATTCTTTTGGTGTCAGCAATATTTCAAAACATGTTCTAGTAAGTAGCTATTAATCCGGAACTAGGGCACGTGGTTCAGATCCTGCCTCTGTCATAGTTGGTGTCACCTAAGCAAACGAACAAAACTCTCTGTGCCTCAGTCTTCATCTTCTCTAGGGTAGAAGTGGTCATAATACTGCTTCCATCGTAGGTCTGAGACGAAAGATGAGGAAGTTGGCAAATATCAAGAGACATTTAAACACACACACACTCGCACGGCCTCGGATGCTTTAAAACGAGAGAAGCTTCTGGATGGGCTACATAAAACAATTCTATCACTCTGGTCTAGAGTCAGGAAAGAAAGGTTTTCTCAACCAGAGACAGTGTAGAAACTCAGACTAACCACCTCAGCCTTTTCCAAAACACACAGAAATGTGTAATGGTCTGAAAAGGTCAAAGTGACCCTTAACAACGCTCCAGTTTAGTACTAGACACACTGTCTCACCAGTCATGCAGCGTGCCAACAGGAAGGGGGCTTTTCCACGTGTCCTGGAGGGACTGTATAACCAAGGCTAGTCCTTAACATAGCAAAATACGAGCTCCATGCCCTCTTGGCCAACTCCACTGCTGACTCGGTCACGGTAATCCTCCAGCCTCCCCTGGGGAGGGGTCTCAGAGTTGGTACCCTGCCTCAGCTTCCTGGCCTGGCACTTGTCTGACTGGTTAGTACCCACACCGAACCAGTTGTTAAATGTCTTGTTCACCTCCTCCCCCCATGCCTGAGAGTAACAATGTCAAACAAATTGCTGACTTAACCACTAAAAGGTTTGTTTCTCTTAAGCTTATTAACTTCTCTGTAAAATGGAGACGATATTAGTAACTTCCTGTTGAGTTGTTTTGATGAATGAGGGAATCTGTGTAAGATACTTAGCGCAGTGCCTGAAAGCTGGCATTCCCTCTCACCACCCCCACAATAATACTACTGCTCTACCACCAGCCGGAAGGCATGAACCAGGGTGACTTTTCACCATCAGGAAGACAGTCTGGGTCATGTGGGTGTAAGAGAGAAGGCCTATGGACTTCATATATGTTCAAGGTTTTAATGATAAAAATATTTAAGCAAATATAAACAACATAAACCAATCCTATTTCTGCTTCTATATAATGTGTTGAAATAGGATTATTTAAGAAGAAACTTCTAGGTGAACAGGGTATAGCTTGACCCCTTCTTGTCACTATGGGGCCGGCATCCTTCTAAATGCAGCCCAGACCACACCTCATCCAGGAAGCCCCCACCACTCCTGACACAGCACCAGCGCATTGCTCCTACACTCTCCCACTCGGCCTTCCCCTTGGGCAGTTCGTGGTGACAAATCTTGCTTCCTGGTGATGAACGATTCTGTACTTGGACGTAGAACTTCTCAGGACAGTGTATCTGCCTGTGCCTATGTGTGTCATGCCCAGCCCAGACCCACCCCAGCCTTCAGCAAATGTCACGCTGCCTGGCCATGGTTAAGTGCTCCTAAGCATTTGTTGAGTGGCTGTGTGGGTGCCGTGGATGGCTGAAGACAACGGGGAGCAGACAAAGCATGCTAAGGTTCAGAGCCAAGAGCAGGGTAGAAAGCACCCAAGAGTTGGCTGGAAAGGACCCTTCTGGAAAGGTAGCAAGGGAAGAATGATGGAGAGCCAAATCCAGTAGTCTCTATGCAGACAGAAGAAAATGGGGTCTTGGTTTAGGAGATGCTGGAGTGTCTGCTCAGGTGTTTAGAGGTCTCCCACTCCGAGGCCTGCTGGTCTCAGGGTGAGGCAGAAGTGACCTCTCATTCAGCCATGGGGAGCAGAGCTCAGGATTCCAGGAAACTCCCTCTTCTGCTTACCGTTCTCAACAAAACTCACCTCCAAATTGAAGGCAGCAGTCAGGCTATGCTTAGAAAGGTGGTTCCTCACCCATGCCGCTCTCTTATATGGAGCTAAGAACCTCCACAGCTCTCCCTGGGAGTAGTTTTTAATTAAAAGGAGCTGGCCTCAGATGTCCAAGGCTACTGGAGCTGGAGTCTGTACATTACACATTGCTGGACTCAAGGCATAGCTGGCGGGCATGCTCCCACACAGCTGGAAGTGGTTATTGCAGGATTAAAATGTACCAAGTAACAAAAGAGCCACCATCTGACACAGAGGTGGGTGATCTCCCTCAGCACGCCCACGAGGAGGTCTCCAGGGTCCTTTCAGATGAGGTAAGGCAATGCCTTGCTGCTAAATGTACTGAAGCCCACCCCAATTGTCCTTACATTTTAATTCAGTGCCCAGCATCCCATATAAAAGAAGGGATGGATGGATGGATGGATGGATGGATGGATGGATGGATAGAATCAACAGTTGTTCAATGTGTGTGTGTGTGTGTGTGTGTGTGTTAGGAATATGTTCTTCATGTCCTGTTTTCTAAGAACACAGGTCTCACTCACAGCAGAACGTCCCGAATCCATCTTAAGCAACTTTAAAACAGCTGCCTAACTCAAGGTCACCCTCTCGGTGGGACTTGAGCTTTTATGCGATCCTCTGCCATCCCCTTCGAGCGGCACGCCAAAGCTTTCCGCGGTGAGAAGCGCATGTAGAGAACAAGCCACCATCCGCCTTACATACTGAAGAGTCGGTCCCTGGTCGAACGTAACGGCAGCCGTCTACTCTGGAAAAAGCAATTCAGAAAAAGATACCCTTTAAAACACGCCGGCAGCCCACTCGGAACTCTTCCGTGGAGGGACTCTGAAAGACACTCGCGCTTCAGAGCTATTTTGAGGGAACGGAGGGTGCTTTAACGTCCCACAATGGCAGCATGGAGGAAGTCTGTCTTTTACCTGTAACTGTTTGCTCCTGAAATGTGTGATCGGCCCTATCTGAGAAGTAACGGACGCTCCTTTTAGCGCCTAGCGGCCCCCGTTAAAACCACTTTAGGAGCGTCATTGCAGTTCTTAGCTAGAGTTGCGAGGCTTTCAGTCTCCGGGAAAGCAGAGAGAAACTCCCTCTTTTAGGGTTTGCCCTTGCAGAGACCTTCTCTCTCAGCTCTCAGCAGAGAGTCTGATAACATTTCTCTATCTTTTTTGTTCTGCCAGCTTCCCAGCTCCCCCTGAGGGAGCCGTTTTGGTTCCTATAAAGGGATGGGGCTTAGTGGAGGAGGGTCTCTGAAGCCACTGCCTTTCGTATCTTGGACTTTTTTTGTTGCTGCTAAATTTCAGATTTAGCTGTGGAACTGTTTCTGCCTGTTACATCCTCAGTCTTTCCAACCTTAAACCCAGAGTCACTATGAAGCTTCTCTTGAGAGGACAGACCTCAAGATGTGTGTGTGTGTGTGTGTGTGTGTGTGTGTGTGTGTGTGTGTGTTGGGGGAGGCGGGGTGGCAGTCCCTCTGGAACCTTCTGGGAGGTCCGGGTTCAACTCTCTGAATGTTCTTTTAGGAGTAAAACTCACAAAACCCATCCCTGGCCCAAACTAGGCAGCCCAGCTAAACCCTTGCCCTAGGAGGGGAGACCTGCCCACTGCCCACTGGGACCCCATATACCCCACAGGGGTTGGGGGAAGCGCCTGCCTTCCCCAGAAATGACCAATGGAACAGACTCCTGCCAGGCAGGCAGGATACAGTCTCTGCAAAGAGGTTGTTTTTTGTCTCCATAGAAAACACATCCTCTCCACTGGCTAAGGAGGGAAACGGTGTCATTGCCCTAATGGAGGTTACCAAGGTGAACAGAAGCCAAGATTAAAATCTGCCGGCCCAGAGTTGCACTGAAGCACGGGAAGGCCCAGGGAGGAAATCTAGTGTGCTATTAGTAAATTTTTTTGGATGCTGTTTACGTTTGAACTTTTCTCTGTTTTCCTGTCGAAACTTCCGTACCCCTCTTCCTGAGTCCCCACAAAGGCCTGGACAATGCAGTCCAGGCTCTGTAGTCGGACATGGGCAGGGCCCACCTTCCCCCTTCCTGCAGGGATATCCTTTCCTATAGAAGAGGGAAGAATGCAAGGTTCATGTGAAAATGTTATTATGTTCCTTATCTCAGTCATTTTGGGCTCTGCCATTTGGCGACGATAAGTCCGCCTGGCCACGTTCACAATAGAGGTCGCCCCTGTCCCTAGCTTTGGCTCACGCTGTTTTCTCAGCTGAAGAGGGCAAACAGGGTGTTAGAAATGCCTCTTGTTTTCCAGGGTCTTATCAGGAGTTCATGTCTAAGGCCAGACACAAAGGGAGGGTTCCATTTTCCCCCCTCCCCTCTCCCTCTCCTCATTGTTTCCCACTGAACTGGCAGGAAGTAGGAGTCCTCCACCTGTCCCTCTTGGGAGCAAAACTGATTCCATTCTGTTTTTCAGATGCATCCTCTACCAGCACAAGTTGGGGGCATTTCCGTTTACTCTGAAATGAACATGTCCTGCATTTACACAAAGGATTGAAAATGAGTCCATCCTAAAGAAGAGCTTTGGGTATACTGACCCCTGCTCATTGCCTCCCAGAAATGCACAGGCTCTTGGAGGAATAAAACCCTTTGCCCAGAGTTCACATAAATCAACAGTTCCCACTCACAGCTGCCTGGTAGTATAGGTTGAATATTGGTGTAGGACGTAGACAGAAGCCATGTGCATTTTCAAGAATTCTAGTGTGATTGTGGTCAACCCTCTACCTTCCACTTAATCAGGCCCAACTGCTGAAGTTGACCTGTACAGGAATGAGACTCTGTCCAGGTGCTTTGTGTCCTACGGACGGAACCTCCGATGACAACCTCTTAGGAAGCAATCATTTTTCAGGGAAACCCTAAACACCGGAGTTACATCAAGCTATATATTTCCTGAACAGGGGGACCTCGATATTCAACACAGAGACTTCATCTCGGCGCTCAGACTTGGAAGCTGGGAAGCTAACTCCTACGACACAATCCATCCTATCTGAACTACCTTCAAGAACACCAGAAGCAGAGAGCAGTATGGCTCCACTCAACGGTAGTGTGATTTTACCAGGCCATGTCTGCCACAGCCCACAGCTCTGCCTCTGATGAAAGAAGTTAAACTCCCATTCCATCTTCCCATGCTCAGGTTGCTGGCTGCTTGGGTCTCACACCGGGAGAGGGGATCTGTAGGCTGGGAGAAGCCTACAAATCCTCCCTCTTCTCAGGCCCTGTGGGCTGGCTCTTGCTCTCAGACTTCCCTGCAACTCCACAACCTTGGCCGTGTGTGATGAGAAACACCCCCATCCCTGAGCTCATCCTGGGGTACCCACTTGGTGTTACTGATGCAGAAGTACAATAGAACTTACCAGGAGCCTCCTGGGTAGTGTCTCCATTCCAGGGAAATGGCCAATCTGGGTGCAGTTACATCTTTGCTAAAGTTAGATGCTGAGAGGAAAGCTCTGCTATCAAGGCCATACTTCTCCCAAACTCGAATATTTTTTTTTTTTTCGTGCTCACTGCATCCTTACAGCCTCTGGGACAGTGGGGCTTTTCTGGGCTGACTGGCTCTGAGAAAAGAGATGATAATACACAGTTAAAAGAAACCAACCAGGAAAAGACTTTCCCCGACGTTTGTATTTCAGAAGTGTAGTCTATCAGGGAGGTAGAAAAGACCCACAGGAAGGGAAAGACATGTGGCAGAAATGTCATGGGTAAGTACAGTCACTAGCCAGCCACAGCCTTTAGCCTCCAGGAATCAGGGAGAGTGGAGGGAGAGAGCAAGTGTGTCAGGGAAGATCTGGGGGGACTGAGCAGCTTCCACCTCCAGGGGCCACCCATGATTCACGCACAGCCTACAGACACGCATGCCTGGGAACCACCCTGTTGCCTCGTGTCCTTCGGCATCTGGTCAGGACTGCCTGGGACGGCTGGAAGTATTCTTCACAATGACTATTTAGCAAGGATGACAGCTACATTTGTCCCCACACATGGCTACTTTGTGATTGGACTTACACAGTGTGTTCAACCCAAAGTAGAATATTTTGAGATGCTTGTAAATCCTGAAGGAAGGTGGCACTGTTGGACGCCTGACAGAGTTAATGACAGGGAAGGAAAAGTTCTTTGTGTTCAAAGTTGAAGGCAGAATGGACACCCTTAAACCTTCCCCATGTTAAAATTCTGTTCTTGGGACCCACACTGGTCTTCCTCATTGAAGAATTTGGACTACTTCACACTGAACTGCTCTAGCAGTTCACCTACATTTTTCTAACATGTGTTGCATCCCCAGACTTTCCCTTAACCTTGACATTGATACTCATCTTGGCTACTGTCTTAATTTCCTATATTTCCATACCCCTGACCATAAGACACTGAGCTATACCACTCCTGCAAGGCTCAGGGAACGTTGCGGAAGAGAAGGCAGGCCAAAAGAATGGAAGAGCTAGAGAGTGGGGATTAGTGTTGTAAAACTCTCTCTTCTGGACATGATACAGTCATTGTTGAGTTTGAACTCATAGCAGCGATTGCTGCCCGCACGAGACTCACACATAACTGGATCCATCAACATTCCATCACGGATGAGAGAGGGTCTCATAAGGCCCCGTTGCTCCAGAAGAGCTATAGACAGTTCAAAGTTTCGGGGAAAGGGGGTTTATGTTCATCAGTGTCATTGCCAGGTACATAGCCCTGACTTAAGCAAATGACTTACCACTCAAGTAGGAATCCTGATACATTCCAGTGGATCACACACACAAAGACATCAAAGTAGGGGGGTTGGGGAAGCAGAGATTTGGTGGAATGGGGAAGGGACTAAGAGAGAAGAGGAGGCAAGACTTTGATCAAAGAAATTGCACAAGGATAAAAGGGGAAAGGAAGGGATTCTTAAGGGAGAGGGGGTTGCCACGCTGAACCAGACTGTTTTGAAGAATGCCCAAGTTTTGTCTTTGGTGGCACTGGCTACCACAGTATCCCTAGTTAGTCTCTCTCAGTTGTCATGAAGGTTTCTGAGAAACAGATTTCAGATAATGGAATGGAGATGAGCAGTGGAAATATTCGCCGATTGTTGTTAGCTCTCTTCCTCTTGGCATGATCATATTCTTTGGGCCTTCTTTGGAGGGTTGAAGGAGGTCAAATTGGTTAGTCAAGTGTGTCACTTACAGGCTAAAGCAAGTAGTAGCTAACACAAGACCTACTGATGCTATCCTCTCTGTCACGAATCTAGCGATTCTGGAAGTAGGAACAGTACCGTCAGTCTGCACACCTCAGTGACTTCCGTGTATCTTGACCAGAGTCACCACATGCCCACACCCTTCCCAGCCAACCTCCGGTAGACAGGTAGCATGAATGAGAAATAACGTTGTATGGATAAAACTATTGGGTAGAGTGGGGTGTGTGTGTGTGTGTGTGTGTGTGTGTGTGTGTGTGTGTGTTTAATCCTAATACACAGGAGGTAAAGGAAGGAGGATTTTGAATTTGAGGCTATCCTGGACTACACAAGATATCTCAATACAGACACAAACATGAACATACATACATGCACATACATGACTGGAATTACAGCTGAGTGAGAGAGTGCTCGCCTCCCAGGAGCAAGCCCCTTGATCCAATCTCCAGCACCCACACCAACAGCAGCCACAGCAGCGGAAACAACCAAACGATGCGCACTGGTTAGACACAGCTGTGTGTTCATTTGTCATTACAGCATGGCTCAGTCTCTCCTAACTGACACAAGGTACTTTTGGCAAATTAAAATAATGCAATTTGACCGTCCACAGGCAACTCTTTATGAGAGCAACTCCTTTGTTCTGTGACTCATCTTACTGTCTGGTATCAGTTAAGTTTCACAGCTCCTCAGTTTTGCTGCTAAGTCTTACATTTGACCTTCTAGCCCACAGCTTCAGCAACAAAACCCAATGGAGGTCCTTGAACATCGGGGTGACTATTTCTCCTCTGTGTGACCTGTGGCCTCTTCAGGACTTTCCTCTACCGCTGTACTCTCTTGGCACCTGGCACCGTATCCCTGAGCCGTGCCCTGCATGATGTGTATGATGGTGAGAATCCGGAAAGGCCCGAGTGGTTCCCAGAATAGTACTGAGTAAATGAATTATCATGGTCGATAAACCTAAGTTCCAGGCAGGTGTCAAAGGGGGCAAAGAAGAGTGGTACGTATTGACACTGACAGAAAAATGTATGTGTATAATCTACAAAGTGGTATGACTCTCCTCATGCCACTTAATGTATTTTATATTTACAGAACTCCTGGAAGTCCATTGACTAGAGCAATGGATGGTGCTCTGCGTGGAGATAGATTGCTGGGGTAGAATGAGCAAACTCTTCCACATTTGCTGCTCGGCTTGTCTTCGTACAGGGAACATTTTATTACTTGCATGATAATACACAATACCTGTTGTGCATTGAGCATTTACTAAGGGCTGGGAGGTACCGCGAAGTTCATGAGATAACCCTCAGAATGCAAAGCCATGGAAAAGATTCCTGTGAACTCTACTCAGTGCGTAAGAAAACGGAGGTTAAGTTCATGTCATCTGCCAAAAGTCACGGTGCTCGTAAATGTCAGGGCTGGGATATGAACTCATAGTTTGGATCCACAATGTGGGTCTTAATCACTGGACTACTATCCAAATTAATAAGCGTGATCATTAAGAACCTCTTACTCAAGGCAGTTCAACTCTCGTGTCTATGAGATCATTTCTGATCATATTGTTCACCTAACAGCATTTACTGAATTCTTACCAGGGGAAAAAGGCCTGCTGGGGTGTATCCTATACAAGTCTGCTAGATTGCTAGCCTGGCCATCCGAGGGTGTATCGTCAGTAGGAGAGGGTGTTGAGTGGAACGTGTAGAAAGACACATCTGATAACAGTTCTGAGGGAAGAAAAGACATGCTTCTGCCCTGGGGAGTAGAATGAAGCTGTTAGGGAAAGAAGAACCCTTGGAGAGGAGAACAGCAGCAGACGAGGCTGCTGGGCTGTGGAGAAGGTCTGCCATCTGCTGAGGCATCTCCTGCCCTGATTGGAAGGAAGGGAGACTCCTTGAATAATGTGGACACCACCAATGACCAGATCAGAGGAGCAACTCACTCTCCATAGAAAACACTCATCAACTATCAGCCGGGTGGATGCCTTCAGATGCGCTCACTTAACCCTCTAGACAGCCCCGAGAGCTGGTACCTCCCCATCCTTATGAAGAGCTAAAATAAATTCCGTTCCACTGGCGCAGCTGAGTTTGAAATGAAGCAATCTGGCTCCAAAGTCAGCCTTAGCCACCACTTACCTGTTCTAGTTATTTTGAAGATACGTGACCCGTAGGAGATGATTTGGGGAGGGGAAGACCCGAAGGGCAAGGAAACTGTCTCGCTATTCCAGGCCACCGTCCCAAATCTCCACAGCGTTCCACTCAAGGGCTCGCTCTGCCCTTCTTTCAGTAGTTAGCCTTCTCCCTAGCTGTGTTCTCTTCTGATGAGAAAAAAAATTAAAGCAAGGAACCCATAACACATGTAACATCACACACACATACACACACACACTCACACCATATGCACACGCACACATGCACACACATGCATGCATGCATGTTCACACACCCATATGCACCCACATATGCATACATGTATATTCCCCCCACATATGCACTCACACTTGTGTACACACATGTACACACGTACATTATGTGTAAGAGTATTAATAGCGTCTGACATCCTGTTGTTCTTTGATTCTGTAGAGTAGATCAGTGGCGTTTGCAGTAACTAGCCACTGTACGTGGTGCCTTACGGTCTGACGCCCTCCGGAGGAGACACGTCTCACTGAGGTACAGACTCTAGAACAACTCTCTACAATTCTCTCCTTTAACCAGGAGGACAAAAGCAGATTAGATGATATTTAAAATTCCCACCCAAAGTCACCCAACTTCTCAGCTTCAGCATCTAGGCTCAGACCTAGGATTCTGATTCTGAGTACCGTTTGCTTTCTACAGCTCAAGAAGATTCCAGATTCTCTTGGACAGTCCTTTTCTAAACTAACATCTGGGTTATATTTTGATTGCATGAAGCTCAATGTTTCAAGAAATTCCATCCATCTTTTCACCACATAAAGTGGGTAGGCAGGCGATACTAGATGTTCCGTTTAAAATGCTTTGTTAGCATATATTTATCCATAATGGACTTCGTTAAGGCATTTCCCTATAGGCACATAATGTGTTTTGATCATGTTCATCCCCTGTTGCCCTCCCCTGTCCTCCCACTAACGACAATCCCCCTCCTCTTCCCAACAAGGCTAGATAGACCTTTTAGGTTGGCAAACTTTAGCAGTTGTTCAGCGGGTCAGAGCTGGGAGGGAAAGAGGGGTCGGATGGAGCCGTGGGCTGCTGCCATCACCCACCGCATCCCCCTGTGTCTCAGCTTCTTGCACCTTCCATTTGAAGTCTACATTAAATGTGGCTGCCCTTGCATTCATCCATAAACACTTTGATGTGGATCTGAGTATAAACTCACAGAGTCTCTGACTCACTTCTACTTCAAAGGAACTAATTATGAATCGACTTACCCCAGGTATGTAAAAGCCTTAGAAATCATTGATAATCTCCTGATGTTTGATATGGGAGTGCATACAAAGTTCTATTTGTGAACATATCCAGCTATTATTTTTTCTTAAAGGAAGAAAAATAAGCAAACCAGGAGAGGTTGAGGATCCTGCCTCTCTAGTTACTAGAAAGTCTAGTCACTCAACAACTGATGATATCGGAGTCCTGCCTGAGCAGGCCTGTCTCATGTCAAGGATAGGACAGTAAACACAAAGGCCAAGGCCCTGCTCTCAGTCAAGAATGAGAAGTCAGAGAATAGGATCCCAGACGGTAGGGTGTCAGGTCCTGAAAGCGCTACAAAGAAACAAGACAAATGATGGTAGCCACACTACAGGGACTTCACACACGGTAGTCACCGAGGAAGCATCTTGGGAGGGCCAGACATCTGGAAGGCTACTGGATGACACACAAACACACACATATGGGTAATGACACATAGGGTTTTGGCTTGGAGGGGTTGGAAGAAAGGGCCTGGAGGACTGTCCCAAGAGGGAGAGTCAAGAAATGGGTTTGCAGCCAGATCACAGGGTTTTATAGGCAGCAAAGAAGTGTGGGTTGTTTTCAAAATTGAGTTGAACTCAATAAGGAGGTTAAGGCAAAACGGTTCAGTGTCTCCGTGTGGTTTTTATAAAAGGCGACTCTGGCGGCTAGGAGGGGAATGGACCGTAGGGGAGCGTGTCTCAGCTCAGGAGGCTACAGAGAACTTAGAAGGGAAGGGCTGAAGGACAAACATTTGTGCCTTGCAGTTCTGGAGGCTAGGGAGTCCCAGGTCGGAGTGTGAGGAGACTCAGCTTGCAGTGAGGATAATCCACTGGGCAGTCAGCAGGCCACTGTGAGCTCTGCTCTGTGTCTATGAACGGAAAATCAAAGGTGGGGGGAGGGAGAGGGAGAGAGGACACATGCATTTGTCAGTAGTACGGCAGGTAAAAGCAGGGCAAGGAGACTCACTGCTGAGGTCTGGGTGAGACAGTGGGGTCTGGGTGGGCTAGGCATAACTGGAGAGAAAGTGGGGGCTGGCTCAGGCTATGCCTTAGAATCAGAGAACCCAGAGACAGGCCCTCAGCAAACATCTCCACATACATTGCCTTCCGTTCTTTTTCTTCTCTCAGTTCCTAGCTGCCGCCTTGCTTCATTTGTTCAGCCTTGGCGCTGGATATTTCCTAGGTAACTGGCATTTCGTTAAATAGAGACATGACTCCTAACCCGTGTCAGACTGATTCAGATCAGCTCCACAAAGCTTTGAGATGAGATCAGGCAGTATGGGAAACGCCCAATGTTCTCCCATTGGATGCTCTTCCTGATTGTTTCGACTAGTTCACGAACGGTTTTGATTGATGGCTTTTAGCCCCCAGTAATGGTTGGTGCTGATTGTTCAGATTTTAAAAAAGGTGCAGCCCTAGCTCTCAACAATTTCAAAGACCATCAGAAAAGAAAGACGGGCAAGGCAACAGAGTATAATAAAGGAAGACAGGTGAGACACAGGGCAGAGGGCCCTGAAAAGGAATGGGAAGGGAGTCATTCTCGGAGAGGGAAGAGAAAGCTATCTGCAGTAGGTACCTGCTGTCCTGGACATTTGGGAGGAACTGTTCCAGAATGGACATGAGATAGAGAGCTTTTAGCGTCGGCAAAAACATAGGCAAAAAGAAAAGGAGCAAACCTGCACTGGCTGTCACCCACTCGGTACTGCCGAGGCGTAGGAATCAGGGTGGAGGTGGTACAAGGCTGGCAGTGCTGGCAGGACCCAGACCACAAAGGGCCTAGTTTACTACTGGTATGAATGAGCTTGTATCAGACTCTGTGAGAGCTGGGGACTCAAGAGTGTTTAAACACACACACCATCCGACTTCATTAACTCTCCACACTGGCTGGGCTCACCTTCATGGTACGTGCATATTCATCGTGACTGTTTGGGAAGCTATGTGCGAGACTTCTTTTCACAGAAACATGCTATTCCTGAGAAATTATAGATTTGGAGAGGGCAGAGAAAGAGGAGAGGAGAGGAAAACTCATGGCAGCTCCGGGAAGAATTTTTCAGCCCTTTTCTAGCCCCCGGGGAAAGGTGGACACGGGAAAAGCGCTGTCTGGTATGTCTGCAGACGTCGGAGGCAAGCCCCACTCCTGCACAGAAACGGTGATTCATGCCGAATGTAAAGGCCAGTGGTGCCCATTTTCCAGGGCAGCCATGCCAATTCCAGTTGCAGTAAGAAGGTTACTGGAGCCAGAAGGCCCAGTTGTGCCAAGATACATATTTCCAGTGCATCTCTGGTAAAGACTCCTAATTGTTCTGGTTGGACTTCCGTAGGGCTTGACAGCTCGGAGGCGAGGTGGAACCTGAAGTTCTCAGGCTGGCTGTGTGCAGGGTACCTCACAGCATCTTGATGGGCTTATGGGGGGTGATGTGGAAATCTGCACCAGTGCACAAAAAAATCCAACTCATTTTATTTCGACATAGATGCTTGACTGCAAATATGTATTTAAAACGGCACATAAAATTTGCCCAAAGGCATGCTGCAAGCTAAAGTCGCGAGAGGCTGGCTTCACTTCGTGATGTGCAGAAAGCTGGGAATAGCAAAGTGGAAATACAGCCAAGCCTCCTGGGTGTTGGCATTTTGATTTGCATGCATGAACTGGAAAGGTGTGAGCCATGCTCTTTGTACAGGGTGGCTGAGCAAAAAATGGCCTCAGGCCAAGACTAGGAAATTAGTGGGACCTGCTAGATTATTTCAAATGAACAGTCCTCACCTCTGTTGCTGCTACAAAAGTTTATGTTGTCCAATGATCTTCTAAGTAGCTATATTTCTACCTCAATATATTTGTGTTAAAGATAAATAAAACTTAGGATTTCTACTCCTCTTTGCATTTGTCGAGTGCTCAGCCCTTGTGTGGTGGGTTGCCTAACCTATTGGATGAGGCAGGGGCATTTCCTGTTCAGCTGACACGGGAGCCTTCCTAGCCTCTTCCTCAGATCACAGGCTCTGAGCTGCTCTGGCTTGGTTGTTGTGACAAATACTGGCTGAAGGAATTGTCCTGATGGTACCTCGCATCACCAAACACCGGCTCTGTCTAGCATTGTGCTAGCCTGCGTTTGGCATGGTAATTGATCAAGAAGTTGATTTTCTCATTGTATCTCCATGCCCCATCTTGGGTAAGGACATGCTGGCACCGTAGAGCCAAAAGCTAAAGTTCACGGAAGGCAAATTATCTGCCTGCTATTTTGCACAAAAGCTAAGCTCCTAGAAGATCCCAAGCAGGTCTTCGTGGAGAAGCAGAAAAAAGAAGGAAGAGAGAGGCTGAAGGAAGAGAGAATGAGGCAGGCCCTCCACAGTGAAGAAGGGTGCTGACCAGGAAGGCTTCGGGCTAGATAGATTGATTACTTTCTCATTGCTGCAACAAAATATCTGAGAAAAGCAATTTATTTTGGCTTCCAGTCCCAGAGAACCCTGTTCCTGGCAAGGAAGGCGCAGCGGCAGCGGCTGGCGGCAGCTGATCTCATTGCAGCTGCAGTCAGGAAGCAGGGGGAGACGGGTGCTGTTGCTCAGCTCCCTTTGTCCCTTATATCTTGTCTGGGACCCCAGCCCATGGGATGGTATCACCTACATTTAGAGTGGGTCTTTCTACCTCATTAAACTACTCCAGAAAAATCCCTCAAAAACATGCCCAGAAATTTGTTCCCATGGTGATTCTAAACCCTGTCCAGTTGGCAACCAAGATTAACCATCACACTAGATTTGTGCTAAAAGAGAAGAAGCAATTATATCTGTAAAAGGAGTAAATGTGGCTGCACAGAGGGACATCACAGGTACATATACACAGAGGGACATCAGGGGTGCATATATGCAGAGGGACATCACGGGTGCATATACACAGAGGGACATCACGGGTGCATATATGCAGAGGGACATCACGGGTACATATACGCAGAGGGACAGCACAGGTACATATACACAGAGGGACATCAGGGGTGCATATATGCAGAGGGACATCACGCGTACATATACACAGAGGGACATCACGGGTACATATATGCAGAGGGACATCACGGGTACATATACACAGAGGGACATCAGGGGTGCATACATGCAGAGGGACATCATGGGTGCATATATGCAGAGGGACATCACGGGTGCATACATGCAGAGGGACATCACCGGTGCATATACACACAGGGACATCACGGGTACATATACACAGAGGGACATCATGGGTGCATATATGCACAGAGGGACATTACGGGTACATATACACAGAGGGACATCACGGGTACATATATGCAGAGGGACATCACGGGTGCATATATGCAGAGGGACATCAGGGGTGCATACATGCAGAGGGACATCACGGGTGCATACATGCAGAGGGACATCACTGGTGCATATACACACAGGGACATCACGGGTACATATACACAGAGGGACATCATGGGTGCATACATGCACAGAGGGACATCAAGGGTACATATACGCAGAAGGACATCACGGGTACATATACACAGAGAGACATCACGGGTACATATGCACAGAGGGACATCACGGGTGCATATACACAGAGGGACATCGCGGGTACATATATACAGAGGGACATCACGGGTACATATACGCAGAGGGACAGCACAGGTACATATACACAGAGGGACATCAGGGGTACATATATGCAGAGGGACATCAGGGGTGCATATATGCAGAGGGACATCACGGGTACATATGCACAGAGGGACATCACGGGTACATATGCACAGAGGGACATCACGGGTACATATATGCAGAGGGACATCACGGGTACATATGCGCAGAGGGACATCACGGGTGCATATCCTCAGAGGAACATCACGGGTACATATATGCAGAGGGACATCACGGGTGCATATCTGCAGAGGGACATCACGGGTACATATACACAGAGGGACATCACGGGTGCATATCCTCAGAGGGACATCACAGGTAATATATTGCAGAGGGACATCACGGGTACATATATGCAGAGGGACATCACAGGTACATATACACAGAAGGACATCACGGGTACATATATGCAGAGGGACATCAGGGGTGCATATCCGCAGAGGGACATCACGGGTACATATGCACAGAGGGACATCACGGGTACATATGCACAGAGGGACATCACGGGTACATATACACAGAGGGACATCACAGGTAATATATTGCAGAGGGACATCACGGGTACATATGCACAGAGGGACATCACGGGTACATATGCACAGAGGGACATCACGGGTGCATATATGCACAGAGGGACATCACGGGTGCATATCCTCAGAGGAACATCACGGGTACATATATGCAGAGGGACATCACGGGTGCATATCCTCAGAGGGACATCACGGGTACATATGCACAGAGGGACATCACGGGTACATATATGCAGAGGGACATCACGGGTGCATATCCGCAGAGGGACATCACGGGTACATATGCACAGAGGGACATCACGGGTACATATACACAGAGGGACATCACAGGTACATATATGCAGAGGGACATCACGGGTACATATACACAGAGGGACATCGCGGGTACATATATACAGAGGGACATCACGGGTACATATACGCAGAGGGACAGCACAGGTACATATACACAGAGGGACATCAGGGGTACATATATGCAGAGGGACATCACGGGTGCATATCCTCAGAGGGACATCACGGGTACATATGCACAGAGGGACATCACGGGTACATATATGCAGAGGGACATCACGGGTGCATATATGCAGAGGGACATCACGGGTACATATGCGCAGAGGGACATCACGGGTACATATACGCAGAGGGACATCACGGGTGCATATCCTCAGAGGAACATCACGGGTACATATATGCAGAGGGACATCACGGGTACATATGCACAGAGGGACATCACGGGTGCATATACACAGAGGGACATCGCGGGTACATATATACAGAGGGACATCACGGGTACATATACGCAGAGGGACAGCACAGGTACATATACACAGAGGGACATCAGGGGTACATATATGCAGAGGGACATCAGGGGTGCATATATGCAGAGGGACATCACGGGTACATATGCACAGAGGGACATCACGGGTACATATATGCAGAGGGACATCACGGGTACATATGCGCAGAGGGACATCACGGGTACATATACGCAGAGGGACATCACGGGTGCATATCCTCAGAGGAACATCACGGGTACATATATGCAGAGGGACATCACGGGTGCATATCTGCAGAGGGACATCACGGGTACATATACACAGAGGGACATCACGGGTGCATATCCTCAGAGGGACATCACAGGTAATATATTGCAGAGGGACATCACGGGTACATATATGCAGAGGGACATCACAGGTACATATACACAGAAGGACATCACGGGTACATATATGCAGAGGGACATCAGGGGTGCATATCCGCAGAGGGACATCACGGGTACATATGCACAGAGGGACATCACGGGTACATATGCACAGAGGGACATCACGGGTACATATACACAGAGGGACATCACAGGTAATATATTGCAGAGGGACATCACGGGTACATATGCACAGAGGGACATCACGGGTACATATGCACAGAGGGACATCACGGGTGCATATATGCACAGAGGGACATCACGGGTGCATATCCTCAGAGGAACATCACGGGTACATATATGCAGAGGGACATCACGGGTGCATATCCTCAGAGGGACATCACGGGTACATATGCACAGAGGGACATCACGGGTACATATATGCAGAGGGACATCACGGGTGCATATCCGCAGAGGGACATCACGGGTACATATGCACAGAGGGACATCACGGGTACATATACACAGAGGGACATCACAGGTACATATCCGCAGAGGGACATCACGGGTGCATATACACAGAGGGACATCGCGGGTACATATATACAGAGGGACATCACGGGTACATATACGCAGAGGGACAGCACAGGTACATATACACAGAGGGACATCAGGGGTACATATATGCAGAGGGACATCAGGGGTGCATATATGCAGAGGGACATCACGGGTACATATGCACAGAGGGACATCACGGGTACATATGCACAGAGGGACATCACGGGTACATATATGCAGAGGGACATCACGGGTACATATGCGCAGAGGGACATCACGGGTACATATACGCAGAGGGACATCACGGGTGCATATCCTCAGAGGAACATCACGGGTACATATATGCAGAGGGACATCACGGGTGCATATCTGCAGAGGGACATCACGGGTACATATACACAGAGGGACATCACGGGTGCATATCCTCAGAGGGACATCACAGGTAATATATTGCAGAGGGACATCACGGGTACATATATGCAGAGGGACATCACAGGTACATATACACAGAAGGACATCACGGGTACATATATGCAGAGGGACATCAGGGGTGCATATCCGCAGAGGGACATCACGGGTACATATGCACAGAGGGACATCACGGGTACATATGCACAGAGGGACATCACGGGTACATATACACAGAGGGACATCACAGGTAATATATTGCAGAGGGACATCACGGGTACATATGCACAGAGGGACATCACGGGTACATATGCACAGAGGGACATCACGGGTGCATATATGCACAGAGGGACATCACGGGTGCATATCCTCAGAGGAACATCACGGGTACATATATGCAGAGGGACATCACGGGTGCATATCCTCAGAGGGACATCACGGGTACATATGCACAGAGGGACATCACGGGTACATATATGCAGAGGGACATCACGGGTGCATATCCGCAGAGGGACATCACGGGTACATATGCACAGAGGGACATCACGGGTACATATACACAGAGGGACATCACAGGTACATATATGCAGAGGGACATCACGGGTACATATATGCAGAGGGACATCACGGGTACATATATGCAGAGGGACATCACGGGTACATATGCACAGAGGGACATCACGGGTACATATGCACAGAGGGACATCACGGGTGCATATCCGCAGAGGGAAGGCCTCAGGAGTGGCCAGCACAGTGGCAGCAGCTCTGAGTCAGAAAAGACTTCCTTCAGATGAGACAAGCTATACTGGCATCTTGATCTTAGGCTTTCAGCTTTTGGAGCCATGAGAAAATAAATTGCTGTTATTAGACTGCTGAGTCTGTGTTGCTGTGCTGTGGCGGCCCACGGCATTCAATCCATTCAGCCTGTCCCCCCCCCCCTTCCTCTCTCTCTTTCTCTGGTAGTCACCTAGAATGTTTGTCCAGCTACAGATCTGACAGTACATCCACATGTCAACACGCGCTCCTCTTGCTGTAGACATTGTATGCTTTGGCCATGTGGTATTGGAAAGTGTCTTCGTAGTCTATGGTTGTGAAGAGAGAGCACAGCCAAGACAATTCTTATAAAGGAAAGATTTGATCTGGGCTTTGCTTATAGTTTTAGAGGGCTGGGCCATGATCATCATGGCAGGAAGCAGACAGGCATGGCATAAGAGCATGAGACCAGTAGCTGAGAGCTTTACATCCTGATCTGCAGGCCGCATGCAGAGAAAGAAAGACTGGGCCTGCCATGGGCTTTTGAAATCTCAAAATCCAGCCCTAGTGACACACCTCCCCCAACAAGGCCTCGCCTCCTAATCCTTTCCAAACAGTTCCACAATCTAGGGGCCAAGTATTCAAACATAGAAGCCTGTGGGGGCCATTCTCATTCAAACCACCACAGAAGACAAAGAGATCCTGTTACGCCTAGAGGGTGGAGCCCATGGGAATAGGGCTTCCAAGAGCTGAGCATGAGAAAAAGAAGCAAGCCACTGGAGCAGGGTGGGCAGGACCCGATCCTGTTCCAAGCACACAAATGTGTATTGAATGCAGCGAGCACAGAGCTGTGTGGACTCAGCCGAGAGGTCTGGGGCCTCCATACCTAGCTGTATACTCTCCTAATCTGGGGCCAGGGTCTCCGAAATGGGAAACACTGCTGTGTAGTGAGCAGCCGGAACTGAGACGAGCTGAGACAAGGAGGAAACAGACAACGGTAGTTGGGTGCTGGAGGCAGGAGTGCACATCCTCTAAGACCCAGAAGAGACTGTGGGCTCCGGATGTCACGCCATCCAGTGATCGGTGATCACAGACAAACTTTATCCAATACGAACCAGTTCTAGAAGTGGTGTGGCGCAGTGGGCGGAGTGGAGTGCTGGGTTTTCCCACGCTCTCCCACCCCCAGCACAGCGTGAACTGGGAGTAGTGGTACACGCCTGTAGTCCTAGCACTTGAGGAACAGAAGTTCGAAGTCATCGACGGCATCGTGAGTTCCAGGTCAGCATGGGATACAAGAGACATTGCCTTTTAGAAAGAAAAGAAGAAGAACCAACTCCACGATCCTCCTTTCACAATTAAATTTGTGAAATGGCATCTATGCTTTCTGTGTGAGCCTGAAGCAGGGTCTAAGCAAGAAACCTGGGGTACCGACAAATGGCGGTACTCAACAGGGACTATTTGTAAAGATGGGGGTAGGGGGAGAAACAACCAGCAAGAGATGAGGAAGCTTGGAACTTGGAGCAGCTGACAAGGTGATCCTTGGCACCCGAAGGGGCTGCTGGAATTGGTCACATGGCAGCCAAGACCTCGGTGGGTGGTTCAGTAGTCATTGCCTTTTACAAGTCAGGCAGGAAGAAGTACCACAACCCCCTTCTCCCATCTGCTGGGGTCTTAGAAGAGACCTAATGACTGAACCCAGCACAAGCCAGCAGGTAAACAAGTCCAGGCCACACTGTCTACATAGGTCAGCGTCCCACCCCACGGTAGCTTAAAAGGATAGAGATGGAGCTGCAATAGGACAGCCCAGTACAGCTTACAGACATGTTCCCCCCAGCTAGTCCCCAGCCTCATCACTATGCTGGTAAAGTAGAGGTTCTCTCTATCAGCTCTCTCTTTCTATACAAGCCACCCCTTTCATCCTCTCTGGTTCAGGTAGACTGTCATCCTCAGTATGTGCTTGTAATGAGCACTGAGCTGAGCTCGTGAGCCAGGCCTGACCAGTGAGGGTTTTTCATGTCTCTGTGGCCAAAGAAAAGCCATTCAGCCAATCCTTATCCTTATCCCTCTATATCTACAGAAGCATAGACTTGGGGAGGAATGAAGTGCTTTGTCTCACTGGATTCTAGATTCCCCCATGAGGGCAGTCATCCTGTTTCCCCTGTATCTGCAGAACCTGAAAAAGCAAGTGCTCATTATGTGCTTGCTTAGCGAGTGAATTTCTCCACAGCCGCACAGGTCCCACATGGTGGATTTGAACCCAGACTTCCTAATGGCAAAGCTCATAGGCTTAACAATCATACCCCTTTCCGTAAAGGTCCATGTAGGTCAAAAAGCTTGTTCACGGACAATTCTAGAGTTTGGTGGGTTTTTGTGTCTATGTTCTGGAAACAGCGTTAAGAGATTGTATTAGTGTAGGCTGTATCACTGAAGATATCTGTGCTGGCTAACTTTTTGTCAGATGACAGAAACTAGGGTCACTGGGTAAGGGGACCTCAACTGAGAAAATGCCTCCCTCAGAATGACCATAGCCAAGTCTGGAACATTTTCTTGCTTGACGGTCGATGGAGGAGGGTCTAGTTCACTGTGGGCATGGCCATCCCTGGGAAGGTGGTTCTGGGTTGTATAACAAAAGCAGGCTGAGCAAGCTATGGAGACCAAGTCAGGAAGCAGCGTCCCTCCATGGCCTCAGCCTCAGCTCCGCTTGCAGGTTCCTGCTTTGAGTTTTCTTCATGATGGAGTGTAACCTGTAAGCCAAGTGGAGACAGAGAGAGATGTTCATAGCCAAGTCTGGGTTTGCATTCACCGTCCTGTTGGGACAAAATGGTGCCACCACCATTGTCTAAGGTTTGTGCGGAAGGTGTCTGGATTTAGTTTCTAAGTGACTGAGAACCATGCTTGTGAAAGCCGGGTGACATCACAGAGTAACAAGAAAAGCAGAGGGTCCCATGCAGAAGAGCGGCTCCCCGGGAGCTCAGAGCCACAGTCTCCCTGTGCGCAGCGCCAATCCCGACTCACGCGCTTGCCCTTCTGCACAGCTGTATGAGTCATGCAGAGGTTTTCGGCTTGTTTGTTTTTTTTTTAAACTCACTGTAGGGTTTTAGAGTTGCCTAAGAGTTTAGCTAGAGCTTTATGATTAAAGAATCTGGAGCCACATGCAATTTGAATCTACCCTTAAGAAGTTTTAATCTTCTAGAAAAGTATGCCGAAGGCGTCTCTCAAGTATAGGAAAAACCTGTGCTACGCTACAAGACATGGCGGCGAATGACTGGAGGCAGAAACCTAACCGAGCCAGCTCAGACCTAATTAGGAGCGTCTAGAGGAAGACAACTCAGAGCTGGAAACAGTTATTATGTATTGAGCACCGGTTAGTCATCACTCTGCATCCTTCACAAGTCCCTTCTCAAATCCTCCCAGTGACTTTGCAATGTAAATACTGTTTCCCCAGTTCACAGATGAGGAAGCTGAGGCTCACAGAGGCGTGCAATAGGTCTGAGACGCACAACTTGAAATGCAGAACAAGATTCAAGCCCAGCCTATTAGACCTTGACAACTAGACTTTTTAGCCTTTTCCTGGCATCAAAATACTTTTTAAGCCGTTAAAGGATGAGAATGTGATTTTTTATGTAAATTCCACTTTTAGTGTACAAGTGGATTTATAAAAATTAATAGAAAAATTTGAAAACAAATTCAAGTACTTCATCTTTTGAGACCTTATTTAACCAATGACAAGGGACACTCTTCTCATCTCCAGTATAAACCGTGCTGTAAGTACTGACGGAAAAGCTCCCCAACCCAATGTGAACAGTGAACAGTCTGTGAACCATTGATAACCACCATGAGCGCTCACTGTTAGGCTGTAATGATTTTACATTTTGAGCATCTTTAAATCTAGTTCCTCTTCCAACTGAAAAACATTCTGGTGAGAGCATAATGTGTCTGTTAAGCCTCCTGCTGTCATGGGCTGCTGTTCAGGCGGAGGGCATAGGAGTTCAGCCTGAAGTTGGTGGAGCTGGTCTACTCTGGCTGCTGTCAACCCTTATGGAGATCCACCAAAGCATGAGTGGCCTGTAGAAGTACACCTACTATGGTAGCTCAGCAAACAGGACACCAAGGAGGGACATTCATTGGTGCAAACCTTTCCAGACCTCAGCAGAGGGGACCACCATCATGGCCAGCGCCATACTGAACAGTGGAACCCCAAGAGTCTGAGCTCAGGTGTTTTTATTGATCCAGAACTCCTCAGGTGTTCTACTGATAGCACATGCAGATCAAAAACAATCAAACATCCCCCACATTAATCCAATGCCTGCAGACAATACAAAACTCAAAGACCTAGGGAGCCCTTCACCCAACAGTGCACAAAACAATATTTTAAACACAACTAAAAATAAACTTCCATGATGTGGGCCCATCCAGAATAAAGGGCATCATGAGGGGGGATACTTCCTGCCAGAGGTAACTATGATGCAATCTCTTAGGTAGCAGAATCCACTCCTCAAAGTCTACATGCATTCACATACACTTCACATCAGGGACTGGGTCTCATAAAGGCCATTAGCTTGTGAAATATAATTCCATGCCAATGGAATGATATTGGGTGGCATGCAGTAGGTACTCCATAAATACCTGCTGTTGATGATACATACAATACTTTGTGTTTGCTTGGGGCAGAAACAAAGGAGAGAAGAACACTACAGTATCCAGAAAATAATTGTAGCTGAGCTAGCAAAAGGCTTACAGAGCTACTTTCCGCAGAACTGACTGTTTCCTGTTGCACATCAGTCTTGACATTAAGAAAAACAAACTGTGTCCTGAGAATGGAATTGGAACACATTGCCTCTTTCTGAGATTCAGGAACTGTTTGCACTGCTCCACAGTAATTTAAGCACCAGGAGAGTAGAAATAAAAGTAGTTTTTCATACAGAGATCATACACAAGACAGGACATGCAGTAGGTATACCTGCACAGCCTTGTGTCTCAACTAACCTAGAAAGCCCGGAGAGTCAGTTTAGAACAATTTAGGAATCACAGATGCAAAGTGACAGCCGGCAGGCCGACAAGCATACAAACATACAATTTTTCAAATTTAGCATTTGATGCTGAGGTCTTTGTGATAGTCTATTTTCCCTCCTTTCAACCAACTTTGTTATCGTGTCTGGTTAGACATCTTTTACGCTTATGAATTTAGTTTAGAAAATGAGATTTCAGAGCGGTTAAGATTCTTCTTTCCAGGATAGAGCCGACCCTCTATCCCTTCCCTTCTGAGAATTTTTCCTTGGACAGATTTTCAAAAAGGCACTCAGAATTTTCCAACATGCCTACTGACTGTTCACAATGTGCTATTGTTTGTCTACATCCCCACTGAGCCAGGGACAAAGTCAGAGTGACAGACGCTTTAAAATTCACACAGGAAGTTCTGCCCTTTGACCTGGGAAACAGAAAGGAAGGTGAAGAGGAAGAGAATTAAAAAAAAAAAAACAAGGGTTTGTGTACACCTTCCACACCACTCCAGAGACTTTGCAAAGGTGGAGTCAGTTTTTTGTTTTGTTTTGTTTTTTAGTGAGACCCTCATCCCTCCCATGCAGTCAGGCTCCTCATCCTAAAAACCCCTCTGCACACACATTCCCGAGGCATGTTCTCGCAGACAGGTGGGGAAAGGCTGCCAAGGCATTCCCTCCTGTCCCACGTGGACACACCGCCGGCCTCTCCGCGTTCCACATCTTCCTTCGCCCTGTGCGGTTACTCTTGCCCCATGTCTAGTTCTCACTTGCCTTTCCTGGCTCCCTTCCTCTGTTCTTGCTCCGTCCTCCTCCTGCTCTGCCCCAGTCAGTCTTCCCCATCATGATGGATGTCTAATTCTCTCTTCTTCCTGTTTCCATTTGTTCTCAGCAGAGTCTGAGAAGCAGGTCTCCTGGCCAGGCTCTGCGGAGGGAGTTCAGGGTTCCACATCTAGGTGGGCAGCCCACTGACACGACTAACATAGGCTAAGTCACGTCGGTGGTCTGATTCCTCAGCTCTTACCGCGCACACTGTGCCTTCCCTGACTTGCCTGCTTCGCATCTTTCTAATCACTCACAAAGGAGGTCCTTTCTCCTCCCACCAGGCTGCCTATCTTAACACTTTGCTGCCCCTATTCCCACACTGCTGCAGCCTTTATTGTTGCTCACCTGGCTCATGTTAGACCTCCTGATTCTACCCCGGGTCCACAGTGCTTCCCCCCACCAGCAAATTCTGCCTCTAAACTGCTGGCCAGATCACCTTACTTCCCTTGCTTTGAGATCTTCAGAGACACCCAGTTCCCAAGAACAAGCCCACATTCTACTGCAAGACACCAAGCTCTTCACCGTTCAGTTCAAACCCATCTTTCCTGCACCATCTCCTCCACAGTGCTAGGTACTGCTCATTGTGAGTTGAATTAACAAAACACTGTCTTAAGGTGCTTTGTCTCATGATAGTAGCTGGGTTCATTGCCAAGGTCCTCAAATGAAGATACACAGGCTCTTCACCCAGGCCGGGTCTGAGTTGCCGATCTGAGTCTTAGGAAGGTACCTAATACCAACAGGGCTGGGTCACCCCTTCCTTGGGCCTAGCTTTTCTTGTTGCCATGATGAGGTTTACATGACTTCATATTTAGCCTCCAGCATTCAAAGATGACGAATAAGCTATGCAGACTCCCCAGGTCAACTGTCCCAGGAGGCAATCCCTTGCTATGTTGCCTCAGCACAAGTTCTAGCTGGTCAGCTGTGTCTGTCTGGGGCCTTCATCTCATCCACGGATGACATCACACCCTGGGAGAACTGACTCATGCTGCCCTGCCTCAGACAAGTCAGATTTACACGAGATAGCTCTCTTATTAATCAGCAATGGCAAGACAGGCAACTCCCATCTTCTCCCAGGACACCTTTTCCCTTCATCAGTGGCCCATACCTATTATTACGTTCTCAGAGTTCTTGGTAAGTTGTGTTAGTTATCAAGAGATTGGGCATGTGGATTTGGAATAAGAAAGGCTTGTGATTCGGAGACTATTGTTCCCTGATGATTCTCTCTCTTTTTTTTCTCCCTGTGTGACTCTTAGGCGGTTTGCCACCGAAACTGGCCCTGGCTTTAAAAAGTAAGAAGGGAAGATTGGTGGAAGGACCACGCTAGCTTCGATTCCTCCCTGATCAGTCTGTCTGGAGTCCCGCCCAGCTGGGATCCCTCCTGCAGCCAGGCTTATTACCCTTGTGCTGTAGCTCTGTCACCTGCTTACCTTACTGACTCTGTCACCGTCCGGGTCTTCCTCGCGAGACTGCACGCCACAGGGCCAGAGACATTGTTCCTCTCGTTTGTTCTTCTACCTCCGGAAATTTCAATAGTGCCCAGCTCACCTAATATTCTCAGAAAGATTTGTGGGTCAAATCAATGAATAATAATTTTTAAAAAAGAGCTGAAAATACAAGCCCCGGGCATGGCTGCAGATTCAGACACTTAATAGCAGGAGCATCTAAGGATTCTCTGTGCAGGCATAGCTGTGCTGCAGATATATTCCGATGCATTTATCTGTTTCTATTCTGGACTCACATGCTTTGAAGAGAGAACCAGTTGGGCCAGAGGAGGGTGACAGGTGACTTGAAGAAGCTACATCTTTGAAGTCGTGAGATTGTCAAGAACAGAGCTTCACATGGGCAAAAGAAAGAAGGAGGGTAGATCCCCAAAGGATGGACACCAAGCAGGTCCCTCTTCCTTCCTACCATTGGGATCACAGTAATTCTGCTCCCTAAAGGGATCTTCGGAAGATCTGTCCGCCGATGGTCAGTTTTCTTGTTTACATGATTGACAGTCTCACTTGCTCGAAGTAGATGAACACGCTCAGGGCCTGCCAATGTGAGCTACGTGCACCCCCTGAGCGCATCTCCGTGCATTCGTTTATTTCCTAGCTCATGAAGAAAGCACACAACTGCTTCACATCTGAAGGATGTGTGTTTTCACTTACTGCAGTCTTTATTTTACGTAAACCTCGCATTGCTACGGCTGATACTGTCGTCTACCCAGTAGCCACCCAGGGCTGCAATCCGCTTAGCTCGGGGGATGAACCTTAATGGAAGCCTCCAGCTTCTTCGTTTATGACTGGACTAGAGGTAAAATACACCAGGTTCTAGACTAGCAAAAACAACTGTACACAAAGGGCTTTCATGAAGATTTTTTTCTCCTTGCTGAGAAAGTCCTGTGGGGAAAGAAAGGGTTGTGTCTCTCTTCCTTTTTTCCTTCATACTGGGTCCCTTGCATGTGGGGATAAACAGCTGGGACAGTCATCTTCCAGACATGAGATAATGCATGTAAGAAAAAAAATCAGCATGAGGAAGGTGGCCGGATGAGAGAATATAAAGATTTGGGTCCTTGACGACGTGTTTCAGCCTGAAAACCAACTCTGGAGTCTGAAATCAATGAGAGGCATCCGGGTGGCTCGATCTGTCTTTGCCCAGTTCACTGTTACTGTAGCAGTCAAAAGCACCCTCGCTCCTGTCTCCTCCTAATCAAACCTAATCCTTGACTCCAGCATATCCACCTGTATCTCCTGTCAGTGTGAGGAAAGCTTGAGAAAGAAACAGAAGTCCACTGAGAACCTTTATGAACACCCCTTTTTATATCTGATTCCGACCAAGAGACTGTCTTAGTTTCATTTCTGTTACCATGATTTAAAAAAAAAAAAAAAACTAACAAAAAGCAACTTAAGGGAGACGAGGCTTGGGGCTTTCTTTCGTGTACAAGTCCAGGTCACAGTCCACCACTGAGGGGAAGTTAAGGCAGGGACCCAAGCAGTTAGTCGCATCACACCCACAGCTAAGAGCACAGAGAAATGAATGCACCGTGCTGCCTGCTGCTGCTCTGCTAGCTTTCTTCGTCTCACACAGGCCCCTCCTGGGAAATGGCGCCTCCCACACTCAGGGTGGGCCTTCCCACCTCAGCCAACATTCAGAGCAATCCCCACCCCCGCTCCCAGCAGACATGCTCACAGGCCAACCTGTTCTAGATAATCATTTGATTGGGATTTCCTTCTCAGGTGATTCTAGCTAGTGGCAAGTTGACATTTAAAACCCACAATCACAGAGGTCATTTTGAATGTGTGAAAGAACACTAGAGACCTAAGTGGTTCATCTACACTTGTTAACAATGTATCTGTTAACTTTAAAACTGCTCCGTGGTAGAGGTGTTGAAATGGCATCTGCATTGGGCTTTGAAGGTTGAGACCCTTGCAACTCTCCCCCTGGAGTGAGGGACAAGCCAGGCAGTCCTGTGTCCCACCCCCACCTTCTCACTAAAGCTGCTTCTATCCAGAACCCAAACTGCTTGTGCATTTTAGCACCTCCCTTAGGAACCAAGACATCTGTTGGGAAGGCTTTGTGGCATTGGCTTCAGGACTGGGAACTATACTATGAGACCCAGTGCTGTGTAAGCCACTTTGCCTTGCAATTTGGATCACCTCTGCACAAAGGATACATCTAGGCAGCAAAGCTGTGTCCACGACCTTGGTCTCCTGATTATTTCCCGTCCTACTGCATGAGTTGTTCTCAGTTTAGAAGTGAAGCATGTGGCTGAGAAGGGCACATGTGTCCTTGAGGACACAAGCCTTTTCCCACCAGAGAAGAGGAACGGAACACTGGAGAGCTGTGGAGGAAATAACCATCCAGTCACTCAGAGGATTTGCAAAGTGGTACCCACAGAGCATCCCACTCCTCATCCTGAGCATGTCTTCATTCGGTGCAGTAACCATCTGCTCTCCCTCAGTTGCCTATGTGTGCCTGATCAGTCGTCCCTAGACCAAGCCCACCAGGAAGGACTTTAGATCTTTGAGAAGAAAGGAAATGTAAAGGAATGCCTACCCCCAAGCCCCGTGTCTCACTGTATGTGCAGTTAGAGAATATCTCCAATCTCTCAATAAGCAAGTGATCTCAGAAAAGGGGTCCTGTATCCCAGAGAAAGGGAGGCGTGTCTTCAGGTCTGGACTGGAGGGTCAAGTGAGTGCAGGTGGGGCAGGACCGTTGTCAGGTCCAAGGCAGCCTTAGGTTTTCCAAGTTCAAAGGGAAACCAGGCTCCAGAAGAGACATGGAAAGTTGGATCGGGGCCAGAATGGAGAAGAGGTGGAAGAAAGTAAAAGGAAAGCCATGTTGACAGACAGACTGAAAGGTGTACACATAAATGTGAAGAGAAGGCTTTCTGACTTCCCCACTCAGGACCGGGATAATGATGTCATCTGTATAAGTGAGACACAGTGGTCTGGCAGGTATGTCGAGAATGTGGGCCAGAGGGCTCTGGGTTACTTCAGGTTGCCGTGGTGTTCAGCCAAAATCAACAGAGTCAGACAGAGAAAGGAGCCAGCTGTGTGCCTCAAGGATGTCAATGCCTGCTCTGAGGACCGGGACAAACAAGTCCTGTTCAGTCCTTCCTATGTTGACCAATGAGTAGCGTGAGCAGAGAGTGTAGCATTTAAGGATACAGGTCTGGGAAGCAGACACACTAGGGTTCAGTTCCTGGCTCCTGCCGTTTCCTTGCTGTGTGACACGGAGCAAGCGACAGAACCTTTCTGTGCCTCATAGTTTTCATGTCTAGGCTAGTCACAGCGCCTGATCGATGAGGTGGTTGTGAAAATTAAGAGATACGGATGTCATTTGAACAGTGCTTAACCTAATGCCCAATAGATGGTAGGAACCTAATCTTTACCCATTCAATCTTGTAATAAGATAATAACAAGGGTAAAATGAGGAACAGCAGAGATGAGAGGCCAGGTATTAGACAGCATGTGCAATAGGTATGATACTATGCGTGTGATAAAAACGTTTCGCTTGGACAGATGGGAAGGAAGGTGAATAGGAGGCTGAGCGTCAGTCAGAGATCCTCATCGGTAGCATGTTGGGGTAGATTTGAACCTATTCTCAAATATGAAGCTGTTTATCCAGCGGCCTGAACTACAGCCGGAAGGTCACCTTCCTTAGCTATTGGAAACAGCTTCTTAGGAGTGGACTCTGGAATGCAGAAAGCATGCTGGTTTGTTTATTCAATGGCCTTTGATTGGAACAATTGTTGTTTCTAATGTTGTCTGCCCACTGAGCAAAGCATCCAATTGTATTAATGCTAATGGAGGGACTTCACAGGGCTCTCCCTCAACCTAAGCACCGGGTAAGGAAGACCTTATGCGGGGACTTGACTGGCCGGTAAAATGGTATCATGTCAGCCAGCTGAAGCTGGGGGATGGTGCACTGTGAAGGTTCTATTCTATTCACTAGACGTTAAGTCCTGTGCATTGGTGGGTGGTGATTCCTTTCAATAAAATACCTGGAGGTCATGTGCTAGGGGCAGAGGAAGAGAGAGAAGAAGAGGTGAGAAAATGGGAAGTAGAGATTGTAAGTTAGCCGTGTGAGGCTAGACCCTGTGCCTTGGTCATCCAGGTTTTCCATCTCAGAAATTGTCATGGCTCTTAATTGATACCCACCGATAATAACAATAACGATGATGATGATGATGATGATGATGATGATGATAAATAGTACTATAACAGTAGCACTTGTGGTTTGGTTAGATCAGACTTGGGTGCCAGATTTTGAGCCCCCAAACTACCACAATAAGCAAGCTGAATGGCTTTCAAAGGCATGCTTACATGTGGGGAAGATTGTCTTCCCAATGGGCAACTCTTAAAACAGCAGCTGTCAGTGGTGCTGGCCACCGCTGTATGTTTATTTAAACTCCCTGGTTCACAGGGGAGTCTGAGTTCAGGAAGAGAAGACACTCCATAGGGCCCCCACACTCATTTCAGTCATGTCCACGAGGCTCCTGCATTTCTCATTCAAAGCCAAAGCCGGCTGGGGAGAGGGCCTACCTGAGGCACCTAAAGATGCTATGCCTGGGAAAGACAGAATCAGTGCTGGGAACAGGCAAAACCGTTACCTGGCAATAGAGCCAAACAGCACGCAAGACATCCAGGGAGGGAAGCAAAACCGAGTGCAGCTTGGCTGGGAGGGTCACTGGAGACAGGATACGGAGCAAATTAAGGCCCAGGTCACTCAAGACTTACTCTTGGGGCAGGGCTTGTAAAGGAAGGTTTTACCCATTCTGTGTGAAAATTAGGAATCTTAATCCAAGCTCAAATCTTCAGACCACACCATGTCTAGCCTCTTTGTTTTCTTGTAAAACGTTCAATCCATGGCTCCTAATCTCTTTTGCTTCCCTTCCCTCCTTTCCTTCCAGCCTAGATACCACTGGTCATCGGTTTGTACTTCACTCTGTTTTCCGAAACACATGATCTCCAAGTCCCCAAACTTTACTCCATCAACAGCAGCGCCTCCACCCATCTCTGGGTCACCAAGTAGCACCGAGCCAGGCAATGCTTGAGCCAATGCCCCACGCCACTCTGCCTCCCACTGCACGGATGAGGACCTTTGGACACTGCTGTCGCTCTGTCTCCAGCTTGTCCACATCACACCCACCTTCTTCCTGTCTATTACATCTCTGAAGCCCCTCATTCCTAGTCTTGGGAACCATGTTCTGTTACCTCCTCTGGAGCTTTATGTTTCCAACACTCTTTTCTTCTTCCTGTATCTCCAATTCTTCCCTCTCTCCCGAGTACATGTCACATCTTAGGCATATCCACAGCTAGTCCATCTTTTAAGAAAAAGAACCTGAGAACTTGGGGGAAGCAACGGCATGATAACATTCAGGGTGCTAAGGAAGGAAGGAAGGAGAGAAGTCAGCCAGACAAAGCAAACGAGATGCAGGGAGGCACATTTCCAGCGGCCCAAGATCTTGGCAGGAAAAAGCCTATGGGAAAGCAAAAGGAGCACAAACGGTCTGCACAGACAGGATGCCCTTTCCACCATGGAGCTGACACTCCTCTGGTGCCCTTCTCACGTGGGTAGGGCCACTTTGCTCACATGCAGTGTAGCTTCTTGTCCCCACATCAAGCCAATGAGGGGGTCAAGGGGATGAGATGGAGCAGGTTAGGAGGGACTCAGGAAGCTTCAGGAAGTGCTTACACCAAGCTCCAGTGGGGCAATCCTCCAACAGGCAGGTAGAAAGCAAAGGCAGAGCTGCCTGGCAGAAGATAGCGTTTGCGCTGAAAAAAAGGGGAGAAATGCCGTCTAAGCAGATCTCTTCAAACCCAGGAGGGACTATAGAAACAGACTCAGAGATGAGGACTACCAGAGGGAGAAAATGATGCTGCTAGCAAAACATTTGCAAGGCAGCAAAGAAGGGGGGAAGCACTCTTCTGTCTGTCAGATAAAGAAAAGAGGGACCCGACCCTCCCGGAAACAATGAAATGAAAGAACAGCCTTTGTAAGAAGAGACCTAAACCATGGGGATAACGCTGGTACCCTGCTGGAAAGAGATGAGTGAGGCCAGCAGCCTACAGGCCTTCCTCAAGACACCAGGCAGCCTTCGGCCTCCTGACACCCATAATCCCTCCACCCAGGCTCCCTGGCAGGTGTGATGGGAATCACACACATGGAGGGCCACGGGAAGGCACTTTGGAGCTGATGGAGCCACTGCACTGGACTCCATAGGGCCAAGTGGGTCCAGCTACGGAGAGAGCTAGTTAAGAGGATGTCAGGGGAAGTGAAACTCCAAAGAGAAGAGGAGGAAGGGAGGACAGCCTTATAAAGACACACAGGGGAACCGCCATCTGCGTGAATGCGATGTTTTAAGGTCAGTGCTGCCTGGGGATTCTGCACCAGGGGCTTTCCTCTCAGCTGCCCTCGGTAAGACTTTATTTAAAGATTATAAAGTCCTTAGCTGGCCATTGTGGTGCATAGTTCTGACCCCAGCACTAAGAAGGTAAAGGCAGGAGGATAATAAACTCAAGACCTGTAGTGGCACCTTGTCTCAACAAGCAAGCAGCATACAAGCAACGAGGCAGGGCCGGAGACGTGGGAGAGAGGTAGAGCATTGCTGAGCATGAGCAAACCCGGCTCCAGTCCTCAGCACTGGGAATTCTTACAAGCTGAGATCTCCACCTTGTAAATGGGAAGGGTGCTGAGACATTAGCAGCCACGTGCCACTCTAGAGAAGAGGCTGCTGCATGCGGCTAGGGAGAGAGCTCAGGCTGGCTGGGCAGGCCCCTGGGTGACTGTGTGGCGCTGAATCCAGACCACTGTGAGATATGATCATGTTAATCTCAAAGAGTGAGAGTAGATCCTACCTCTAGACAAATCTCTTCAGCAGTCCCTTAGACTCTAGGCAGTGAATGAAGAGTGAGGGTCTACCATGAGCACGTTTGTTTGTTTGTTTCTCTTTGGTTTTTCAAGACAGTATTCCTCTACTGTAACTCTGACTGTCCTGGAACTCACTCTATAGACCAGGCTGGCCTTGAACTCATAGAGATCCACTTGCCTCTTCCACCCCTGCCCGGCACACATTTATTTTGAACCAATGTAATTTGTGTCTGAAAAGATAAGATCAGAGGGAACACATACAGACAGACAGTCGTTCACAGCTGGGAGGTCCGTGACAAAGTCTGGATACATTTGAATTTGTCACTGTTGGAGATAGAAATGCTGTTGGCATTTAGAGGGCAGAACCCACACCTTGTCAACCATCCTACAGTGTTTGGGACATCCTCCTATGGCAAAGGAGTGTGAGGCCGGGGTTGAAGGGATGGCTCAGCAGTTACGAGCTCTTGTTGTTCTTGCAGAGGATCAGAGTCTGGTTCCCAGAACCTGTGCATGTAATGGCTCACACATTACTCCAGTTTTAGGGTATCTGAAGCCCTCTTCCTGCCACAGCAGATATATGCAGGCAAAACACTCATATACATACAAAATAAATAAATAAAGATTTTAAGGATTATCAGATTTCAATTTACTAGTGGTATGGCCAAGAAGTCCTGCCACGACCCAAAGCCGGGTCATTGTCATTCTTTCTATCATCCATACACCAGGCCAGGTCAGCTGCATGTATGGAGCACTTCTGGTTTTGAAGCAGTCAAGGAGGAAAAATTGCTGGTTAGTGGCTCAGGTACTTGTTTAGGGCTGTCAGCAATCTTTATCTGAGGCTGGACTATGTTTGTTGGCAACAGAGGTGCCAGGCTTGGAGGATGTAGTAATACCCCAAAACTCCATGACAAAGAAGTAGTTTCCCAAGAATCAGAATGAAGCCTTTATTGAAGAAAAACTGGTAAATCTGAAGGATCAGGGAAGTGCAACATTTAAACCCAGCCTGTGACTGAAACTGGAAGGCCCGAAGACTGAGGTGGGGTCTTTTAGCTTTCTGCAAACTGTGCAAAGCCACATTAAATAACTCACTGTGGAGCTCTGCTTTGGAAAGATAGATGATAGATGATCAATAGATAGATAGATAGATAGATAGATAGATAGATAGATGATAGATAGGCAGGCAGACAGACAGATAGGAAGACAGATAGATAGATAGATAGATAGATAGGCAGGCAGACAGACAGATAGAATATGAAATTCATAGGAAACCATAGTAATAGCTTAAAAATAAAAAGATATTCAGAAAACCAGCAAAAAAGGGACTCGAATCCTTTAACATGGAAAAAAAGATGACATAGTGTGCCTGTATTTGAACAGAAGAAAGATTAACCCAGGAAGAACAATGGCCAGCTGGTGTTCATCATCATGGAGGAACAAATTGTATGAAATGGGTTGAAACTGCCACATAAGGTGGTTATGAACACAGAAGCATTCCCAATTAGACCCTGGAAGGGACTTCAGAGAGAGACCGCTCAATTTCTGTTACAGGAGTTTGCTAAAAATACACCAAGAATTGACCTGGCCGCAGACAAGGCAGTCACCACCAGTTCCTTTTGCCGATGCCTTCACACTGCTGGCCAATTAGTAGATGAATGGAGGAGCCAGTTGTTTGCAATATGGCCTTCATAAGTGAGCTTTCTAAAGAACCCATTTGATAGATGCTCATCTTTCTGTTTATTGGATTGACTGGTGGCCTCAGGGTCATGCTGACATAGTCTGTAATTTTAGAGCATTCGTTTGTCTCTACAGACCACGGCCAAGAATCTATCAATTACATCTGCCTGTGGGCCACCAAGTGGGCCTTATATTGATCATACTGTTAAACAATTCATTTATGAGCAGACTGATACCAGCACACATCCGGTGTCATCCGAACCGGTCTTTCAGACCCAGAGCAAAGGTGAGGGAATGGCCTCGGGATTTGGATTTGCTCCAAGGGTATGCTTTGTGCCCAGAGTACACTCAGTCTGTCAGTCTGAAGGCAAACGTGAGTTCGTACAGGGCAGTGGGGGTGGGGAGCTAGAAAAGAAATGAGATCCTGTGAGTTCTAGCCTTGCACAGAAGTCAGTCAGTCCCATGTCCAAATGAATTTACTGACTCACAGATGGAGAAAGACTAAACCCGTAGGAAGCCACGTCCCAGGTTGAGGGAGCATCAAGTTTTCACACTACTGTCGACTCTTCCTCGTAAGGGCTCTAACCTTTTTATACGCAGTCTGAGTGGGAACAGGAATTTGGCTTCACCATCGGAATAGTGTTTCATTTTTCTTAATGAAAATAATTGCTCATCATATTGAAATAATGAATCCTCACATTCTGCTCAGCAGTGTCTTAAGAGTTTTTCAAGGCACAGCCAGTTGGTAAAAATCATGGATGTTCATAAAAAAAAAAAATAGTACACACTGGACCTACACAAGTCTCATCAAGGAAGACTTCTGTCTGAGGTCCTTTCACCTGGGTCTGTCCCTGAGGCAGAATGGTTGCTGGTCCCCTAAATTCAAATCCCTCTGATACCTTCCTTTGATAATAGCCTCCGACTCTCAGCCAGATCCCAAACTTTGCTCTCAAGCCTTCTTAACCTTTAGGTAAGGCGAGGAATGAGTTCTGACGGAAGGGATACAAGTCAAAGACATTTCACCAGGGGTGATACATGCCAGATCTGGACCGCCGCCTTAAAAGAGAAAGACAGCATTTACGTCTTCCCTCTCCCCTTCCCCATGGCGGAGACTCAGACAGGAGGGCAGGACCTGAGCAGAGCTTTGCTAAGTAAAACAAGGAGACTCACTGAAAAGTCTGGCGCCCCTAGTGGTAAAGGCGCTAACCTCCATTTAATATAAGTACTCACTATCCCATAAACCTCTCTGTTTTCCCAGAACTCCTTGTTGCCAACTAGTCGATCCAGTGCCTGGGTTCTGACCAGCCAGAGAGATTCCCTGCTCCCTTTTAAAAAGTCTAGCCGGAAGATCCTCGGGGTCGTTTTCTCCTATTCTGACTTCCAGGGTACGTGAGAGATGACCCCAGTGCATTGGATAATAAAAGCCTCGTGTTTTTTCCATCGATCTGGAGTCTTGGTTCCTTGAGGTCACCCCTCGCCCTGAGACCCCGGGAGGGCAGAAGCCCAGCTGGTCCTTTCATCCCAATGTCAGAAACTTGGCTTTCTCTTGTCATGAATCCACCGTGTCAGCCTTGGAATATTTATGCTTCGACTATTTAGGACAGAAGAATGGATTTCCATTTATTGAAGCCATTCTTATTTAGACCTTTATGCCAGTTTTCCAACTGGCGTTCTAAGATCAAAACCCTTTGGGCACTATTACCTTTGATTTAGGTACATCTCATTTGGTAAAACATGAGAGAGGGGAAGAAGGGAGCAACTCACATTCTGCAATGTGGAGTGCATACGACTCAATTTATTTTTTCATGAATAAAGTAAAAGCCGTAAACCAAATGATAAGGAGCCTCTAGTAAGGAGTAATTGGCATGAGCTCCGGGAAAGACAGAGCCGCTGAACGACCAGGTATCGTCCAGGTGCCTCATCTACTCCAGGCAGGTAACAACAGTCCTTTCCTTACTGGATGTTGTGAGGATTCCAGGAGACCACACAGGTAAGGGACTAAAGCCCAGGCACTGGTGCATGGCGCTCACAGGCACTGATAAATGCCAGCTGCTGCAATTACGAAGTTCTCTTTACGAGCAGACAGAGGTGCTGAGAAACGGGGGGCTGCTGCAGTCATTCCAGGCGTCTAAATCATCAGCTTATCTGGAGTCTGTTAGCAGTATGCCCCAGTATGGGTTACTGGCTCAATTCCCATGGCTTCCTCCGCTTGCTTTTTCATATACCCCGGGACCACCTGCAGTGGACTGGGTGGGCCCTTACACATCAGTCACAAAAATGCCCACGTAGACTTACCTGTGGTCCAGTTTTATATCGGTCTCGTGTTCCCAGATGACCGCAGCTTGTGGCAAGTTTACAAAACACTAGACAGCACAAATATCATTACATTTCTGTAAATTGATTTCTAAAGGAAGTTTGAGTAGGAAAATTAAAATCCTACACGTAGCTGTACACTTCGGTTTCTCGCTGGTGCTGTCTGTGCTGGCGTCTCTTTGGAAAACAAGCTCAAGGTTGCAACCTGTTGTGTGCAGCCGGTTATCTGGCAGCTAAAGTCACCTCTCAGCTCATGCTGATAGCACCAGGGCAGTGGGGGCCCTGGTAGCCTTAATAAGCTAGACCCAGCCACTCATCTTCAACAGGCCAATTAAAGAGACAAGCAATCGTGAAAAGCAGAGGAAGATTTATTCCAGGCAGCCACATTGGCAAGAGGAACAAATAGAGAGGTCCAATCCCTTCCACACCCTTGCTCCTTCACCGTCTCCCTACCCTAATCTTCAGAGTCCTGAAGGTTTAGGTTTAAATGGAGGGCAAAGGTCACACATAGTTAAGCAATCCAGGTCAAGGTGTGGTCCCACCCATCACCCACCATGACTCCCTCCACAAAGTCTTTTGATAAGTAGTCAGATCTGTGTCAAACCTCTCCCCTGGAGACAATTTCCTCTTCTGTCTGCACCAAGATTCAGCCTTTTCTGGCTCTTAGCATAAAAGTCCTAGGAAAATTCAAATTTCTTGAGGTCCATTGTCTCAACAGTCTAATGGCCTAATGGAAGGCAAAAGATGTCTCTCTCTAGAATATCTTCATCTGGCTGGATTGTCGGCGATGGGTTTGAAGAGGTAGATCCGCTGAGAAATAAGTGGAGTTGAATCTTCTTGGCCCCTTGATTAGTTCAAGCTTCTTCTAAAACTCTGAGTTCCCTTCACTGTGGTGTGGCAGGAAGGGATCAATCCTGGGCGGCTCCTCCCAAATTTGCAAACACTACTACCTACATTGCCTGCTGGTATCTTCAGGAACATTGCATTGTGGCCTCTGATTTGAATGGGAAGTTGCCCTGCTCCCTGCTCAGAGCTGATGACAATCGGGTTCTTTAGCCACCCTAAGACTGGCAGAGACATAGAGCTGGCCAAATGGAGCAGCTGCTGTCAAGAGACTGAGCAAGAAGCTGTACTGGATGGCGCTGAAGAAGCATTGCCAGTGAGGGGTTCTAAACCACGAAGAGACTTCTCCGAACAATGGCGATTAACAGAAAGAAAACACACAAAGGGAAAGTCAGATTATCTTTCCATCCCCCCAAAATAATAGTTTACCACGTGGATGTCATCCAGAGGAGGAAAATGCAGTCACAGCTGTGGAACAGCTTCCTGGGAGGAGGAGGATCAGGTAACTAAGTAGCAAATAAAATATTGTGTTATTTTCATGGATTTTGCGGTGCTTGTCAGCTTTTTAAATTCTTTGAATACTCATTTCTTACCCAAATGTGTACCTATTTGCACTTTCCCTTAAAGCAGTGGTTTTCAAACTGTGGATCATGACCCTTTCGGGGGTTAAAGGAGCATTCCACAGGGGTCACCTAAGACCATCTGCATATCAGATATTTACATTATGACATAACAGGAGCCAAATTACAGTTATGAAGTAACAACACATATAACTTTATGGTTGGGGGTCACCGCAGCAGGAGGAGCTGTACCGAAGTGTTGAGGCATTAGGAAGGCTGAGAGCCACTGCCTTAAAGAGTCTCCAAAACTGCATGTGCTTCAGGACTCAATCCCTTTCCCCAGAATAAAGGTGACACCCGCCCCAGCAAGGAGGACATTTCTTGGTTGGACTTTTAGATGAAGACAGACTGTTCATGTTGAAAGGCGCTGTTGGGCCAGCTTCAGGGTGAGCAGGGCGTGGCCCCAGTGGAGAAACAGTGAGGGATGACTAACCTTTAAGACGTGATGGGAGTGAGCTGTGTGCACTTCCTTCCAGCAGTTTTCTTTCTCAATTTCATGAATGTGCATGCTTACTTCCTGTGTAACGTGACTTAAAAGTCACAAAGAAAATCATCTTTCGCGTTTGGTCTTTCTGGCCTCAAGAGCTTGCTGGGGTGGGCTCTGGTTGCATTCATGGCAGACACTATTGCCTAGGGAGTTATGTTGGCTCCCTAAGTGTCACGGAGTACCTGGGATCCAAGGTACCTGGAACTTTCCAGGCTCTTGTGTGTTAGGCCACAGAACTGGACAAGAGACACATAGTCGGAAATGGAAGTAGAAGCCAGGTGGTGGTGGTTTAGGCCTTTAATCCTAGCACTTGGGAGGCAGAGGCAGGCAGATCATTGTGAGTTCGAGGCAAGCCTGGTCTACAGAGTGAGTTCCAGGATAGCCAGAGTTACAACAAGGAAACTGTCTTGAAAAAAACAAGAGAGAGAGAGAGAAAGAGAGAGAGAGGAAGAGAGAGATAAAGAAAAATGGAAATAGAGACACATTAAGCAAGGGAAAACAGCCCCTAGAAAGGGGGTAGGCTTGTGGACTGAAGAAGCAGCTCCACCTCGGACCGTGAGGCTCATTAACCTTTACAGATCACCTGTGTGATACCCGGCTGTCCCACATTTGCATATCACAGGCCCGTCTCCGTCCTGTATGCTTTGTGTGTAGCCCAGGCAGGGAAAGATTTCTAGTCTTTGCCAGCTGGCTTTTTTTTTAATCTTCTGCTAATCTTGATATAGATTTCTCCAGTCTCTACCATAGCAACTCGGCTGCCACCGAAGGACTCAGATCCATTCCTATAACATAAACGCCCTTCCCAAGTGTCTTTCGCCACACAACTGAAGCAGTGAATACAGTTGCCTCATTTCTTTGTGTGTGTGTGTGTGTGTGTGTGTGTACATGGGGCACACCCACATGTGTGTGGGGGTCTTCATGTCAAGGGCAAAGGCAACCTTTGGTGGCGTCCTTCAGGTACCATTCACCTTCTTTTTGAGGGTCCCTCACTGGTCTCGAACTCACTAACTAGACTAGGCTGTCTGGCCAGCAAGCTCCCATAGAGCTACCTACCTGTCTCTCCCTCCGAGCACTGCGATGACAATTACACACCGTCATGTCTGGTTTTTGTCTCAGCGGGGTCTGTGGCTTGAACTTACGTCCTTGTGCTCACAAAGCCAGTAAGTGCTTTACCTACTGAGCGGTCACCTCAGTACAAGTTGCTCCACTTCCAAACCAAGCAATGAGAGTCGGCTGGGCATCGATCTGGCGGTGATCTTGGCTAACTTTTTCAGATCTTCTTCCCTTCAGTGAGAAACTGGAAGATGCTGAGATGGTAAGGATGAACCACAGGCAGAGAGATGGGGCTGCAGATAGAAGGGTAGTCTTCGATGCTCTCCATGAAACTTCTTACCAGAACCTTCTGGAAACCCCGAGTTTTCTAGTATAGAAATCCCCTTCACCCCCTGGTCAGTCTCCATGAAAGATAAAGTTATTTTAATAAAACTGCATCACACTTCTCCAATGGGACCACTCCATGAATGTGAAAACCACAGTCTTGTGGCTACAAGGCCATCCATACCCAGACTGCTGCTCCGGCATCTGATGACATTGTTCAGGACAGCCCTGTGCTTTAGTTATCCCTCTACCCTCCCTTTCCTTCTCCTCTTCATATCATAGTTTTATAAAGATATTACATATATGTCATATAATTCACCTATATAAAGTATGTAATTCACAGGGCTTTCGTATATTCTCAGAGTCAATTTGAGAAAAGTTGTCTTTTTCAGTGTATTTTTTAAGAGATTTGTTTACTTTACATGTATGCACGTGCGTCTGCCTGTCTGTGTGCTCACCACACGCGTGCAGGTGCCAACCAGGTCTAGAGGAGGACTACAGATCCTCTGGAACTAGAGGCCTAAGCGCTTTGTGAGCAGTTCTGTGTGAGTGCCGGGAACTGAACCCAGGTCTTCTGCAAGAGCAGCAAGTGTTCTTAACCACTGCGCCATCTCTCTGGCCCTCTGGCTCCTCCAACTACCCACCTTGGTCTTCAGAACAAAAAGTTCAGGAATGGATGGGAATTTAGCATCGAGCATGATGATCAGGGAGCTTCTCCTGCAGCTCAGAGAGGGCTGCTCAGCGACTGCGGCTTCCCGCTTACATTGACTTCCCCTGCTGCAGAGACCAAGTCTGCCTCTTGGTTTGCGATCACCTCGAGTGTGCCGAGAGAGCCCTTCCGTATCTGGCGCTTGGGTCTGGCACAGAGGCTCAGTGGTTTGGCACATAGGCCAACCTTTATAAGGAGTCCATACTTTGAGCTTTAGGGACAAGAGACGGGGGAAGGGAGGCATTGATGACTGAAGCCGACCGCAGCACATTATAAAAGTGTGTGCGTAGGAAAGTATCACAGTGAAATTCATTATTTTGTGCAATTAGCGCACACTACTTAATAATGTCTATTAACAGCTGAGCATGGCAGCATACACCTGTAACCCCATGCCCTGAGAGGTTGAAGTAAAGAGGTTAGGAGTTTGATGACAGCCTGGGGTACACATTGAGACCTTATCAAAATAAAACAGTCATTCTGATAATATTTCTTGAGGTTCTCAAAAATATCTCTTAAATAATCATACAACCATTCAAATAAAAATATTTTGAAGCCTTACTGGACCCTAAGTCTCTAGAAGTTGTAATTTTGGATTGAAAGGCAATATAGAAAGCTGGATGGAGCTGCTGGGGTTGGGGCTAGAGCAAGGGCTGGGTGCAGGGTGTGAGAGCTATTGCCACCTCCCCGCCTTCTCCTCTGTCCCTCAAAAGCCCCAGCAGGCTAGAAGATAGGAGGCCACCTCTGCCGTACAAAAAATGATTGCTTCGGGGCTGTGTTTTTTCAAAGCAATATTTGGTTTGTTGGAGTAGCCGGTTGGAAACTCTTGTTGTACTTTTTAAGCTCCAAAATCACTTTTATGAATCTGGTTCTCCTTATAGAGACTTACTACAGGAGAATGGGAAGCCTTGCCTGTGGTCAGTGCCACTCAGACTTAACGACTTCAAGGTTTTCTTAAACAGTTTTGATAGATCCGTTAGTTTTGATTTGCTTCTCAATGACAGCGAGCACAGGCCCTGACTGTGCTCAGACACCGCCCCCAATAGTTTCCACGACTCGCTATTTAATTCTCAGAGCAGGCCTAGCTCATGCTCCAGATTGTTATCCCCATTTCACTCACAGGGAAACTGAGGCTCCAAGAATAATTATCAAAAGGTCATTTCGCTAATAGTGTTAGAACTACGTTTCGAGCTGTAAAATTGGGCCCCAGAGTCCCGGTTTGGGATCGTACCCTCTGCATTAATTGCCTGCCTGCAAATGAACTAACTGAAAAGAAAAATCCTGAGTGCGTCAGACATTTCTAATAAAATTAAGAGTGGTGGGGCACCCCTATAATCCCAGCATTTTGGAGGCAGACGATGGAGAGTTTGAGGCTAGCCCGGGCTACATAATGAGACTGTACAACACACACACACACACTGTGTATATGTGATAGGTTCGATCTCTATGCTCCATAACTGGTTATACATTTTTGTAAAGGTGATTGGTACCCCTTCCAACACTACTATTACCTATGTTCCTGAAACTCAAAGCTTCATTTCAGCCATCAGGGCTGCAAGGTAAGGCAGGAGCCTTTCTGAACTGATGAACACAAAGATTTTGTCAGAAACTAGGCAAGTCAACTAGGTGAGTTTCGAGTTGACTGATTTGTCATGAGAAACAAAATACAGCGACGTTTAATATCACCATCAGGAGCTCATTAAAATCTGCAAAGTTTTGCTCATGAAAATTTTGGGTTTCTTCCTGGCACCGATTGCCTGTGAGACCAACTGCCTCCCACAGATCTTCCCAGCCTCTCTTCTCAGCTCGCTGCACTTTCTTTTCTCTGTCAGGTCACAGTCCAGCCTAGAGTTCCGGATCTCAGCACTGCAGTCATGCGGGCTGGCTGGTTCTCTACGGGCAGGGGCTTACTTAGCCACATCCCTGGTCTCTACCCACAGGATAGATGACAGGAACACTTTCCCTGCCCAAACGGTGACAACCAGAACCGTCTCTGGGCATCACCAAATGTCTGTGGAGGGGTAAATTTGACCCTAATCAAGAGCCATCAGGAAGAATGGGACTCACAGGTGCTCAAATTAGAGCCCTATACGGATTCTTCCATGGTAACCCTGACAGCATGAATTAAAGTCTCCAGCGGAACAGAGCAGGATCTGACAGTCCCAGAGGTGAGAAATTAGACACTTTGCCTTTTGTATAGCTTGAGCAATTAGCTGGCTGATCCTACTTAAAAAAAAAAAAGCACTTGTCACATTTCCAAACTTCTCACCAATTGATGTGACTATTCCCAGGATATGGTAATTAGTTACTAACTACATGAAAGGCAAAAATGCACAGAATTTTAGGATTTGGATAATGTGGGGGTGAAGGTGTCAGGGGTGGGGCAGAGAACCCAGATGCTAGGTTTAGAGTTTATAGCACCAAGTCTTAATCTATGATAGGGAGACTTTAAAATCCGAGTTATGTAACTCTCTGCCATCTTGGCCCGGACCACAGACCTGCTCCCACTGAAAGGGCAATCTCTTTGGCTGCTCCATCTGTTTCCACAGGAGCCTTGCTAATTGGTATTCCTGGGCCTGCAAGCACCACGTGTGTGTCATTTAGTCAATCAGGTACTTAACCTTTCAAGCCTTTATCCATCCATCCCCACCCCATTCATTCTTTCCAGAGCACCTAGAAGCTGGGATTAGGCAGAGCAGTCACAGTTTACTGTCGTTACCATGGGCGGACACCGTTCTACACAATCTTTGCTTTGGATGCCAAAGAGGATTTCCTCTTTCCAGGGCTGCCCACTGCACTACCCGCTGCGGTGCCCTGGACCAGAAGTGTACTTCCTGGGGCCAGGCAGCATCTGCCGCTGTGACCTTGGCTCTTTGTTCCTTTGTCTCTAAGAGCAGAAGTGCCAAGAGTAGAGAGCCCAACCCCGACAGGGACACACAGGCTAGAGAGGTGGCGGGGTCTCAGCTGGGGGCTGCTGGCTATGGAGTGTGGGGTGTGGGGTGAGGGGAGCTGAGTTGCCCCAAGCCCCGCTGGGGTGGGGGCAGGGCTTGCTAGCCACAGTGACCTTTGGGGCCCTAAGAGTGAGGGGAAGAGGAAGCACGGTTTTTTTGCTGCTCTGGGCTCAGGACTTCCTGAAGGCGGGGGCTCCTGTTCTTTGCTTTCCTCTGGGTGCACGTCAGCAGAGGCGCTCACATACCCACCCATGGAGGAGGGTCAGAGTTTGCAACACTGGAGACTCTGCTAATGGCTCTGTCCCTGGATTCTGAACTCTGAAAACAAGGCCTTGAGTATAGTTAGAGGCACTCACTCCCTAGGCACTCCATTTCCCTGACTCGGAGGCAGAAGCTCCACAAAGAGCTAAGCTGAGACCTGGGCCCCTGTAAACTTACCTAGCTTCTGGATTCAGTGAACAAAGTTCATTTTGACTCAAATATTGTTTTCTTTCCAGTACAAAACATCTCTTTCCTTTTCCCCTCATTTTCCTCTTGCTTCCTTCTCTTCTAAGAGTCTGTTCCATTATCAAAGAAATGCAGTTCTGCCCACCCCCACCCCACCCCACCCCCAGCTGATTCAGGCCACTCAGTGAGCAGAGCCCCAGGCCTGTGCCCGCTACTCTAGTAAATCCTAGTGAGGTCTCAACTCTCTTACCAAGCTAACCACTGTAACCCTGACTTTTTAGGTCACTTATATTTCTCTCATGGGGGACCCTGGTGTGTTTGGGGGGGTGTCTGGGGCCTATGAAATCTCCCTCCTGGGCAGTCCTCCACCTATCCTGTCCCCAGCTCAGTGGAAGAACAGAGTAGCTGAGCAAGGAGATTTAGGATTTAGATGGGCCTGCCTCAAACTCCCAACACCATTGCTTGGGTGAGCTCCTGGTTTTCTCATCTATAAAATAGGAACCATAACAGCAGTCTCGGAGGTTGGCTTGTTCGATAGAAAGGACTTGGTGTAGTAGAGAGAACTTCCACACCTCCTCTGTGGCAGTACTGTCCAATGCGAGAGAAGTAGATTCCCAGCGTGGAGGTGGGCGGTCACTCCCAGCAAGACAAAGGAAGGGTTTTGTTTGCAGCTCCTGGGAGGAAATAGGGGGGCAGGCAGGAAACCCAGCTCCAGAGAGGATCCCTCCCTAGGAAACTCCCTCCCTCCCCCAAAACCAGAGGCAACTTCCCCCAATTAATAGAGATGGGACTGAATTCTGTTTCCAGGGAGCTGGGGGTCAGAAGCATGACAGCAGTTCAGGATGAGAGATGGCAGTGGCCAAGGGCACATAGGGGCTGTCCTGGGAAAGGGACAGGGGCATCAGAAGCTACAAATAGCACAATCAATTTCAGAAATACTGGGGCACTAGCTGGCCACCTGGTTACACAGGCAAAATTGTGGTTTAGTGTGACTATTCTGTTTCCTGCTTTCCTGGACCCTTCCTTCTCGGTTTTCAGTCTCAGTTTAGACATTACTTCCTCTGATTTCCCAAAAATGGGCTAGGATTGTAAACTCGTGCCCCCCACCCCCACAAGGGTTCTGGTGGTAGGAGGTGTGTCCCCCAGTTATAATTGTTCAATGGAGTATATATGCTTTCCTACTAGACTATACTCTTGAAAAGGTCAAAGGTAAATGGTTTATTCTGCTGGCATAGCATCACGCACATGTAGGTTTTCAGTGAAATACATGATCAACGAATGGTAGCTATAGGAAAAATACAATTTTTTGTGTCCTATAAAAAGAAAGTTCACATCCATACTCTGCCACATATAAGCTATTCGGTGCTGTCTGGGCATGCTCCTTAATCTCTCTGAGCTCTACTCAACCCTGTGGACAAATGTAGGAAGCAGGTCAGCCCAAGACCTCAGAGAAAGAGATGCCTGGAAAGTGGTACCCATAGTCAATGCTCGGAGGATGCTGGGTCCTCAGCCCATCTTACACTTGACACGTCTGTTCCACTCAGCATCCTTCTCACACGGCAGGTCCTAGCACCTCACAGCCCCCTACTTTCTTATTATTGCTCTCTTAGATTTGTTATGCTCTTCCAGTGCGCCAGGTGGTGTTCTAAACCAGGAGTCAGCAAACTACAGCCTGCTCACCAGATCTAGCCCAACACCTGTTTTTGCACAGACTAACCATGAACTAAGAAAGGTTTTCTTATATTTTTAAATGCTTGCAAAAAAAAAAAAAAAGATTAGAAGATTTTGTGACACATGGAAATGACTTGAAATGAAAATTTCTGTGCCCATAAATAAAATCTTACTGGTGGGTGGCCATATGCATTTTCTGTGTTGTCTGTGGCTGCCTCTCTTATTCTCTCAGGGCTGATATAACAAGAATATATAATATGGGTTGCTTATAAGCAACAGAAAGTTAATTCTCATATTTCTGGAAGCTGGGGCGTTCAAAGCACCTGTATTAGGTCTTTGGTAAGGACTTTCAGATTCATTCATATGGTGTCTTTTCTCTGTGTCCTCAGAAGGTAGAATAGGTTACAGCTCTCTGGGGTCCCTTTTATAAGGGCTCCACCCATGTGTTCTAGTACCACCCCCACCCCCCACCCCCACCCCCACTGAATACTCTCACCTCAATAATAAGGGATAAACATTTCCTAGGAGACACAAGCATTCAGATTCCAACTGTTGACTCTCCGTGAGAGAGGCTGTGACCCATCAAACTAAAGGTATTTACCATCTGGCCTTGTAGGAGAACTCTGTGTTTTGTTATGTTCTGAGCATCGATCTCTGAGGACAAGGTCATGGTGAGAGTCAAGGGAAGTCAGTGTGGTTACCTATCCTCATGAAACCGTCGAGGGTTTTGAAGAGAAACAGGCTGAGTGATACTCGAACCTTCCACAGATGGTAAGCAGTAGAGACAGCATCAGAGTGGGAAGGTGACTGCACGTGGGTTTGGAACAACTGTGGATAGAGAGCTTCCTGTGCCGTGTCAAGGAGTCTGGGCCTGGAAGTTTCCATATCAGGGAAGTGGCCTAATGATGTGAGATCCTAAGGTGACAAACGTAACCGTGAGCTTGAAGGGAAAAGGGTGGAAGCGGTGGCGCAGATCAGGGGTTAGGACTCTGAACGAGCTGAGCTGCTGGATTTGATGGCATCCAGCTGCTTATGTGTCACCACCGCCTTTACCCCAGCTGCCATGTCACCCATGAACTGGGAGAAAATAAAACCTTCGGAGTTGTTCTTGTCAGTGACGAGAAAAGACACTAAAACAAAACAACTGAGCATTATGCATAATTTAACAGCTCCCCAAGTAATTCTGATATTTGCTCCTGCCTGGCCTCTATAGGATTTATACACATCCATTCCCACCAAATGTAAACATTAACCAAATAGCTGAGGGTTGGAATTACAATTTTTAAAAAGAGATTTATTTATTCTTATTTTATGTGTCTGAGTGTTTGCCTGCATGGATATCTATGCACCACTTGTGTGCAGCGAAGGCCAGGAAAGCGTGTCAGAACCCCTGGGGAGGGAGTTACAGATGGCTGTGAGATGCCCTATAGGTGGTGGGGACCAAACCCAGGTCCTCTGCAAGAATAGCACATACTCTTAACTATTGAGCCATTTCTCCACCCTCAATTATTATCGCTTTTAAATAATACTTTTTATGAATAATTTGAGTTTCATACAATGTGTCTCAATAACACCCTCCCCCCAATCCTCACTCTTACACACTCCCACGCCCATGCCCTCAACAGAGAAACGAAAAGAAAATTAAGTCAAGCTTGTGTGACAGGAGCACGGATAAAGAGCTTCACCGTGGTCTTTGGAGGCAGAAGGCTGCTCTGATTGTGGACTTTGATCTGGCCCACACTACCCTGAGATGAACCATAACAAGAGTTCACCCTGAAGTTAGGCCCTATCACCTAAACCCAGGCACTGAGCAGGCTTCCTGGTATTCTGCAAACAGGGGCCATCCTGCAGGCTCCCTGATATTCCACAGGGACCAGGGCCTCCTGCAGGCAACTGATTATCCCTCAGGCATCTGGACATCACACAGGCACCCAATCATCTGTCAGTCACCAGGACCTCCCACAGGCATCAGTGCCTCCCACAGGCACCCGGGCATTCCACAAGGACCTGGATATCCCACAAGTACCCTAACATCCTGCAGGCACCAGGGTGCCCCCCTATTACCAGGACCTCCCACAGGAGGTTCAGGAGCACCAGGACCTCCCACAGGCACCCAGCCAACCCACAGACACCCAGACATCATGCAGACACCTAGTCTTCCCCAAAGAAACCATGGGCATCTGGTCATCATTCTGGAACCTGGACATCCCACAGGGATCAGAGCATCCCACAGGTTTCCAGATATTCATCAGGCACCAGACACTGTGCAGGCACATGGACATCACAAAGACACCCAGACATTTAGCTAACACCAGGACCTTCACAGGCACCAAGGCCTCCTGCAGGCGCCCAGACATTCCGCAGGGTCCCAGACATCCCACAGGCACCCAGACATCCTACAAGCAACAGGGCCTCCTGTAGGCACCAAGACCTGGGCACGAGGAAATCCTGCAAGCGCTCAGATATCCCACAAGTACCAGGACCACCCACAGGTGCCCAGACAACCAACAGGCACCGAGACATCCTGTAGGCACCCGGACATCTTGCTGGCACCCAGACATCTCACAGACACACGGACATCACACAGGCACCTGGACATCACACAGATACCCAGTCATCCTCTAGGCATCCAGACATCATGCAGGTACCTGGATATTCAGCAGGCACCAGGGCCTCCTGTAGGCACCCAGACATCCTACAGTTTCCTGGTCATCCTGCAGGTGCCCAAACATTCCCATCCCCAATTATTTAAATTTCTGTTCACTGTTTTTTTGGGTTTTTTTTTTTTTTTTGCTGATATTATTAAATTTCTACCGGAAACAAGGCAGGCTACTATTCCTCAATGTTGTGGTGTGTAAAGGAGAGAAATTACCGTAGCTTCATAATTGGATAAATGACTTAATACATATAAAGTTCATAAAACAGTGCCTGGTATATGCTAGTGTTTAATATGAATTGGCCACTACTACTAAAACATAAAATAATATATTTTTCAATCATAAAAACACTGAAAATAATGGTGGCACATACCTGTAATCCACAACTCAGGAAACAGAGGCAAGGGGCTCACAAATACAAGGCCAACCTGAGCTATACAGGGAAACCCTCTTGGTATAGCTGTTTCCCTAGGTTAGATGGGGCATCTTCGCTCAGAGCACCTGTGATCACCTGCAGGAGACCTGGGGTTGGGGAGAGATTCGCATCCTCTTGTGGAGGGAAGAGGGATGTTCCCCAGGCTGCCTGGTGAGAGATGCAGAATGCTGTGCATAAGGGTGAAAGCAGGGGAAGATCACTCCAACCGCCAGGCTTCTTCCCATAACTCATCGAGAGATCCCAGTGAACCAGCTTCTCAAGAGTTGTCCACGCTATGGTAGGACTCTATTGATATAGCTTTGGTGAGACAGTACCCACCGTGGGGAGGGCTATAGTCAATGATGCAGATGTGATATTCACCCAAGCCCTTGTAAGTAATCCCAACTAGTGTACTGGCCTACCAAGAAGAATTTGAATGAAATCCTTTCTTTGATATGTGAGTACCTTCTATCTGGAATAAATAGATGCTTCTTCACACGTCCTCAGGAAAAAGCCCATGAAACCCTATCTCAAAAAAAGAGTTGGGGGGGGGGACACCAGAACTCCCTGCTGACTGCAGCCATATGACCCACTATACCACTCCTGGGCATGTACCCAAAGGCCTCTATACCCTACCAGAGAGATACTTTCTCACCCATATTCATCCCATTCACAATAGCCAGCAACAACCTCAGCCGAGATGTCCATCCACTGATGAATGGCTAATGTAGATGTGGTACACGCATCTGTGAACATAAATGAGATGACAAAATCTGAAGGTCTATGGAGGGAAGTGGGAAAAACCTATCTTGAGTGAGGTAACCCAGGAATAGAACAGCAAATGCTGCATGTTCGCCCTCCTGTGTGGATCTTAGCTGCTCACTGCTAATTTTGTATGTTCAACTTGGGGTTCCTGTAGAAGCCAGGAAACTAGAAAAAGGCTGTTGGAATGGGCTGTCTTAAGGGAAGAGCTATTGTGGGATGTAGGTGATCCTGGAGATGGCAAAGCTTAAGAAGGAAGGGAGTCGGGGGTAGGGGAGAAGAGGAAGTAGGGAAGGTTGACTAAATCAAAGAGGATATAAAAAAGCTTCATGGGAAATTTTGCAATGAATTTTTTTTTTTAATTTAAAAAAAATTTTTTTTAAAAGAACATTTCCCGTTCTTCCAGAAGACCCAAGTTCAGATTCAGGCACCAACTTTGGGTGGCTCACTAACACCTGTAACTCAAGCTCCTGGGGACCACATAACCTCTTCTGGCCTCTGTAAGCAGTTGTACACAAGTGACACACACTCACACAAGCACATACACACAAAGAGAAATAAAAAGAAAATACACACATACATGTATATATGTATACATACATGTATGTGTGTGTTTTATGTATATATGTATACAAATACACATTCATATATGTATGTGCATGTAATTTTGTTAAGAAATAGTTTGAAGCCTGGGTGGTGGCGGCACACGCCTTTAATCCCAGCACTTGGGAGGCAGAGGCAGGTGGATCTCTGTGAGTTCAAGGCCAGCCTGGTCTCCAGAGTGTGTTCCAGGACAGCCAGAGTTACAACACAGAAACCTTATCTTGAAAAAAGAGAAAAAGAGAGAAAGAAAGAAAGAAAAAAAGAAACAAACAAACAAACAAAGAGTTTGAAGGGAGATGCCCTAGAAAAAGCTGCTCCTAGAAGCTCTGGATTAAAATGTAAGACCCCAGTGTCAGGAATAGGGTACCTCCTTAGGAGTTATTTGTCAGAAAGGCCCTAGGTCCCCCAAAACATTACCGCCTCTTGCCATTCTTCTTGGTTGCCCACTAGAACTAGATGTGGGTGTCTGTGTTTCAGCAACAGGGATTTATTATATTCTTTATTCTATACTATGTATATATATATATGGATGGATAGATAGATGATAGACAGACAGACAGACAGAGATCCCACACGCCTTGGTAGCTCTATGTAGAGAATTCAAACTTGAGCCGAGCTGGAAGCTTCCTCCCTGCTGAGTAGTGCTGGAAGGTGCTGTGTCAGCTGCTTGGGGAGAACAGGCATCAACAGTCTCGTCCAGCTGTGTACTTTACAGACAAGTCCAATCTGCTGGTTGAGATGTGCCCACTGTGCAGTAGCAGCAAGACTGGCATAGGAGTAACTAGCTGCTGTCTAATCAGATTGTAAACCCACACGACAGAAGAAATTCATGCCTGGTAACATAAATCTAGCCAAAACCCCTAGTGGAGGAGGTCATAGGTCTTACAATACCGTGGTTTAGCTAACTTAACACAGCATCAAACTGCATGCTAGACATTGATGTTTTTATCCATCGATAAATGCTGCTCTCAGCCTTATCGGAGACGTCTCTCTTTCTGTGGGTGATGGTGAATGCAGAGACTCTTGGCTACCCGAGATGCCAAGAAAAGGTGGCCAGTGAGCGCTCTGCCCTACGTAAAGCGTCCATGCTGTCTCCACTGAGGCTCTACGGGAACACTGAGGAAGAGGGGACGGAAAGTGTTCCCACTGATGACCCCACCAGGGTCCCCTACAAAGCTCCAATCTACTGCTCACACAGGTGGCCCTGGGTAAACTAAATGGGTCACAAAACCAAACCGAAGGTCATGAATCTGGGAAAGGAACTAGTAGGGAAGAGAAGGGGTTGCTAGAGATGCAGAGGAGATCAGAGGGCGTGGGCAGAGAGTAGTCAGAATGTGTTGTATACATGTGTAAAACTGCCAAAGAAAAGCTAAAGGTGTGGGAGTAGGAAAGGGAACATGGAGAATGAACGAATAAGAATCCATGACCACGAATTGGGCATGAGAGTCTTACTCAAGCTGACAGCAAACTCTCAGGCCCAGTCTCCTCGTCTGTAAAATGGGGAGATAGGCTCCACCTGACTCTTCTGAAGCTCCGCTGGCAGAACGGAGGCAAAATCAGCAACAGGCCTCTGGAAAGCATGAAGTACAATTTAGAAATGGGGAAGTCGTGATTATGAGAGGACTATGCAACATTGAACAAAGCCACTCTGCTGCAGCAGCTAAGACTGCCAGCAACGGGAATGGGATGGCCTGGCTTCTGCTTCCACTTCCAGCTCTGGGTCCAGCCCCGAGGCTCCACCCCAGCTTGGGGCAGAAGATTGAGCCTCGCTGAAAGGCACCACGCCATCTGCGTTCCTGTCATTTGGCAAATGGACTCTGCTTGTGTATGCGCTTTCCTTCCTCTCTCCCAGCTCGGGTTTGCCTTCGGCATCTCCATAACATTGCTTCTTAGTTGGCTATTGGCAGCCCAGTGGCTGATATTCATTAAACATTTACCAGGTCCCCCATGGATGTGACGTTTGCAGTGTCTCTCCCCTAAATTCACAGTTGAAACCCAATCACCAATGTGACTCTATTTAGAGATGGGCATTTGGTCATGAGGGGAGAGTCCTCATGAATGAGGTCAGTGCCCTTGTAAGGAGACCCCAAGAGCCATCTACCTTCTACCACACAAGAAAATGTTGGCATCTCCAACAGGAAGCCAGTCCTCTCCAGACCTTGGACATGCTGATGTCTAGATTTTGGGCTTCCCAGTCTGTAGAGCTATAAGAAATGACTTCCTGTTGTTGAAGTTGCACAGTATATTGTAGTCTGTGATAGTAGCCTGTGTCTCGTATTTTTCTCAGACTACTTTTCATAACTCATTTATTTTCCAAAAAAGGTCTAAGAGATAGGTGGCATTTTATCACTTTACAGAAGGGGAAACTGAGGCCCGGGGAAGTTAGGTAACTCTTGTAGCCTGTGGGCTGGCCACAGGCTGTTGATGTGTTTAGCTATTAAAGTAATCAGAGAGATCAGGCTAACAACACCCCTGTATGGCAAACTTCTTCTGGGAATGATTCCTTGATACGGGGGCAGAATGCTTGTGTCTACCAGCTAACATCAGCCCCAAGGCCCTCTGCAGGTTCACTGGCCTAATGGATCCAGAAGGGAAGGTCACGTGGTTTGATTTCCACAGGTTACCCTACTCACTTTGAGCCCAAACTGTCTTGTGAGGAGCACAAATTGGGAAAGATTGTCAGAAACCAGAGTCAAAGTTGGAGGTTGATACAATGCAGACCGTATTCAGAACCAGTTTCTCTAGGGCCTCTGTCAGCTAGGGAGGATGACAGAGCACTGCAGTATCCGGGGCAAGCATCCTGTGCTTCCTGGCCCTCAGTGGAGGGGAAGCCTTCCAGCGGAGATGGTCCCTGGCCAGGAGCTATGCGCTGCTCTGACAGTTCCTGGGACCCATTCCTCTAGGATTTTTGGACAGTACATGCTCTGAAGAAGACCTTTCCTCACACAGAGTATGATGTAACCCCACAATCCCCAGCTCCAAATGGTTTGCAGATTTTCTGTGGCGACTGTTTGCTGTGTTCAAAGCTGACAGGTGGTAAGGACATTTGGTCTGGGTCTCATGGACAACATTTACAGGGAAGCTTCTCAGATAGCCAGGATGTACCTGGTGACAGGTGAGAGAATGCAGTCCAACTGGTATCAGGAGGAGGAGGAGGAGGAGGAGGAGGAGGAGGAGGAGGAGGAGGAGGAGGGGGAGAGTGCTGACTCATCCATCTGAATTCTTTCTGGATAGATTTTAGCTGCGGATGGACGGAGTGGCACAACCATGTCGCTAAAGACCTGCCTTTCTTTTTACCTTTTTTCTCTGCTTCAAAATACAGGCTAGTTTATTCCAGAGAATCAGAGTTAGAAATGTCAGGGAGCACACCTCCTTCATCTCTAGCAGAAGTTCTTACTTACCACCTACCCTAAGTTATTAAATGAAAGTCCTTGGGGCTAGAGAGATGGGTTAGCGGTTAAGAACACGGACTGCTCTTGCAGAGATGCAAATTTGATTCCCAACATCTACTTTAGATTGTTCACAACTGCCTGTAACTCCATCTCAGAGGGACCTGATGCCCCTGGCCTTCAAGGGCACCAGCACTCGTGTGTGTGTGTGTGTGTGTGTGTGTGTGTGTGTGTGTGTGTGTATATTACATTTTTAAAAAGAAACAAAGACTTGGCCCTCTGATGGAACATCTAGGATCATATGCCTAGTCCTGGACCAATCACTATGGCTGTGGGTCATGAAATACCAGGAATGGTTAAATCAATGAAGACCTGCCCCAGGATCTGCAAACTAAAACATTTTGTCCTCTGTGGTACCTGTTCCTCTGCTTTCAAAAAAGGAATTTTCTGGAGTCATTCAGAATTCCAAACACGATTCGGTGTAACAATAAAGTAAAAAGCAACAATGTCCTCTCAATCACTCACCAGAGTCTGAGATCATTCGCGACGCCTCCCTTCTCTTAAGCGAGTAGCAGCTGTATATCCTTCGTTGTTCATGAAGGCTGTACCCCTAGGATGTCTTTAAACGTAGGGTTGAGTGAAAGAGAGACGCTAATATTGACCTCATTTTCATATATCTCATTTCTACTGACACAATCAAATCCGTTCTTCTTCTGATGGCCTTCAAGGCCTTACTCCAGAGGTCTCAGGTGAATCCCCAGAAGCCATAAGAGAGCCAGGAGTAGCAGCACATATCTGTAATCCCAGACCTGGGAGCCGGAGACCAGATGGCTCTCCAGAGCTCAATGCCAGCCAACCTGGCTGAGTCAGTGAGCTCCAGGCTCGGTTGTCTCAAAAAAGGAAGGTAGACCTTCCTGTGCTTTCTGGAATTGCTCTCCCAGTGCTCGAGTCGTCGTACTCTGGGAAGGACCCATCATCAACCTGCATCCCTGATGAGACGGCCACGTAGCCTCTTGGTCCAATAAAGTCCCACATACATCCCATCCCAGCACTCCTTTCCTACGGCCCAGTATTATGTTTCCTAGCAACAGATACATCAGTGCAAGAGACAACAGAGGGAAGACTCCTTGGGTTATCTACAGCAATCTACACCAATAAAGATCAGTGACATTGGAGTTATCCTAGGCTCCCCTTTGTCTTTCAGAAAATTTCCTCAAGGAAATAGTACAGTGACCACCATTTCAAACAAGGGCCAATCTCACTCCCAGATGTGACCAAACACTTGGACTTGTCCAAGGACAGACTCCTTATGAAGACCATGGTGCTGTGAGCATTTGACTCAGTGTTTTTGGCACTGTATTAGTTCATCCAGGAAGCTTTCCTGGGTTTGCCAAGCCTGTTCCCTCTTCTCACTGAGCTTATAACCAGGTTACAAGCTTTGGCCTCCTTGCGTTGAAGGAATCAAATGGAATGTGGACAGAATGGATGTCTGTCACCTGGATTTTACAAAATGGGACCATAGAAATTGTCGGCTGAAAATATGCAGTATACATCAAGGGAGGAATGCTCGTGAAGGTGACTTGTGATCAGAGCTGTCTCTTTGATTTTAAAGGGTGGGGAGTGGGGAATGCCACATCAGTTTGAATCAGCCGGACGGCAGAGCCTTGGGGATGTGACACCTGCCTGGCAGAGTTGTGAAGACAGGACCACCATCCTCATGGGTCTGGAAATCAAGATCTCTACTTCACTGGCTCCCGAAGCTCTGGTTGATTGGAGCTAACAGGCAGAGCAGAAAGTCAAAGAGGATTGTTTTGTACCTTAACGTCTCATGGAATTCACCTTGCTGTAGAGTTTGAATTTCTTAGCATCCCTCACACTTCCTCTACCTTACATGTCCCTCATAGAATGAGACCATCCGCCCTATTCCTGTCCCACACTGCATTTTAGATACACACAAGCTATTGGTTCTGTAGGTTCACAACTGGAAAGAGAGTTTGGATCTCAGACATTAGAGTTGATGGGATGGATTAAAACGAGGGACATGTAAGACAGACAGCATGAATGCATTGTACACATGTAAATGGCATGAATTGGGTGTGGGCAGCCCAGAGGCAGAATGCTGTACGAATGCATCATGACAAATTCATGTTAAAAAAGTAATCCCTGGTGGCGTGGGTTTGGCATTCAGAAACTCGGGAAGGCCATTAGTTCATGGACAACCATTAGTTCACTAGTCCAGTGAATGGTATTAGGGTGGCTGATCAGGGGTGCTGTGTACCAGTTTAGGAGACTCCACTGTAGGAACATCTCTACCCCTTTTGGAAGGGACAGATGGCCTCACATCTGTGGCTGTACGCCACACATTTTGTATTAAACCATATTAAACAAGTATGGGGGCCATTTGTGCAGAATGAAAGTTCTGGATAATATGAAGGGAATTTCTTTGCTTAACTTGATCAAACTATGAGGCAAAAGGCCTTGTTATGTTAGAAGTTTATTTTTAGTTACGTTTAAAATGGTTGTTTTATGCACTGTTGAAGTGCTGCCTAGGCCTTTGGTATTTTGTATTGTCTGCGGGTGTTGGCTTTATGTAAAAGGTGTTTGATTGCTCATGATCGGCATGTGCTATCAGTAGAACACCTGAAGACCATAGGCATCAATAAAAACCCCTGAGATGAGACTCTCAGGGTTCCACTGTCCAGTATGGCACTGGTGAGGATAGTGGTTCCCTCTGCAGAGGTCTGGCAGGGTTTGCACCTATGAATATGCTGTTGTTTCTTCCTTGATGAGCTGCCATAGTAGGTGAACTATTACAAGTGGCATACCGACATGGGGCATGAAATCATGCCAGCACATCCAACGTGGTAGGCAGAATATGTGTGTGTGTGTGTGTGTGTGTGTGTGTGTGTGTATGCAGTAATAATAATAATAATAATAATAATAATAATAATAATAATAACAATGTAGAAGTCTCCTGAAGGAAGAGTAGAGTGAGGAAGGAAATAAGCCTATATGAAGAAAGAAGGCTGTGAAAATTAAGTGAGAAAGGGGGCTCAAATTGAGAGCCACAGAATAGATAGATGCCTTTAGAGAAAGAAATTTTCATGGTAAAAACAAAAAATTAAGCTGAGAGCAAAGAAAAAGCAACCTCTGTTGAGCATCTCCTGTGTGCTGGACACTGGGTTAGATGCTGAGGCTGCAGAAGGGAACACAGTAGACACTATAAGCACTCTTCCTATGGCAGCAGTATAGTCCCGCCCAGCCCCACGGTGTTGCAGGCAGTGAGAGGTTGCATATTTGAACACCATCTGTGGCAAAAAGACAAATAGCTTACAAGGAAGGAAGATTTACTTCAGCTCATGATCTCAGACCATGACCACTCAGCCTCTGGGCCTGTGCCAGACAGAATTTCATGGCAGGAGCTTGTAGCCAGGAAATAAGAAAGGGGGTACTGCGTATCCCTCGTGACCTGTTTGCCTCTAACTAACCACGTAGGATCTACCAACTCTCAGTGATGTCACAGGCTGGGGATCAAGTTTTTGCCACTATCCTTTAGGGAAACACTTCGGATAGCCCATAGCAGAGTCCCATAAAATTATAATGAAGCCAAAAAAAAAAAAAAAGTCCTGTTTGCCTAGTGAACCACAGCCAGTCTGATATCGTGGCATAATGTGTTCTTCACATATTTGTGGTGAGCCTGGTACGCACAAACCTATTACAATGCCACTTGAAGAGAAGCAGAGCCCATATAATTTTGTATAGCACATAATACCCAATGATAGTAATAATTGACCAGGCTTCTGGTTTATGTGTTTACTAGACTATACTTCTTACTGTTGTTTTATAGTGGGCTCCTTCACTTGCATACTTAAAAACTTACTGTAAGCCAATGCTGTGTGATGCTTGCAGTGACTGCATACATCGTGTGTCCACTGCTTTCTCTGGGCCTTGTTACATGGCTGACCTATTCTATCTAGGTCTTTGTGAATACACTTGATGATGCTTACACAATGAAATCAGCCATGCGTCTTAGTTAGGTTTCTGTTGCTATGATAAAACAGCATGCTCAAAAGCAACCTGGGGAGGATAGAGTTTATCGGCTTATAGGTTATAGTTCAATGCAGAGGGGACCAAGGCAGAAGAAAAACTCAAAGCAGGAACCTAGAGTTAGGAACTTAAGCACCAGCTATGGAGGAACACAGGCTTGCTCTCCTAGCTTGCTCAGCTTGCTTTCTTATGCTACCCAGGACCACCTGCCTAGGCGTGGCACCATTCATAGTGGTTGTCTCTCCCTGCCCCCCCATATCAATCATTAATCAAGAAAATACCCTACAGACTTGTCTACAGGCCAGTGTGATGGAGACATATTCTCAATTGAAGTTTCCTCTTTCCAAATGTCTCTCTCGCTTGTGTCAGGTTACATATAACTAACCAATACACCATTTGCTCAGAAGGTGTTCTCGTCATTAAGGGACACATGACCCTATCACAAACAACAGAAATGTGTAGTTGAACATCCCAAATCAAGGTGCTGTGTGCACCACGCTTCCTGAGAACACTGCGGGGAATTCCCTCCTTGCTTCTTGCTGGGGTCTGGTGGCTATCCTTGGTCTGAAGCTCTGTACCTCCAATCTTTGCCACAACGTGGCACGCTCCTTGTGTGTTGATGCTTGGTGTTTTTTCACCGTTGTCTTCTTATAAAGCCACCAGTAATACTGGGGGTGAAGAGGATCCATTTTTTTCCCAGCGTGATCTCATCTCAATCAATTACATCTACAATCACCCTACTTCCAAATAAGACCACGTTTGGAAGTACCAGAAGCCAGTACTTTACTATGTCTCTTTTTAGGGAGTCATAGTTGAACGGGCGTGGAATGGATTCCCAGGGAGAAGTCATGTATTGTCAGATGACTACAGATGTGAATGCTGTTTGTAAGAACATATTCAAAGGGGAACAAAACAATAAGCAGTGTTTACGGAAGCTTAGCTAAAGTTGAAGTTGCCCTGCGAGGCTTCTCTGTGGGCGACACTGAAGCAAGACAAGGGACTAACGCAGAAGGGCTGAGGAGTCTGGCAGTGACACACACAGGACTCACCACAGAAAGCAGCTGAGGAAATGAGGGAAGGAACGGCGTCTCTCTGATGTCACATCAGTAATTCAAATGTCCCCAAAGAGTGTGTGCGAAGGAAAATCGAGAGAACGCACTGGGTCTATCGAGGGACAGAAAGCTGTGGATTGCTGTCTGGTTCTGCTGATATTTAAGTCGTTGTTTTGTTTAGACTTGTGTGTGTGTGTGTGTGTGTGTGTGTGTGTGTGTGTGTGTTGGGGGGGTATTTGTTTAGTCTTTGCAGGACCATTTGAAAGACGCCAGATCATCTCTCATCTTCTCCTTCCAGTGGGATTTGGTAGCCTCTGAAGAGGCAAATACAACTTAGAATGTTACAGAAATGTGTTTACAATGCCTCTGGATTAGTGAGCCTCCATCAGAGCCCAAGCTTTCAGTCAGTGGCTTCTGGTGTCCCTGTGAACTTTCAACATGACACATTACAGCAAGCAAATATCTTAGTATGCTTTTGGGTCCACCCTACCCCTTAACAAGAAAGAAAGAAAGAAAGAAAGAAAGAAAGAAAGAAAGAAAGAAAGAAAGAAAGAAAGAAAGAAAGAAAGAAAGAAAGAAAGAAAGAAAGAAAGAAAGGAAGAAAGGAAGGAAGAAAAAAGAAGGGAAGAAAAGTCTCCTAGGGGCTCAAGAGATATGTCAGCAGTTGAGTATCCAGAAGACCCAGGTTTGATTCCCAGAATCCACGTAGAAGCTAACAATTGTTTGTAACTCCATTTCCAGGCTAGCTGATGCTCTCTTCCAGCCTTTGGGGGCACCAGGCTCACAAGTGATATGCAGACATACACGCTCGCAAAATACCTACACACATAAAAACATTTTTTTAAGTCTCCAAACTGTTTGAAAGTGGATTAAGACCCTTGGGAAGGCTGTGCAGTAGCAAGGAAGGGCCTCTTCCCGCCACACCTTTTCAGGGACAATGTGTCCCACCCTCTGCCGGATGGTGGCGTATCATAGCTCAGCCTTTGGGTTTCATCCACTGGCCTCCATTCCCCATGTCATCCGAGGTCAGAGAGACCCGAGCCAACAAAGGTGACTCCACCGCCCCTCGGGAAGCTAACACTGTGAGAAGGATATGCCGCCCAGTGCGCATCCCTGAGGCGCTGTCTGTTGACTAGGCCAGAGTCGCTTCCGGACCAGCATCCAGGTCTCCTGTGAGGCAGGTGGTGTCGGGGTCGGCCAACTTACCTGCTCTCATCGCATCGTCCAGGAAAAGGTGACCAGGAATGGTACTGGGTGGGGACATCGTTGGCAATGAACATTTTTTTTTTTTTTGAGCAGAAGCCAGTGTATTGTGTGTGCCAGGGATTCTGGCAGCCTGCCTCCACCCAAGGAGACACACACCATACCACACAGGACCACCACTCCAGCCTCTGGCGGATGCTCTTGCATCTGTCAGGGTAGACAGGTGCAGTGTAGTTATCAAACCCAAATACAAACCTTTCAATCTGCTTCACGTCTTTAAGCAGATGAAGCACGGGGACTGAACGTACGCTTGCTGGCGTAGAAGCTCCTTTCTTTTTGTGTGTATGCCTCCCTCCTCCCTTCTCTCTGTGTATGTGTGTGCATGTGCACAGGCACACGTGTGCATGTGCACATTTGACTTACCGGTGTGAGGAGATCAATGTCAGGTGCCTTCCTCATTATTAACTTTCCACCTTATTTTTTGAGACAGAATCTCACCTGGACCTTGGTTTAGCTAGAAGTTCCCCCCAGCATGCTCTGTAGATCCTCCCATCTCTGCCTTTTCCATGCTGGGATTACAGATGTGCACTGGTTTGCCAGATTTTTCATGCTTGCTCCAGGGATGGAAATCAGCTCCTCATGCTTGTGAGCAGTGACCACCGAGCCACCTCCTCAGCTGCTTCATCCAGGGGTGAGATGCCAACGGCTAGTCCCTTCCTCTCTGTGGAGCACACTTGAGTTTAGGTCTTCACTGGGGCAATGGTTGTCTAGCTTCAGCCAAGTTGTGTAGAGTTCCTTGCTCCACATTGACTTCTTCCTCTCAGAGCTCACCTTTGTCTGAGAAAGCCAGAACAAGAGAGGGAGGAAATGGCAAAACCCAGAATGGTCAACCTTTGATCCGTTGCCTGAGAAGTGTGCTAATGCAATCGAGTCCCTTCAGCCCCAAAGTCTTCTTCAGGGGTCAGGTTACCAGCCTGAGCTGAGCTTAGGACCTTGCACACTGCAGCCCCTTGCAGCTGGCTCCTGTCTGGAAGGTTCTACGAGGCAAACTGGTTTGGCACTGTGTGTGTGTCTATTACAGAAGCTACTGCTGCCACCAGCAGGATGTCAGCAAACAAAGCCAGGCTCGTTGCCACTGTGACAAATTTGAGGCTTGTGGTAATTGGGAGACAGTGTTCTAGGGGGGGGGGGCGGGTGGAGCAGCACCAGGAGAGGCCATTCTCCTAAACTCAGAATGCTCCGCAAAGTTGGAATTCAAAATAAAGGTTGGTCAGTCTTACTGTACTTAACACTCTGAATATTACACCGGATAAAATTATGCTTTAAAAGTATCTGTCTGTCCTTCTCTCCACACTGTTGGAGAGAATGTAAATTGCTACAGCCATTATGGAAAACAGTATAAAAGTTTGCTCAAAAAAAAAAAAAATGAAACAAAGCTCTCATATTATTACGGATTGAACGTATCTACTTCAGAGTCCACGTTGAAACACAATTCTTTCTGCGGTGGTATAAGGTGAGTGGCCTTCGATTAGGTAATGAGGATTCTCCGTCATGGTTGGATTAAGGGTCTTATAAAAGGTCCTTGAGGCAGCCGGGTTTGCTCTTTTCTGCTCTTCTGCCATGGGGGTGGGGGCACAGCATGCACCCCTCCTTCCCCAGCTTGCAGCCACATCAGGTCCCAGCAATGGTACTGGAGTTGCTAGCCCAACGTAGACTTGGCCACTCATCCTCAATATGCCAATTAAAGCCACAAAGAGTCGTGAAAAGTAAAGAGAGGAGAGTACCCAATGTGGCCAGCCTAGGAGGAGACACAGGTGAGGTCTCGTGACTTCCCCTAAGTCCGTCTTTGGGCCCTGACTTGAGGTCTAGGTTTAACAGAGGGTGAGTAGTCTGCATAATGAAGAGCTCCTGCTCAAGACGTGGCCTCTGCCCTGCTGCCCGTCACTGTCTCAGCTCTGCCGTCTCGCGAGTCGGTCCAAAAAGCTGTCAGAACTGTGTGAATCCCTTCTTGGTAGACGCGATCCTCCTCTAGCCGCCACCAGGCTTCAGCATTTTCCTTTCCAGCATGAGACTCCTTGGTGTGTATTGTCTCAAGAACCAGACAGCCAGAGGTAGGAATACACGTCTCTCTTTAGAATACGTTCGCCACTTCCAGGAGGGCTCCTGAGAGAAGACCCTCCTCCGGGCCGAGGAAATGGCTCTGCCAGTAAAGCGCTTGTTGTACAAGCATGGGACCTGAGTTTGGATGCATCCCACACCCACAAAGAAGCCATGCCCAGTAATGTGTATCTGTAATCCCAACTCCAGGGAGACAGGCAGGGGAACCCTTTGGGCTTGCTGGCCAGCCGAGATAGCTGAATTGGTGCGCTCCAGGTGACAGACCTGTTTTCAAAAATAAGATGGAGAGCAATTGAGAAGGATGGTGCCAGAAGTCAATCTCTGGCCTTCACACACGCACCCCCACACCCACCTATACAACCAACCAAACAAACAAACAAACGTTGATACGTCTAAATGGAGAAAACATAAGAATTCATTGAAATAAAGATAAATAACACCTTTGAAACAGAGAGCAACATCCCCAGAGACAATACCAACACCTCGATCTTGGACTTCCAGCCTTCAGAAGTCAGTAAATAAATTTCTCTTCTCCATAAATCAGTCTCACACTTAGCCCAAGATCTAGCAGAAGAAACAGACTGTGGTTCCCACGATCCCACGACTCTCACGCTGGATCCGGCTCCCTCCAGAGGAAGTGGAAGCAGTGTGTCCAAGAGACATCTACACTCCCAGCGCATTGCAGCATTGCTCTGCTGGACATGGAGACAAGTGGAAACAGCAGCTACCCACATAAGGAAAATGTGGTCTACAGACACAATGGAACATTATACAGTGCTTTAAAAGGGCGGGGGGATCTTGTCTTCTGTAATATGGATGAGCTCAGAGGACATTGTGTTAAGCGAAGGAAGCCACAGAAAGACAAGTCCAGTTTCTGGAACACACCTAGAAATATGGGTGCCTTGGTGCACATCTGTCATCCCAGCACTTCTACAGGGAGATGGGAGGTGGGGACAGGAGAACCGGCCGCAGGTTCTTAGGCAGTGACAAAAATGAGAGACCTCGCCTCAAAAATAAAGTGGAAGGAGAGAACCCATTCCTGGAAAGTGGTCCTCTGACCTCTGTACTCGAGCTATGACCTGTACCCTTACAGAAAGAGAGAGAGAGGAAGAGAGAGAGAGACAGACAGACAGACAGACAGAGAGAGACAGAGAGAGAGAGAGACAGAGAGAGACAGAGAGAGACAGAGAGAGACAGAGAGACAGAGAGACAGAGAGAGAGACAGAGAGAGAGACAGAGAGAGAGACAGAGAGAGACAGAGAGACAGAGAGAGAGACAGAGAGAGAGAAACAGAGAGAGACAGAGAGACGAGAGACAGAGAAAGAATGGGAGAGAGAGAGAGAAACAGAATAATTTTTAAAAGTTAGGACTGGGGAGATGGTCCCATGCGTAAGAAGAACACTTGGCACTGTCTATTCTTCCAGAAGACGGGGTTCAATTCCCAGTATTTATGTGGTTGCCCAAAACTGTGAGTCTGGAACCCCAGTTCAAGGGAATCTGACGCCCTCTTCTGGCTTCCTTAGGAACAAAGCATGCACATGATTGCTACATAGATAGAAAACCAAAGTGTGTGGGTGCACGCACATGCGCACGCATGCGCATGCACACACACACACACACACACACACCCAAACAAACAATTAAGCTTCGAATAAAAAAAAAGGGAAAGTTAAATTCATTAAAGCAAAACGGAGTGTTGCTATCAGGGGCTGGGTCTGAGGTGCTGTAGGGCAACATACACTTCAGTTGGACAGGAGGCTATGTTTAGAAGATGTACCATGCAACACAGTGACTAACGGCAGTGATCAGCGCTGCGCCGTGTGCTTGCAAGCACTCAGTGGATTGTGCGTGTTCTCACCACAAACAGAGACGGCTCTGTGGGCTGACTCACCTGTGAATGAGCTGGATTTGGCCATTCACTGTGCATGCTTATTCCAAAACGTCTCACCGAATGCCATAAATACATGCCATTTTGTCCATTGAAAAGACAAACCATAGGTAAAAAAATGGCTATGTGGTTAAGAACACTGGATCCTCTTCCAAAGGACCTGGGCACCCACAGAGCTGTTCACAATCATCTGTAACTTCAGTCCCGGGAGATCTGACACTGTCTTCTGTCCACCTCTGGCACCAGACATGGTGTACAGACAGCTACATGCATGCAGACAGAACACCCATGCACATACATCTAAAAATTAACTAAGACAAACTGGTTTTGAAGCATTTTATTTTTTACCTGAAATTCAAACTTAACACATCTTGCATCCTCTCTAACAATCCTAATCTGAAGACGGATGCCTCCAGAAACGTCTACAGAGGGTAAAAGTAAAAGAGACCCAAAGTTAATGCCCTTTTCTTTAAAATATATAATTAACTCTAGGGGCCTCACTGTTGCAACTGTTATTTATTTTACTTTCTTTCTCATTTGCAGTGCTTGTTCACTGGCTCCACCACTAAGCTGCATCCTAGCCCGGAGGTGCTTGCTCCATCTGTAAGGCAGGAAACCCCAAGACACTCACTGGACAGACAGCTCAAGTGGCTAATTGTTACCAATGAAGCCAAGGGACCCTCACAAAAAGAAGTCGTGGTATACTGTAATAACTAAACTTTCAAGTCTCTTTAGCTCAGAGGCAACCCAGTGGCTCACTGATACAGCATGCCATAGTCTATAGAACCCACAGGGTGTATAATGGTTCACCAAGTGAACAGCTCAGCGTGTGCACCCTCCTGCCCTCCTGCCCTCCTGCCCTCCTGCCCTCCTGCCCTCCTGCCCTCCTGCCCTCCTGCCCTTCTGCCCTCTTGGTCTCTGCACCAGGGCTCTGAAGAGAGAAAAACCCAAGCAGCAAACACCCCCTGTCATTTCCTCATTCCTCCATGTAAGAGTATTTCCCTGGACCTGTTTGCCTGCGATCTGGGCCAGTACTTGATGGGGAAAATAATTTCATTTTCTTTTGCTGACACACACACAAAATATACCCACATAAAATTAATCATCTCTAAGTGAACGAGCCAGTCATCATCACTTCCAGTTACTGTCATTTTTTTGTCCTATAACCTACCTTCCTCTGGTTCTATCACCTCCAAAGAGAACCTCTTAGCCATTAAGCAGTCAGTCTCCAACAATATATGCCTGGTGTCTTCAAAATTGGTGAGTGTGGGCCCTGTGGGGCTGAGGTAAGAACAGTGAGGGGAAGGGAACTCTGAACTCCTGGGTTAAATCCACGCACATTGTTTGCTGGTTCATAACATTGAAGGCTGCATAACCAACGGACTCCAGAAAGGTACAGATGGGAGTGATAGGTGTCCCCAATCCACAGAGGAGGATCCACAGAGGTGTCCCCGATCCACACCGTGTAGCTCTGGGTAGTAGAGCTTGCCAGACACAGTGCTGAAGCCACCGAGCTGTGACTACAGTGGCAAGCACCAGAGGGTATGGTGTGGGTGTGAACCTGCTCACAGAGCACATTCCCGGGGAATGAAGTAAGAGAAGAGGCACCAAAAAACCCATTCTTCATTGGCCTTGAGTTTCTGGGTTCAGAGGAAGCAGATGAGTCACTTTGGGGAGGTGCCCGTCCCTCTCCCTGTCCAGTGAGTACCTTGAGGGTTTCCTGCCTTGCAGATGGAGTCAATTTCTTCTCAAAGGAACCCTGGGCTTTCTTCTAACAACAGGGGCCGACCTTCCTTACTGTGTATAAAATCTGGCACAACCACATTTTTGGAGACCACCGTCACTTCCGGAGTGCCCTGCTCGCAGCCATTTCCCCATAACCCTGTTGTTCAGCTTCCTGTACTCTTCTCCAGCCACCAGGGGGCATCACAAAGCCAGCACCTTCTAGGGTGGGAACAGGCCTGCGAGGGTAACCCCACTTTGCCCGAGATTTGGAAGTGAACCGTGGAGGTCCTTTCCAAGGGATGCCTGGAAAAGAGCAAACCAAAGGGACAGCCTGCCGGGTGCAGCTGGAGCTGGGACACAGGAAGCTCTGGGGAGCAGAGAACGAGGAAACACGTATCTCCCCCTTGTACACACTGTGCCCACAATTACCTTAAACCTCTGTTGGCACGCCCATGCGCAGGATGATCTCCCAACTCGGCCTCCCAAGTGCTGGGCTGCAGGCACGAGCCACCATGCCTGGCTTAACAAATAAGGCTCTTTTAAAGCAAGATGCTGAGTGCTGTACTATCTCCCTTGTTTCCTGGTTCGGATCGGGTTGTAAAAGGTATGGGTATACATGTGTGTGTGCATACCATCATGGAAGGAAAGGCTAAAGGGGCCGTGTGCAAATGAATTACACCCTCAAGGGGGCATTTAGAGTCACCCGCCTTCGAAGTAGGACGAGGAGGGGCTGCTGGTTATGTTATCGCTTCCCTGAGATGCTTCTGGAAGGACCAGGAGATGAATTAGCTGTTATGGTGAATGATTTAAGTCCACAAGTAGGATGCAGCTGCTGGCAGGAAGTGGAGACTCGCCTTTGCCTGGGGACCAGAGCAAAGGGGCCCTGGCTTCCTGGAGCAGCTTTGCTTTCATTTTAAGATCATCTTAAGAGCTTTATTTGCTTCACAAACCGGTTAGCATGAGTACAGTGGCTTCAGGGAGTGTCCAGCAACATACCTGGGTAGGGCTAGTGTAGGGTTTTAGAGGAAGCAATGGAGAAGGCATTGTTTTAAGGACTGGATACAGGCTTGCTCTCCTCTGGAAAAGACCTCAGATAGTCATGCAGGCGAAGCCTCACAGACACTAGAGGGCGCCCTTGACACACAAATGGTGTTTCCAGACCCACACCATCTCAGCCCCTCGGCAGACGGGGCACAACTTTTGACCTTCATGAAAGTTGAACCTCCGGTTCATTTCACACCAGCTCAATGTAATCATTGTAGTCTTGAAGCAGGAAGTGCGACAGGGGCCAGGAGCTGCAGGTTTTCCCAAAAGACCTCCCCTTCCACATAAATGGAAGCAGAGTGACACTTCTCAGATTGAGGTTAGTTTGGCGGGAATGGGTAAGAAGTTGGAGGGTTAGGGTTAGGGTTAGGGTTAGTAATCTGAACATGTTTACAGAGGCATGCATCTTCTCTGTGCTTTCCTGAGAAAGAGAAACAGATCATTGGGAAGACGTTCTAAATGCTTTAAATGATACGAAAAGTTTACTCTTTGTTTAATAAGAGGTTTGGGGGTTATATAAACAAATGCAAAGTTAGTCAATTGAATGGTTTATAAAAGTGTCAAAGATTTGAATTCTTTACAAACTTCCAGGATGGTCTCATTCAACAGGTCAACTTTGACCTGGCTACTGTCCCCCATGGTCCCAAAACATCAGTCGTTGTTGGAGACAGATACAGAAACCTTTGAGTGAACAATCTCTCTCTCTTCCTCCCTCCCTCCCTGCATGTGTGTGTGTGTGTGTGTGTGTGTGTGTGTCTGTGTTCATGCATGTGTGTGCGTGAGTGTGTGTGCATGGACTAGCACAGACAAAAAAAAACGCTCCCCCAGAAAAGAACTCCATATAAAAACACAACTTAAACTACTTAAAAAAAAAACAAAAAAAAAACCTAAAGCACAATGGTTCAAAAAATGAAGCATTTATCTTCTTTGTGTGAACCAGCCCTGATGCAAGGAAGGCTTCCATCATATTTTCTGCCATTTCCAGAGTCACAGACTTGTTTAGAGTCGGATTACTAATCACATCTCCCAGTTCAGAAAAAGTGGATCATAGCGAAAATAAAGAATAAATCGGTTTGGTTTGTTTTTGTTTTTAATTAAAACAGGATCTGGCGCCTGGCGGTGGTGGTGCACCGCTTCAATCCCAGCACTCGGGAGGCAGAAGAAGGTGGATCTCTGTGCGTTGGAGACCTGATCTACAGAATGAGTTCTAGGACAGCCAGAGTTGCAACAAAGAAACCCTGTCTGGAAAAAAAAAAAAAAAAAAAAAAAAAAAAAAAAACACAAAACCAGGATCTGGACATGAGACTCAATATTTTTTCCAATTTCCCATCACCCAAAACCTGTATTCACCCAGCCATACGCTACAGCAGGAAAGTCTAGGATTTGCCATTTGTGTCTGGACGTGGGCCACACAGACTGTGGAGACATATACACTTCTACAGCAAAGGGCGGGAAATGTAGTGATACGCAGCTGGGGCTCACCAAGAGGAACAAGGAGGCATATTTCATAACTGCAAACCCTGCCAGGCCTCAGCAGAAGCAACCACCATCCTGGCCAGCACCAGACCGGTCAGTGGAACTCCAAACCCCTGAGTGTCTGAGCTCAGGTGATTTTATTCTTTCAGAACTCCTCAGGTATTCTACTGATCGCATGTGGAGGCCATTAGCAATTAAATACGCCCCACAGAAATCCAACACCTGCAGACAATACAAAACGCCAAGATCTAGGCTAGCTCCTCACCCAATAGTGCATAAAATATATTAAACCTAACTGAAAATAAACTTCCCCAACAGGAAAAAGTAAATACGGGGGCAGAGATTAGCTCTCCATGCCACTCTTAACCTAGTAGTGTTCACTTGTGTCCCACGGGTCAGGATCATTTGTGATAATCAATGAGATCCCATAATTACAGATCTCGAGGCCACTATGGCTAACCAGACCAAAGCTCTTGGCCTTAGCGCCACACCACAGACATTCTGAACCAGCTAATCATGTTGCAATGAGCTATCCTTCAAATTCTAGAATGTTTAGCACCATCCTCAGCCCAAGTGGGACCCTGCTTCTTGTCGTGTCAGCCACAGGCATTTCCAGAAATCACCAAATCACCTTTTGTTGAGAATTTCATTCTTTTGTTTTGCTTTGTTTTGTTTTTGTTTTGTTTTGAGACAGGGTTTCTCTGCTGTAACTCTGGCTGTCCTGGAGCTCACTCTGTAGACCAGGCTGGCCTGGAACTCATAGAGATCCTCCTGCCTTTGCCTTCCAAATGCTGGGATTAATTAAAGGCGTGCACCACCACAACCCAGCGAGAATTTCATTCTATGTCAGCCAAGATCTTATCCTGACTGTTCTTTTCTTGAAATAAATGTCAAAAATATAACATGAAGGATAGTCTACCAGGATTTAGCCGGGCAATGGCTACCGGACAGGCAAGCAACAGTGTCAGCTTCAGACAATAATAGAACAAACCTCAAACAACATATTACAAAACAGAGGGACAGCCAGATCATCCGTAAGAATTTTTATGTTGCGTACACTCATAACATGCTCTTCACCAAAATGTTCTAAATTCAGGAAATACAGTAACAGTGAAGCCAAGCACACAGCCCCTTGTGTCTGTGGATCATGCATAGCAGCCCATAGCTAGCTAACCACTGAGAGCTGGAGAGAGTGTGGTCAGGGCAGGAGAGAGGCTCCAGCATCCCTGCTAACACTCCTCGATGGAAACTGTGGGTCTGCCACTCACTGGGGATATGACGCTGAACAGGTCACGAATAACATTCTTTACTTCTTTCTTACAAAGTGAAAACAATATTATCCACTCCTTCTGGTTATTCTGAGGACTGCATGAGCTTTGCTTCACAGCCCAGACCCAGCTAAGTATTAGCTATGTCATACGGATTTGAAGTTTTTACTTTTATATAAATAAATAAACAAACAAACAAATCAACATTTGTTGTGTGAATTCTGTGCCAAGCTCAGTTCTAGACTTTGGGCATCCTGGAGAATCACATATACAAACACATGCCATCACTAAAGAGCCCTCCAATTCTGTGTGAGCTCCTAAGATGGTGTGAAGCTGGGGTGCGGAGGTATTTTAGATGGAGCAGGGGTCCTGATATCTGTAGCTTATTTCCCAGTGCTCAGATCAATGTCAGGCACATAGGGACTGTTTGATAGGATGTTGCTGAGTGAAGAAATGAACACATGTAACTGTATTGTGAGAATAAAAATCTGATACACAAAAATATTTTGTTATCTACAGAGTCTTATACAGTCTCAGTTCAGGGAGGTGAAGATTGAGAACTGCTTATCCTTATCAAAGTGATTGAGTAAGTTAATAATATCTAAGATTTTTCAAGTGCTTAGAAATAGTTTTCTTCTTACAATTTGCTTATAATTATATTATTCTGGCCTTATTAATATTAGAGACTCTAACTGGTACCACTGAGGTAGCCTCTAGAACTCAAATATCTGTATGTGGCTAACATAGGTTCGGTGACAACTGAAAAGTTTGAGAGAAAACAGAGACCAAATCAATGTCACACTGCAGGAACAGCTTCTGGGACTGTCATCCTCGCCTTTCTCTATTAAATGGTTCATATTTTAAAAAGCTAATGTGTTTGTCGAACGTCTGGGGGTGGAGATGGAAAAGGAGAAGGGAAACTTTAAAGACAGCTGAAGTCAATGGGGAATTATATGGTGAGATTTGGCTTGAAATTAGTAATCAATTGACCAGGCGGGAACCTACGGAAAGATCAAAGTGTCCATTGCTCTTGGCGGATTCTCCTAATGATCCCAGGCTCGGCGGATTCTCCTAATGAATGATCCCAGGCTATGGGCTTGGTAACCACTGCTACATTAGCACAAGGCGAGCTTCAAGTTTTACCCTTGCTGATCTGCCTGAAACAGGAGTAAGGAGTGTGTGTGGGGGGCGGGGGTGGGTGGGGGGGGTGTCAATGTCCCATTGCAAATGATAGGGCTCAGCTTACAGCTTTTGCCAATCAGCCTTCCACACGCATGCTTCACTCCATGTCTGTACCCCAGGACCCAAATTATAAGTGCGGTCTCATTTTTCCCTCAGTGAAAAGGAGTTGTGGCTATAAAAAGCATAAATCACAATCCCTGAAGGCATTTTTCTCTATTGAAAACAAAGTGAATGCTAAACAAGCGTTGCAGACACACAGACAAGCGGGCACCTCTGAGCTCCTCTCCAAGTCGAGCATTAACACTGTCCACATTCGGGGATTCAATCAACAAGAGTTGAAAATATTCAGGAAAAAGGTTACATCTCCTATACACAGAGACCCTTTTCCTGTCACGCCATAAACAGTATTTCCATGGCATCCGCCCCATGGTGGGTGTTAGAAGACATCTAGAAAGGACTGAAGTTCACTCCAGGGTGTGTGCACATTGCATGAAAATATTGCACTGCTGTGTCGTAGGGACTGGGAAATCTCTAAATTTTTTCCCACAGATTTTGTCCTCTAATCCAGGCTGCCCTTGAACTCTAGATCCGTCTGCCTATCTGTACCTATCACTTCCAGGCACTGAGTGATAGGTACCCCGGGATCCACCGGTGGATTCTACTGTCCACCTCATACCAAGGGGCAGCTGTGAGTAAGGAACTTCTCGTGAATCTTAGGAACAGGAGACTTTTATAAAGAATTCTTCCCCGTGTACATAACAGACCCCTTAGAAGGATTTCTCCAAGGCAGAGGCCACCTTTCATGCCTCTGCCAGTGCCCTTCTGTACCCCAGTTCCCATGGGTCCCCAGAATCCCATTTCTTTCTCATTGCTCCTCGGACCTCCAGTTGGTGCTGGCTTCCTGTTGCAAGTTCCTTAGTGATTTCTTGAGTTATGTGCCCCAGACCCGCCCCACAGTCCTGTGAAAGTCTCTTATTAAGGTTTCATCAGTTAAATCCTGTTTGCCGCCCATTTCCTGCAGGAACCCTTGCCGTCACGTGACCTACAATGTTTTTTCTTGCTTTGCCAACAAATAACCAAGAAACAGGGGCTTCAAAAAGCCATTAGCTTATAAGCTTGAGTCTCTGGAGGATGTAAGCACAAAAATGGATGTAACTCGGTTAGTCAAGGTGATTCTAGCAAGCCGGAAGGGCATTCCTCATTTACAGAATCTAAGGATAGGCTTAGAGCGGGTACACAGCTTTGCCCTTAAGCTCATTCAGGCATCAGGTTCCCTCTGTCTGCTTCTCTGTGTGTCTCTCTGCTGTTCCCTGACCTGTGGCTCAGGGTCAAAGCTGGCCTGCTGCTGCAATAGCCACAATCCGGACTGGAGAAAAGAAAGGACATGGGAAGCAAGCAGCCCCTTGCTACAGACAGAACCCTAAACTGCAGACACGATTTCCACTCTTCCCCAACTGAACGGAATCTGTCACACGGTCTCATGAAACTGTGAGGGAGGCTAGGAAAGGTGGACTATTTTTATACGGCTACATGCCAGATAAAAAATATGGACTTCCACTAATTAAAGGAAAGAAAGAAGATGGAGATCAGGGAACAACTGGGGACCTCTGTCACATTCTTTGCAGCTTGGCTTTCTCATCGAGAAGACAAGATGTCTGTTTTGATAACTAGATGTAACTCACAGCAAAGGACAGAAACGTGCACTGCATCTAAGGGTCCATAGAGAGTACCTACGTGGCTATCCCAGGTGCCTCTCCTCTCCCTCGGATCCTAACATCTGCTCTTACGTAAATATGGAGCCAAAATGACCCAAGGATAGCAAAGGGTCTTTCTATTACATGTTGACTGTCTGGGTTTGGCTGTTTTATATTTTTTTGGTTGTGAGCCTAGCCTTTAACAGTTGAACCATCTCTCCAGCCCTGGGTTTGGCTGTTTTAAAGATGCAAAACTGGAGTGAGCTATCTGTTACCCAGAGAAGTTCAGACCCTTCAAAGGAACTGGGAAAATGAACCACGAGAGGAATCCGATAGTATCTTTATCAGCGTCAAGAGGTTTGGCTTTGGAGGAGGCTAAGGAAGGAGAGAAACTGAAGAAACAGAGATGCACAGGATAGGCAAAGAGCGTCAGAAGATGAAGGATCAACACCTCCGTGAGCCGGCCGGCTCCCCTTCCTCACGACGGCATACTGCCAGTTCCCATGACATTATCAGAGCATGTGAATCTATGCTACTGTTGCATGGCAGTTTTCTTAGAATTTCTCTGTTGATGGCCAATACAACTAACCCTGGAAAAGCCATACAAAGATTGAGAGGTTAGCAGGGCAGGGCTCAGAGGGAATAACTCAGAGAGAGTACTTGTCAGGAGGTGTGAGAAATTAAGGATTAGGTGGGCACTAGGACAGACTCTGAGGGTCCATATACAGATGCCTTAGCCCTCAGACTGATGATCTCTTAACCCTCAATTCAAAAGGACCTTCTGGGAAGTCATGAGGGTTAACTGAGGTCAGAGGGCATGGCCTACTCCCCTAGAGCTGGTGTTCTTACAGAAGAGGAGGTGAACCTGGAAATGATCTCTCTCTTTCCCTGTGTAGCTGAGGAAGCCTGTGAGGAACATGGAGGTGACTTCTAAAGCAAGGAGAAAGCCTTGCCAAATACTGCTGGTTAGTGCTTTGAACACGGATGGTTTTTGTTCCTTGAAACAAACCACAGACATGTGGAAAGGGAACCTCAATTAAGAAAGCGCCTCCATCAGATTGACCCGTGGGCATGTCTGTGGGGCATTTTCTTGATTGACGTGGGAGGGTCTAGCACACTGAGGGAGGTGCCACCTCTGGGTGAGGGGGTAGCTTCAGTTTCTGTTCCCAGCTTCTTGACTTGACTTCCCTTCACAATGGACCGCAGGCTGTAAGCTGAGATAAACCCTTCCCTCTGCAAGTTGCTTCTAGTCACGGTGTTCAGCACAGTGACAGAAATCAAACCAGGACAGTGGACGTCCAGCCTCTAGTGCTGACAGACAGTGTGTCCTGTCATGGCAGTCTAATCAGGGCAGTATGTATTAAACGGAGAGAAGAGAAAAGAGGGCAGAGACACGGGATGGGTAGGGGGCGATCTGGAGGGGGTGGGTTCCTTCACTCTGCATCAGTGCCTCAGGGGCCTGAGTTCTGTGGGCTAGCTCAGTCCTTTCAAGTGAGGCTCTACTGCCATCTAGTGGTACCGTAATTCACTAATTCATTCATACACAGGCAGCTCTGGATGCGCAAGGCATTCAGTTGAGTAATTAATACTGGTGAACACAGATCAACGCCCGCCTGTTAGCTTCATTGTTAAGCATTGCTGCCCCCCCCCCGTCTTTTTCTTTCTGAGGAGATCTGTGTCATCCAGGATGGCCTGGAATTTGCAATCCCATCTCAGCCTCTCAAGTGCTGGGATTATGGGCGGGGGCTCCTACATGCTTTGCATAGCGAAATTATGTAAGTTCCATTACAACCCTCTGGCGTAAGTACTGGTGCTTCTATTTCAGAGAGGAGAAAGCAGAGATTCTGAGAAGTTAACAAGCCAACCAGTTGACAAACCAATTGACATTGAGCCAGCCAGGGGGAGAATCTGACCTCTGCCAGGGATCCTGGCTCCAGGACTCCTTACAAGCCTGCTCTTTGCTCTGAGGCTCTTACAGTTTCTTTTCATTACAAAGTAACTGCTTTAAAGGAGTCCAGTAAAACATTAAATAAAATAAATTTTTTAAAACATCGGTGAGGGAAAAGGGTAGTGTGGCATTCACTCCTTTTAGGTTCTGGTTTTGATTCACTGTCGAGAGTTAACGGAGCCACCATTGGCTGGCATGGTGTAACCATGGGTTTGGGGTATGTGGCTGAGACCGAATAGAAAATCCCCATTCTGCAAGAGAGAAGGACACAGGAGAAAGAAGAAGAAACACAGAGAGAGAAACTATAGACGATGCCATCCAATACAGTGACCACCAACCACTGTTTAAATGGTGTGTGCATGTGTGTGTGTGTGTGTGTGTGTGTGAAGGCCGGAGGTCAATGTCCAGTGTCTCCATCAATCTCTTGCCACCTTAGTTTTTGAGTCAAGGTCTCACACTGATTTGGCTAGCCGGGCTAACCAGCAAAGCCCAGGACCTTTCTGTCTCTCCAGTACTAGGATTAAAAGCATGTGCTGTCATGTCTGGCTTTGACATGGTGTGTGATGAAGCTTAGCTCCCCATTGCAACCAGTGCTTTGTCCACTGAGCCATCCTCCTCAGCCCCCAAAATCTTAACCGTCACTAGTTAAATTAAACTAAAATCTACTTCCTCAGTTGAGCCAGCCACAGCTCCAGCACTCAATAACCACTCTGGCTTTATGCTCATCTTAGTGAACTGCATCGATATAAAATGTTCCCGTCATCAACCAGAGTTCTTCGGCAGCACCGTTGTCTGCCCCTTATCCTGGAGAACGAGCTATCCCAGAGGCTGCCTGAGCCTGCAGGCCAGCAATAAGAGCGGGAAGTGAGGAATCGCAGGCAGAGCAGAACATCTGGTGTCGCCTTTCTGCCTTTGAGACAGGCTCAGAGCAGCTGTCTGGAGCTTAAGTGGGGTTTGGCTGCCTTTTATGGGATATGGCAGGAGACTAGGAAGGCCCTTGCTCCTCCTGCCACCAAGTCCTGAAGCTGGTCACCTGGTGCTGAGGTCACGGGTCTCCTGAGGGGTGGTGCTTAGGGAAGGCAACTTTGTCTCTCAAACTCTGTTTTGCCTGGGGCCTTTGCCTGGCTGGTGCTCCATTATGCTCCCCCCACAGCAGCCCAGCCTTCACTGTGAGCTGATGAACACGCTCCTCCGAGCCTGCAGCCGTATCCCCGTGATGCAGACCTGAACTTATGATGTGACAAAAGCTTTCTGCGTTGTTATCCTGCTTGCTCACGCATGAGACTCTGATTCACTAATATTAGTTTTTGCCTTTGTAATAAACTGACAAAATTTTGACAGCCAGGTCAAAATCGGATGGTAAAACAAAATTTTGATGTAGGCTAGCTGATAAAGAGAAGTTACAAAAGGTGAGAGACATACACACTCAGAACAGGGCAGTGCCACATTTGAATCTAACCAGTGCTCCACCCATCTGCCATGTTAAATCTGTTCTTGTCCAGCATCTGTCCCTTCCCTTCAGTCTTACCCTTCAACCTGACTATGTCCTTTGGTCATGTTTTGAGTTAAGTTTGTGAGACTCCTTAAGGATGTCTGCTGTCAGTTCAATGCCCTGTAAATGCCCACTGGTTAAACTGACCACCTGCTATCCAGGAAGACACATTGGTGGTATGAGATAAATAGAGAGAGAGAGATAATGAAATCTATGAATACTGAATACTCCTCTGGTTGCAATGATATAGGGGAATCCTGTGTATGCATGTGTGTGTGCACTGCAATATGAAGGCCAGGGTCTGTCTTGGATTCTCACTGGAACCTGAGGCTCACCCATTTGACTAGGTTGGCTATCCGGTGATCCTTCCGTCTGTCTCCCCAGAGCTGGGATTCTGCCCCCACCACACCCAGTTCTCTACACGGGTGTTGGAGATTGAGCTCAGATCCTCATGCATACGCAGCGAAGCACGTTGTTGATAAGCCCCCAGCTTAAAATGGTTTTTGTTCTTGAATAAAATGCTAGACTGTATCTTCGGTGTAGGTAGCACATGACCCAGAGGATCAAGTGTCGTTACTAGCAGGCTCTGTCCTGCTCTCTTTCTTTCAGGGCTCTGTGCGTTTGGCTTCATTCTCAGCAGCCACGAACACGGCTCTGCTGGCAGCTTCAGGCCCTCCTCTGTTCGGTCCCCCACTCGGGAGTCACCATAGTCAGACAGCCGGGGGTCGCATGGTCACTTCTGAACTGTGGCTGTCTGTTGTTGCTCTGCTGGGCTTGACTTGGATCACATGAGCTGCTTCCCAAGTAGGGATGTGGGTCACAGTACTGTTACCAGAGAAAGGAGACAAGAAGCCAGATTGGGAGCTACTGTTGAAAACTTTAGGCAAATCAGATTTAATGTTGTTTATTTGAGCAAAGAATGATTCATGAGCAGTGAGAGTTAGAAGAGGTTCGGAGAGCCAGGGCCAGCGCTGCAAACAGCAAACTTTCATGGACTGAACAAAGAAGGAACGGCAGCTGTCTTACCTGGACACGGGGGGGGGGGGGGGGGGGGGGGGGGGGGGGGGGGGGGGGGGGGGGGGTGGGGGGGGGTTGGGGAGGGTGGGTGCGCTGCCAGGCACCGGCTTCTGACTAGCTGTGTGTTACAGAAATGTGTTCCTAAATTAGGTCTCAGTTTATTTACATACCTTAGATTGTTGTTTGCTGTACTCAGAGTACAGAGACAGCCTCGGGCCAACGACATCTTGAGTATTTTATTTAATACTAGAAAGAGATAAAAAAGAGTAAACACCTCTCTGGTGTGAACAAGACACGGACGGAAAAGACAGCACACGGAGCCTAAGTCTGTGCCCATGTCACAGAAGCTTTCACACGGAAGATACATCTGAGCTGACTATGTAAAGGAGGCAGAAGCTTGGCGGGCAATGAGCAGACAGATGGGAAGGAGTGGGTCTCATGGCAAGAATGGCAGAATCAAAAGGGAGGGAACTCTTTGCCTGTAGGTGCCTGGCAAAGGCCTGACTAAAAGCAAGACTCTGAGTTAGGAGGGGGAGGTGGCTCATTCGGTAATGCCCAGAACCCATGTAAAAAGCCTAACCCTAGCACTGGGGAAGTGGAGACAGGGGGATTTCCTGGTGCTTACTGGCCAGCCATTTTAGCCAATTCGTGAGCTCTGTGTTCCATGAGAGACCCTGTCTCAAACTGCAAGTGGAGAGCTGAGCAGGACGTTTTGAAGTGTCCCGTGCAGCCTTCCTTATGATCGGATGCCGCTTGGACTTCTGGGAATAGCCGAGGAGGTAGAAGAGGCGATGACAGTTGACAGACAGTTGCTGGAAAGGCTCAGACAGAGGCAGTTAGTGGCTAGGGATAGTGGATGGGAAGACAGGCAGCAGGCTGAGGCAGAAGATGGAGGAGAGCATTGACGGGAGAGCTGGCCCAGTCCATGTTCCTGGGGCGCTTCATGGGGGAGACGTTGTTAGATGTTAGGCCAGTTCTCCAGGTTTAGACAGGTAAAGACAGCTAAAGGGGCTGCAAAGATGCCTTCCTTTCTCTCTCTTCGTTCCTAACCTTTTAGAGACAGGGGGTAAACAGGGAACAAAAAACAAAAACCTCCAAGTTAAGAATCTGTCTCGGTAGCAGTTGGGGCAGGGGACCGGGGAGGCAGAGCTCAGTTACGATGGCCTCCAAACACAGCAACTGAGGAGGACATTGGGACCTCAACCTCTGACCTCCGCGTGCACACTCGACCGCCTACACACGTGAATGGGCCCCACCCCGCCTCCCGCTCCTCACGTAAAGCCGGCTTCCTACCTGGCAGTCTGAGCATTTAGGAAGCTGGGACAGGAGGATTGCTACAAGTTCTAGCCCAGCGTGGGCTGCATACTGAGTTCCGGCTTAGCATCGGTATGATGGTTAACCCCCTACCCTTAGCATCGGTATGATGGTTAACCCCCTACCCTTAGCATCGGTATGATGGTTAACCCCCTACCCCCGCCTCAGTGGTGAATTTACAGGAGCATGCCTATGTCCTTGTCAGGCTTAACTGAACTATGCTATGTGCCCAGGGTTCTTAGAACAGGCCTGGCACAGAGAAGGGCTGAAGATATTACTTGTGTACAATAAAGTAAAACGAGTATACTCATTAATTAGCGCAGCCCTAGGACCTAGTCTACAATAATGGCCTACAGTAATTTGGGGCAACATACATCAAATGTGCATACAAGGATCAGAACAAACGAACAGCAAAGCCTTCTTTCTAATGATCGTTGTAAAACAGGTAACATCATATGTAGTTTACATTCCGGTTCCTTCATCGCGCGCTCTCTCTCTCTCTCCCCCTCCTGCCCTTCCCCTCCCCCCTCTCTCTGTGCAGCAGGCTCTTATCTCACAGTGACACATGTCATGAAAATGTTATTCCTCTTTCTGATTTCCTAAAGCGCGACACAAGCAACCCCACACAGAGAGAGCCTTAACAGACCATGCACGCACTCTACTCTGCCTTGCGTTCTGAGACGGGCCCGCGGTCTTGCTCCTCCTGGTCTGCCTGTGGTGCGCTTGTGTGAGTGGAAGAGAGACCCCTGCCAGATGCTCTCCGTGCACTTCAGTCCTTGGAAACCCTCCAACCCCCTCCCTTAAGTAACAGTGGCTTTTGAAACGGTCTAAGTGAAAGGAAATACATCTCATTTGCAATTTTTCATGCAGTGGGGCGGGGGTGGGGTGGGGGAGGAAGTGAGGGGAGGTTAAAAAACACAAAGCCTGGGTTGAGGCCAAGGCACAGGGTTGTGCAACAAACAGATGTGGCCAGGGGTCCTTTGTCTGGCTCTCAACCCTAGCTCTGCCTATTCAAGTTGAGTGGTTTGAGATAATAATTCATTTATTTGAGCCTCAGTTTCTTCCTCTCTAAAATAGGGTTGATTAAAAATAGTATGTTAGGGTACAGGCCTCAACAACGTCTTCTAATGACGGGCACCTCTCGGTCCTTTTGGTCTTTGTACAGTTCCCACCTACCAAATCAGGACTGGCTCTGCAACTAATGGGATGTGAAGCGGTGTGTCACTTTCCAAGGTCAATAATGTCATTCCAAGGCTAGAAAGATTCCTTTCCAGCAGCTCCCATTTCCTCCACTTCCAGGGGTCAGGAGACTTCAGTGCCTCTCTGTACTATCATCCGCCAAGGTGGACTCAAGAGTCCCAGCGTGGACACGCATCTTGTGTGAGATGTGATGGGCTCATCCTCCTTTGGAACTATGCCTGGGAGGTTAAGGTGTGTCTCCATCTACCTGGGCTTCCAAAACCAAACCGCATATGCTACGTGCCTTGTAAACAACAGAAATGTGTGTCTTATCATTCCAGAGGCTGGGAAGTCTACGCTCAAGATGCCAACAGACGTAGTCCTGAGCCAAGGCCCGTTGTCTTGCACATAGCTGGTGTCGTCTGTGTCCTCACACCGTGGAGGGGTAGGACAGCTCTCAGGGAGCTTCTTCATAAAGAGACATGGGCCTCACCCTGCTGACCTCTTGATTTCCCGAAGGTACCGTCTCTCAATACCTAATCTTGAGGTTAGGAGTTCAGTACTGGGGTACATTTGGGAAAGACAAAAAACATTCAGACCAGAGCAAAGTGTGAGTTCTTTTTCTGAATTTGGCTTTTGTTTCTAAGTTCGCTG
>JAMJFZ010000320.1:14330000-14382500 GCA_026225945.1 Cricetomys ansorgei
CAAGAGACGTAAAGTAGAATGCCTACAGAAACACCGGTCATCATAGCTCACAGTCTCTCTTCCCCCTCTTTCCCTCTCTCTCCCTCTCTCTCTCCCTTCCCGCCCCCCTCCTCTCAGCGCCTGCCTGCGTTCCAGAGACAGCTGCGATGTCTCTCTTTCTCGCACCCTTTTCCGGGGCTCTGCCTTTTCCCTCCCTTCTCCAATATCAAGTTTAGGGGGCAGCCTGAGTGAAGCTGAATAGGAGAGTGAGTAGATCCTCATACGAAACCTCCCCCACCAGTCCATCCATTTTCTGATCTGCTTGTTCACTGAGCATCCCTGCTCGGAGAGGGAAAACGTGAAACGCGTGGTTTGTAGCAGGACTCTGAAGCAGACTTGCGGGGTGCATGTTAGCGCAACAAGGGAATACCGACGTGGGTGTCCAGCGCAGTGGACCTCCGAAAGACTGAGTCCTGACGAACTCTTGAGCTGAATTTCCTCCGATTCCCAAAGTGACCTTTGAGCTTCCGACCCCACGTGCCCACGAGTCACCTGGGGATCTGGTGAGGATGCAGATTCCAGTTCCCTGAGGTCTGCATTTCTAAAGGAGGCTTCTGGAAGGTGACGCCCTCGGTCGTCTCACACACTGTGTGTGGGGGAAAAAAGAGAGAAAGTCACATGATCAGCAGGGAGAGGAGAGGAGTCTGTGTGGGGACCCTCGGCAGCCCCCCGCTGGCTGGCAGCCGTGGTGCGGGGAGCAGGTGCAGCTGAGAAGAGGCCACGTAGACTGTTGGACAGAGTTGGCAGAATGCCGTCTCCTGTGCCTTTCCTTTCTGGCTTCCACCGTTTCCAGAGCGTTCTCCCCACAGGGAGAGGCTGGAGATGCGCTTCTAAGTACAGAATCCCAGCACAAGGCCACGCAGGGGGTGGAAAAAAAAGAAACGATCACCGCAAAATGGGGGAAATGGGTCAGGGTTGCCTTAAGTATTTTGTAAGTTAAACACAAAAAAAAAAACGGTAGTTGAAATAGTTTCTCCTCTTTTCTCACACATCCGAGGGAGGAAGTGAAGTTCACACCCTAGCCCAAACTGGCGGGTTTAGGAAGGGTTGTCAGGTCGGGGGCACAGAGACAGCTAGGCTCAGGGAAGGACAAGGCAGGGGAAACTTCAGTTCCACAGCTGGGTCAGCCGTGGTAAGGGGCCGCCGCAGGGCTGGTGGGTAAGCAGGAAGCCACAGGAGGCTGCTTTGGCTCCCCTTTATATCTAGTGAGCTTATTTTTTCTCCACGTCTGTTTTTTTGGTTTTTTTTTTTTTGGAATTGAACGGGTAAATATATTAATTCACATCAAAAGGCTTTAGAGGTTCTTCTGCTGGAATAGGTAATTTCTCATCTCTGTTCTTTTAGCCAGAGAAAGACTTCTAGTTCTCATAGGCAAACGCCACTGTGAGTTTCCTGACTCTTTCCGGAAATATTTTTTTGTAAGTACGGGCACATGTCAAATACGTTTTCCTCTTGCCCTGTACACAGACAAGCGAGCCATCCACAGTGACTCTGCCTCGTTCTGTCCACGTGGCTCTCCTGTCTTTCCAGATGACTAACTCTGACTCTGTCTTTTGACCTAAGTGGTGGATTCAGGCCCTTCACTCTCTTTCAGACTCCAGCCGTCCTTTCCTCCCCAGCTTGCACACTCTCTTGCCAAACCGCTTTAGGCAACTGTAGCTGACTACAGAACATTCAGATGATGCTGGCTGGCTCCCTGGGAACCTCGGACTAAGGCCCTCCAGGGGCCCTCAGAGGGGCCCAGAACACAAACCTCGACACTCAGTCTCTTCCCCTCTTTTACGAGGACTTCTTACAAATGAGACAAAGGCCTCATTTGTCTCTGGCCTTGTTCTTGACTGATGGCTTTGCTTCCTACTTCAGGCAAGGAGGTCCCCAAGTACTCCTCAGTTTATCTCCCCCTACACCCGCATCTGCACTATGCTCTGCCTCCCCTCCTGTGGTTATGGGTGAATTACTACCTGTCTCCTGGACAAAGCCAGCTTCATCTCTTGTAGCCTGGATCCCAGCCTCTGGTGGCCAGGGGATATTATCCCAACCCTTCCCCTGGCTTCCTGCCTATATCTCCAGTAACCCCATCTCTACTGAATATTCCAAAATATGCTTTTATTTCTTCCATCTCAGAAATCCTTCTCTTGAGCTCACTCTTCTCTTTAGCTCTTATGCCCCACCTTTTTCTTCTGCTCTTTACAACAAAAACTTTGAACACACATCTGTTTCCTGCTGCTTCCCATTCTTCACCTTCTTCAGTCAGGCTTTCATGGCCCCATCACTCCTGACTATGTATCAGACTACCCTTGTTGGGCAACTTCAGCGACTTTCACAATGCTAACCCCAACAGTCAATGCTTAGCCCTTACCTTATTTAATGAGCAGCAGCATTTGATATAGGCTGGTCTCTCCTTTCTTGAAATGCTCTCTCAATGCTTTTTCTGTGACACGTATCCCATTGCCTTTCCTTCTATACGTGGGGCTATTTTCCCCAAGTCTCCATGGCTAGATTTTCCCTCTTGTGCCATCTATATGCTGAGCTCCCCAATTCACACCTATAGACCACCCAGCATTTCCTCAGGACTCCACACAGTCTGTGCAAGATGACTCCTCAGAATAAAGAAAATAGCTTATTCTCAGCCAGTATGAGAGACCATTCTCTAGAACACATACTCGGGTTACACATGACATGTTTCTTCCGTGAAAGAAGTTATATAAGCTGTACAGTCACAAAAGAAAGCAGGTGAAATCACTATATCAGGCAACTATAATGGGGCAAGAACTCTCTTCTGTAGGGTTCAGATGTCCTTAACAAAGCATGGGAGTCTTTTTTGTTTGTTTCTTTTCGTATTTATTATTTTTATGTGTAAGGGAGCATATTGGTCTGTGTACCACTTGCATGCCAGGTGTCCTCAGAGGATGAAGATGATGAAGGGTCTCCTGGACCTGGAGTTACAGATGTTTGTGAGCTACCATGTGGGTGCTGGGAATCAAACCTGGGTCCCCTGGAAGAGCAGCCAGTGCTCTTACCTACTGAGCCATCGTCCCAGCCCCATTTATTTACTTTTGCCATGGACATTTTCTCCCTGTGTCTGTCAGCTTGCAATCCTCCTGTCCCCGCTTCCTGAAAGTGGTGATTACAATCGTGGGTCACGATTAGCTTAGCAAACACAAAAGTCTCCATAGGATTCAGATGCTATCCAAGTCAGAAGCCTACCTATCAATCAATCTTCATATACACTGCAAGAATTTCATCTAGTGGTCACAAAAGCGCTACATCCTATAGAGTCTGACGGTAAGTAGCTGTTGGAATGGGCTAAAGAGAGTCCAAGGTAACCGGACACTCGCTCAGCAGCCTTCCACGTCACTACAGTCACCGTGTTCCGACCGGTGAAGAGCCACTGTAAGCTCTTGAACACAGACGTGGCTTCTTCAGAGAACTTCAGTTCTCTCGTGTCCAACTGCTTGCTCACCATCTCCCCTCAGACGATGAACTGACACCTCAAATTTACCATGTAAAAGATGGGACCTCACCCGAGCCTACCTCTCCCACTCCCCACCACCATCTCGTTAACCAAATTATACTCTCCTGGTTTCTCACGCCAAAAGTCTTACTCGTAACTGAAGTCCAAGCCACGGTTTCTCACCTCAGAACTGTTCCTTTTACTGTGTTTTTCTATAATTATCAGTACAATGCTACAAAGATAGAAATAGGAGACACGTTTGTCTAAAAACATAAAAGGCAAAAAAGAAAAAAAGAAGGTAGTAGAGAAGGTAGACTTGAAATTGATGTTCTTTTTTCCTTGCCTACACCTCTCAATGCATACCCCCCTCAATCTGTCTTACAAGCTGCCAGAGAAAAATATTTTGTAAAACGTGATAGAAGAACAATTCTGAGATGTCTTAAATTTAACAACAAAGGCTGATGGTAAGGGGGTGGGGTGGGGAGAGACCAGTAAGAATCAGTGAATCCCTATTATCCTGAAAGGAGAGAAGACTCTTCATCCTCCTGAGTATCTGTTAGTGCACTGGCTTGGATATCTGCCTCTAGTCTCCAGGTGAACTTGCTGGAAAGTTAACTGAAGTCAATCCAGAAGATCGACTAATTTGACTTGTGGATAACAGTGACCTAATTATAATTATCCCTTAGATTTCATCCCCAAACATTCTCATGTTCCCTTCCCTTTGTCTACAGCTGATGTACGTCAAGCTTAAACTTACAAGTTCCTTAGTAAAACCCTCTGTCTCCTGGGTCTGTTTGAATGTATTTCCGACTGCTTCCCACCCTCGCTGCTTGATGCTGTCAAGTTGTCTCAGGCCCTGGCGCATTTCTTGCTAGCAGCTATGAGCACTGACCCATTTCATTTCAGAGATGCCTCGGGGAGTTTGTGTTTGACAACAGGGGCCATGCACAACGGATGAGTCCCTTGGCATCATCTTAACAGTTCTCTCATGGCGTACAGGGCTCCCTCAAACCAAGCTCTTGCGTCTTCTCTTAAGCTCACCTCCCAGGCAGGTCGGCCTTTCGTGGTCTTTTATCTCTAGCTACCGGGAGTTGCTAGCCAGGGGATTTCCAGGAAGTATTTGGAGACAGGAAAATGTTCTTGGAAGGATAAAGCTTAAGGAGAAATAAATTTGTGCTGCAGGCTGGGATGAAGGAAGGAGCAACCAGGTAAAGTCGGAGGACAGAGTGCTTTGGAGGTAAGGGACAAGGATGAAACTGGAAAGGCAAGCAGGAACTGGATCCAAAGGCCTCTGGCTCTATCATGCAGTGATGAGAAACATTCCTACAGAGAAACAAGTAGAATCAGATTGGGTCTCAACCTGCAGGTTTATATTGTTTGGTCAATCCCTGTCATATGGAGTACGAAGCTGAGCGACTTAAAAATTGTGGTGTAAAGCAGTGTCTGCAATTCTGCAAGAAAGAGGCAGGAGGCATCTCGATGAGGTTTCATCAGAGAACAGCCAGGCTATAAGGCAGAAAGCCACTGTGTCCAAACACTGACCCAATCTTGAGGAATGTCCAACTGAGAAAGCCAGATATACTGCTACAGTTTTCCACGTCAAATCTAAGCAAACCAGGATTCTCAACTCTGAAAGAAATCAAATGCAAAAATTTTGACCTGTGCCACTATGGAACAGCAAACTTAAACTTAAAACAAGACTAGTCTTTTATTCCTCTAATATAATCTCCATTTAAAAAAAATGAAAAGCACACAATATATTAGCTGTATCTTACTGTAGACTGTGAGTGATAGGCTTTTTTTTTTTTTTTAAATAGGCCTGTCTACTGCGGCACTGGGCCCCACCCCTGAAGAAAATCAGCTTTCTCTCCCTGAGATCTTGAAAGATTTACGCAAAGAAGTGAGATCATTAAATTTCAAAGACTGCTCTGGTGGATAACACAAGAAAGAAGAGAGATTAACTCCTCCGATAAATAACATTTTTCAGATTTACCCACTAGCCTACGATAAAATGAGGGCAAACTGACACCCAATGGAAAAGTGGAAAATCAGTTTTCTCCAGTAGAGTCTCAGTGGGAAAATCAACCACACTTTGGGACAGGCCGCATGCCCAGGAGTAGTTGGTCAACACAAAACAAACTCAATGGCATTTTTGTGGACTTTCTGTTTCATTTTGCTTTGTTTTGGCTTTTTTCTTGGGTCTTATTAGACTTTTGCTTGTTTGTTTTGATTTTCGCTTTTGTGGGTTTTCTTGTGTTTTGTTCTTGTTCCTTCATTGATGTTTTAAAGAGGGAGAACAGAACATAAAGTTGGGTGAGTAAGCAGGTGGTGAGGATCTGGGAAGAATTGGAGGAGGGGAAGACATGATCAAAGTAATTATATGAAATCTTTTTCAATTAAAAAGAAAATCAGTAAACACCGCTCCACCCCCACCCCCCAATAATGGTAAACTGACAGACAAGGGCAAATGTTGGGGTGAAACTGATGAATTTACAACTAGGATCAGCTCAACCAGGAGGTGCTGGCCACAGCAGACTGTGGTGCACACCTTTAATCCTAGAACGAGGGAGGCAGAGGCAGACAGATCTCTGTGAGTTTAAGGCCAGCCTAGTAGTCTACAGAGTAAGTTCCAGGACAGCTATGACTACACAAAGAACCCTGTCTCAAACAAAACAAAACAAAAGAAAAAAAACCCAAAACATAAACAAAAACAAACAAAAAAAACCCCCAACTATGACCAGTTCTTAGCAAAGACTGATGTTCCTCTAAATGATAGAAAATCCCAAAACAATGCTGTCTTAAACAAATTAATTTATATCTCTCTCAAAAGAAACCCGAAGCAGTGTACAGAGGGGTTCCATGGTCCAAGTGATATGGGCTGTTCCTAGTTTGTGGCTTGTCCTATCTTGCTTTTCTATCTTTCTCAGCACATAGTTCCAAGCTCATGCTATTATGTGCAATTAGAGCTGTAGACCTTAAGTCTTTGTTCTAGAACAGAATAGCCTTTTGGTATTGTTATTGTGAAGAATACTTCACAGAAACATACTCGACAATCTGCTTAGATTTCACTGGTCTGAACTTATTGCATGGCCTAAATGCAAAGAAGGCAGAAGCAGTACCCTAGTACTAGGGATGAAAAGAGATAGAGTTCAGGGACAGATAATGATCTACATCAAACCAAACACAGCCCACAGAGGAAAGAAGAAAGTGTATCACTAATGAATGGGTGATGGATTTGGGTTAAATGGCTGGATTTTGTATACCCAGAATTGTCTGTCCCCCAACATGCTGTTTTGACTCATGTCTCAGTTGCTGCTGTGTTTGCTTGTCATCTCCCCTTTCCACATGTTCAATCCTACAGATTCCCAAAAAGATCCTGCTCATCTTTCCAGCCCCATCTCATATGCTCTACCCTCCATTATGCTACTCCTGACTCCCCAAAGAGGTACTCGCCACTCTGCATGAATTATGCTGCCTGGGCCATGCCTTGCAGTCAAGTGCCATGCCGGATTAGGTCACAGAAGCATCTGGGAGTAGAATGTACATTAATCACTACTTTGGATAGATTCCCCTGGCCCAGCTCTTTTCTAGGCAGCTCAGTGTGGCCTAATGCACCTTATATCTGCAAATTACATTATTTGCAGAAAGTCTAAGTGAAGCAAGAGGGGGAAATGTTAAGAAGTCTTCGTAATCTTTTAGGGAAGTGGTAGAAGAGGTGAAGTTTCCTGAAAATGTCTTTCAAAATATACAATGTTACAATCTCTCTTCAGAGACATAATCTGGTGTGACATGCTTTGCTGAATAACACAAATTTGTTTCTCATTTTTCAGGTCTTAAAAGATGTTTAAAAATGTTTAAAATGTCAGTCATGTTTCAATTATCTGAAGCTGAGCTAGATGAGCCACGGATCTATTGCCACGGTGGCCAGTTTAGACATTGACTTGGTAAAAACGAGGGAACAAGGGTACCAAGCCCATAAAAGTTGCCCGTGCCTCCCCGTCGGGGAATCGAACCCCGGTCTCCCGCGTGACAGGCGGGGATACTCACCACTATACTAACGAGGAATTGCACACTACTGGGTCTTCTGCTAGCCTATTTATTTATTCTATACTGCCCCGCCCTCAAGTCGTGCATGCCGGCTGTGTTCGCATCCCGTGGTGCCATCGTGGACGACCCTACGGCAACTGAGTAGAATTGAAATGAAGTGTTCCATTAGTTGTCTCCACTCCACTTTCGGTTTTCCTTAACCCACCTTTTCCCTGCTACAGACGCCCCTCGCTTCCCCTTGCACCGCCCCCCAATCCCAGGCTGTCTAGCGAAACCGTGCTCGCGCTGCACCCTGGGATTGGTAGTTCCACCCCGCCACCCACCAAGCTCCCGGGAGGCTCGGAAGCCTCCCTTTCCCGACGTGCACCGCGCCATCTACCCCGCTGCGCTTTCCTCCGTTCTCGGGCTCCCGGTGAAAGTCTGGCGGTAGGTCGTCTGTGCGCCGGCCGACGTGTGGTGGATCTCCGAGAACCATGCCCGAGGTCACAGATACTTGCTCCCTGGCCTCCCCAGCCTCGGTCTGCCGAACCCAGCACCTCCACCTGCGCTGCAGCGTCGACTTCGCTCGCCGGGCGCTGACCGGGACCGCCGCGCTCACCATCCGGTCTCAGGAGGACAATCTGCGCAGCCTGGTACGGGGGCGCCCGTGCAGCGCCGCGTCTCCGGGGCCGCACTCCGCCGGGTCCTCGGCCCTGCTCCCCGCGCGCCCTGCGGGCGCCGGCTCTCCCCGCGCGGCCTCTCCTCGGGCTCCTGCACCCCTCTGTCAGCTCCCGCTCGGCCCTTCCTCAGCCCCACTTTTGCATCTGCAGTCTCTCCTTCCTCCACGTATGATGGGCTCCTTCCAGCTTCTTCTCTTTTTTCCCGGGCACTTCCTATCGCCCTCTCCACTCCTCGCCCCTCACCCGCTCTGGAGATACTCCCTCCTACCCCATCATCCCAGGTCCCAGCGCTTGCTTACCCCCACACCTTCCTTGGCCCGTGTCCCAGAGCCCCCTCTCCCAGGCCCCAGACTGTTCCAGTCCCCTAGTACACTGGCCTTACTCCGTAGCTCACCCAACTCTTGGATCTCACATTCAAGCCCCTTAGGGACCCCTGCCCTTTCCACCCTGTTTGGAGACTTCCATTCTCTGCTCTCTTAAGAGCAGGAGCCGCCCTTGCTCGTCAGGGCCCCTTCCTGCTTTTGCTTCTTATCATCTTTACCTTCTGATAGTCTTAAGGACAGGTAGGGGAGTCCAGCTTTCTAAGGATGACTCATTCAGTTTCTTATACGTGGTTCCAAGGAGCAAGTCATTATTGCACCTCTTATAAGATATGTACTTCTACCAACTCTAACCATTTGAATAAAGATTTGCTTAGAACCGTGAATTGTCTGATGGTGTTAGGATTGAACTTTTGCCTTGGAGACGAACGTGTCATAGAAGAGCATTTTAGAAATGAGAGAAACAAGACCAGCTCTATGTAGCCTGCTATCCAGACAATATGTTTTGCAGCGTTGTATGGTTATCTCTACCGGAGCACATCGGTAAAAGCAACCAGAGCTGGAATTTAGGAGTGAAATTAATGGGGTCAATAATTGGGCGAATTAGAAGTGCAGTTAAGAACTGGTAATTTTGCCTCTTAAAATCTTTTTGTAGTTGTTTGTTAATAAAGCACTCAACTCTTGTATTGACATACAATTACTGAAAATGCTGTAAGAAAGAAAAACAAAAGCCTCATAGGCAAAGAAGGTAGCTGTTTCCTTAGAGACTACACTTGTTCTTGAAGTATGGTACTTGCTATCTTTTATTGCAGAGGCAGCTTTGCTCCAGCAGGGCAGAAGTTTAGGCTTCTTTGGATTCAGTTTCCTTTTATTAAAAGAAAGTGAATTTTGCTGGTGTATCACAGCTCCCCATGACCTTACACTGCCCTTTATTCTGTAGAGATAGCAAGCTTTATTTCTGCTCGGAAAGTAAGCCTGAGTCAGGAGGCTTAAGTTTATAACAGAATGTCCCAATCTGAAAACTTATCTCTTATCTTCCCGGTCCGCTAGTCAATGGAAAAGTAAGACTTTAAAGTTATGGTTTCTGGTTGGCATATCTGTTTAGTAAAGGTCACTGGAATTATGTTCGGTTTTCTGCAAAGGAGGTTATTGTAGTACAAAGTAACATCTGTTTGTAATGGTTTTGCTTGTTTATGATGACAGCCTGAGACCAAATTCGTGGCACTGTTTGTATGCATTTGAAGTTAACTTGTTTGTCTCCCTTAGCAGATAAAGGATTTCTTTCTTGAGATACGGTCTCTCTTTCTCTCTCTCTCTCCCTCTCTCTCTCTCTCTCTCTCTCTCTTTCTCTCTCTAGCTCAGATTGGCTTTGAACTCAATATGTAGCCCAGGCTGGCCTCACACTTGTAATCCTGTGTCAAACTCCTGAGTGCTGGGATTACAGGCATGAGCCACAGCTCCTGACTTAGATTTAAGGCGGGAAGAAACTGTATCCTAGAGGACACTGGCGAGTCTGATCGGTGGAACAAATTCCATTTGCTGTCTTGTCTTGATTTAGAACTTATTTCATATGTAAGTTGTCATCTAGTATTTTTCAGATATTGAGCTAAACCATGGGAATGCAAACCTAGATAAGCATTCTCTCTACTTAAACACCCTCAGTCATAATATGGTATGTGCCATATTACCATTACCGTAGTATGGTAAGTGCCATTTGAGAGTGCAGACCAACTGTTACAGCAATTGGGAGATCTAGAAGAGACTTCACCAAAAGTAGTCATTACAATAACCAACTTTTCTGATTCTGAACAGATTTGAAAACTTTAGGCAATATAAGAAAATAGAACGTATTCCATTGGGAAATGACCCAATTAATCTATCTTTATTGTATTAAGATCTGTTATAAACACAGATACTCAAATTATATTCTTAAAAACCAATTCAGTGTTTAGAAAGAAGCATTAGATCATGAAGGGATAAAAGAGTAAGTATTAAAAATGAATCATCTATGAAGATAAAAATCGTATATTCTGAGTATTGAAGTGTGAGAAGATAGCCAGTTCTAGTTGAACTAAGAGTTGGGGCATCACAAAAAGGAAGTAATTATAAAGAAATAATTGTCCTCAGAAGGGAAGCGGGTAACACTCAACAAATGTAGTTTCTACTCAACAAAATTTCTAACTAGAAAGAAAGGAAATTAAGCTTGGGTGGAAATTCTTTCCTAAATAAAAACTGCTGGTGCAGAGAAATAGGAATCAAATCTAGAGATTTGATTTTGACTTTTTCTTTGTTTTTGACTGGGCCCTGTGTGTCCTAGATTGGTCTCATTTTTTTATGTAGCCAAGGTTGACGGTGAACGTCTTTTTTTTGTTTATTATTTTATGTGTATTGGTGCTTTGCCTGCATGTATGTCTGTGCGAGGGTGTCAGGTCCCCTGGAACTGAAGTTAACAGACAGCTGTGAGATGCCGTGTGGGTGCTGGCAATTGGACCTTGGTCTTCTGTGCTCCTAACCTGGGGGCTCTCTCTCCAGCCCCAACTTTGAACTTCTTAACTTCCTGCCTCTGCTTCCCCGAGTGCTGAGATTATAGGCATGTACCACCACACCTGGTTTATGTGGTGCTGGGGATTGAGTGCAGGGCTTTGTGCCATGGTAGGAAAGCACTCTACCGACTGAGCTACATCCCCAACCTCCCTGTGACTTTCTAAGCTTCTCATCCCTTAGCCTAAGGGAGGTCACTAGGGAGTGGCTGTTTCTAGACATTCTAACTTCCAGTCCTCTTCCAGGTTTATCAGGGACAGGAAAAAAAGCATTGGAAGGTAGGAGATGAGACACAGCAGAGTTAGGACAGATGATGGTGGTGGGCGGAAAGAAAGAGACCAGTGTTTGGATTGGGTCAAACATTCGATACCTTGAGGAGCGCTAGCAAAATCTAGATGTCAGAGGAAGGAGCTGACTGAGGGGCCACAGTGGTGGTGTCAGTTTTAGAAGTCTGTTGAATGCGAGGCGGTACTGCCTGGGGCCGTGTTAATCAGGCCGTTACAGATGTTCGGTTAACATCATGGACAAAGGATATAACTGGCAAAGACTGGTAGAGCAGGACATTCTGGCATATCCCTTTAATCTCAGTGCACACAGTAGGAACACCGAGACAGGAAAGTTGAGAGTTCGAGGCTAGTCTGGCCTGCAAAAATGAGACCCTCAAAAAGCAAACAAAGAGAGTGTGGGACAGTTTGGCTGGATATGGGGCATGAGCAAGGTGAGAGCGTGAAGAATATTGCAAGAAAATCAAAGGGCCAAGGCTCACATTAGGGTCTCCCTCTATTTGGGGGTTAAAGGGAAACAGCGGTAGAAGTGTTGAACAAACCAGAGCACCATTTCCACAGAAAGTCAGAATCCAGGGTGGGGTCTCTGCCAAGTGGCAGAGCCCACAATTGCTAAAGTAGGCAGAGGTCAAATTAGCAGAAAAGATCTTGTGGCCCAAAGAGACTTCTCTTCCAGTAACCGAGGTGCTAGAAGCCAGTGAAGAGGAAAGTGCACTGATGGGACCGGGGAAGCAGCCATTTTAGATTGCGCTTGATTGTAAAGAGGAGGAAGGCAAGTAGATAACCGGACGTGAGAGGGTCATTCAGGCTGTTGGGTAGTTTGGTGGTGTGGGGCAGTTGAAGATTCCAGAGCAGCTTAGATGAGAGATGGCGAAAGCACCTGGTTTCCAGGGAGATGGCTGGGACGGGAGCTCAGACTTTGCTGCTGCGGATTCTGCCCGAGGCAGCTGCCCTTGATTGGCCACAGTGAATACACAGGGTCGCCCAGCCTCGACTGACCTGTGTTTAGCTCTTCAGCAACAGTGGTCCTCAGTCTGCCTGACCAGTGCTAAGGTTTGTTTCAGTTGTTTTTTTTTTGTTTCTTTTAAGTATATCGCTGGAGTTGGATTGCTTGGTTTTCTAGGAAAGAATATGTAATGAAAATATATTAAATTGGATCAGTGAAAGAAATTTCAATCACAGGTGAAGATTTTTATAGCAGAGACGTTAACATTTAACAGAATTAAAGGCATTTTAATTTAGGATTAGGTTTTATTCAGAGTCCAAAATGTATATGTGAGAATCCCAGTATTGATCATCTGTGCAGGTCCTAAGGCTCTAGAATCTGCAGGTTGCGTAGAGTGCTGTGAAATAAGGATCCTTCACTACTCTTGACTCCTTGTCTCTGTTTCTTTTCTGTTGCCGTGGTGAAATACTTCGACAAAAGCAACTGTAAGGGGAAGGGGGGTTGATTTGGCTTGTAATCTGAAGTTATAGTCCATCATTACGAGGGAGTCAAGGCAGGAATCTGAAGCCGCAGCTACATCCACAGCCAAGAGAAGAGAGAACGCGCGCGCGTGCTTACTTGTGCTCAGTCTCCTCTCTGCATTTATTCAGTTCTGGATCCAAGCCTAGGGAATGATGTCGCCCACAGTAGGTGGCTCTTCCCACCACAGTGAACACAGTCAAGACAATCCCCCACAGTCATGACCAGAGCCAAACTAATCGAGACGGTCACTCACCAAGATTCTCTTCTTGGGTGGTTCTAGATTGTGTCAAGGTGGACATTAACGACCCACCTTTAGTTCTTCGTTTGACTCTGCATTCTACTCTCTACAAGTAGCTGGCTTTATACTCACTGTAGTAAGCCTATATCTAGTACTTGTTTTTTTTCTGATGCATACAACTTACTTTCTTTTTATTTAATTTGATTTTAGACTTTGGATACAAAAGACCTTACAATAGAAAAAGTGGTGATCAATGGACAAGAAGTCAAATACACTCTGGGAGAAAAACAAGGTTACAAAGGGTCACCGATGGAAATCTCTCTTCCCATCGCTCTGAGCAAGTATGAATGCCATACGTTTTTTAACGACGGAATAATGGCAAACCGTGTTTGAGAATAATTGAGACGTCTTCCCTGTGTTTCTAATGTTTGTTTATATGTAGTGATTGACAGTCCCTTCTGTAATCTGCTCACAGCGGTGTTGACAGTGAGGAGCGATATGTTCTTAAAACACTGAGGAAATGAAGTGCGCGAAACACTGGCAGATGGGATGCTGGGTAACAGCTTCTGTAGGTGGACATCATTTCACTGATGTTTAGAGTGGGGAGGTGGGGGAGCACGCCATTTCAGGATGACTTGGGGAGTATGTGGAGCCATGCACTCTTTGCCTCTGCCCCTGAGGCTGCCTGCTGTTACCGATGGAGTGACAATCGTCACGCCACATGAAGAGAGGCTGACTTTGTACCACTCTTAGTGTAGGCGCTTAAATGCTGTCTTTAACTCTTTAAGCAACCCTCTGCCCGGGAGCTGCGCTTTCAGATGAAGAGAGGGACTCACAGAGAAATAAAGTAGCCAGAATCATCAGAGATACCTCACCCCTTGATGCTTGGGGGAGGGAGAAAGAATAGAAACTGTTAGCCCGACACCTTCCATTATCTTTCTGCCTTCCCCTCCCCTGTAAGAAAGAAAGGCAACACAAGCATACCTGGGGGACAGCATCATTAGCCCCATCCTAGAGGCGAGGAAACCGTGGGGTTTTGAGGGAAAGTCATTGCTCCAGTGTACAGCACCTTCAGGTGATGGAGTCAGGATTTCAGCCCATGCCCGACCGAAATGTCTCCAGAGCTCTTGCTCTCTACCTTTATTATCTGCTGGTGAAGAACCAGGTTTTGTCTCCTCCAGCCTATCACAGAAAGATACTTAGGAAATCAGGAAGTATGAATTATTATCATGAGAAAGATTTTTGTGAATTATTAGATTCCACTCGATGTGACTGACCACGTCATAGAGCGGCACTGGTCTGCGTCATGTGCTGGCACCGCATCCCAGGCAGTCAGAGTGATAAAACTGATTCTTCCACATCCCCGCTGTCACAGAAGACAGAACAGGACGCGACACACCTTGGGGGACTCGGCTGACCTTAGTTCCCATTGAGCATCCATCAGTAGGGCAGAGTAAGAAGAAAGCACAGGCTGACATTCAAGTAGCAAAGTAAGAAGCGAATTCATGTAAGCCACCGTCTTACACTCCGAGTCGATGAGACCCCACAGGGCGTTGCTCACGCTGTTCCCTGAATGTATTCTGAATTCAGATTCTGTGAGGTGTAACCCATTTCTGTCTGTGTTTGTTTCATGCAGAGATCAAGAGGTCGTCATAGAAATTTCCTTTGAGACCTCTCCGAAGTCCTCAGCTCTCCAGTGGCTCACTCCCGAGCAGACGTCCGGGAAGCAGCACCCCTATCTCTTCAGTCAGTGCCAGGTAAAAAGGGCGCCCAGAGGCCGACGGAAAAGTTCCAGCCCGTGCAGGTTTTACACAGCACGCTGTTTGTTTCATATTCTAGAAAAAGCCAGATATTCTCATGTATATCTTGCTATTGACACTGCTGTTTAAAGTCAGGTTTCTTTGATTTAGAAACAGCCCGCCTAAATTGAAGTATTTAGGGCTTATTTATACTTCCCAAGCACCTAGACTACAACCCTCCCTTGAGTGGGGGCTCAGTGAACAGCCCTAAAATGCAAGAGAAATCTCGTGCTTTGGTTGCAGAAATGCTGCCAGTGAAAGAGACGACCCTGAAGGAGTGACTCCCTAGTTGTAAAATATATTAAGTATACTTGTAAAATGACGTGATCTCAAATACTTCCACTTTCCTTTTTTAATGCTAGAGTTAAAATACTGTGTCATTAGAGATCGTCTGTTACAGAGATAAGTACAAAACTTTCCTGAAGAAAAGAGTCCTAATTCTGTTAATAATCAAATCCCTTACGATTAAAGGAAGTCCCTCATTAAAAATTCACAATATTTCCAGGCATCACGTCAGATACTTCGAACATTTAGATATCTTCATATGCCTGTGTGGTAGCTATAATGTTAAGCTCAGATTCGATTTAAAATATGTAAGGTGACAAAGCATGGTTTAATATGCTTGAAATATCTTTTTAATGTAAGAAAATTATCTGGAAGCTGGCTGGGGATGTAGCTTACTTGAAGCATTGGGTTAGGTCCCCAGCACCCCGTGAACTGGCTGTGGTGGTGCATGCTTGTGTTCCCAGCACTTGGTAAGTATGGAGAGACAAGATCAGAAGTACAGGGTTATCCTTGGTTACGTAGCTAATTGGAGGCCAGCTTGGACTACATGAGACCCTGTCTCAAAAAAAACAGACACACACTTACACAAACAGCAACAATAACAAAAAAGCCACAGAAAAATGGCTTGAAAAAGATACATTTTAGGCAAGAGTACACAAACGTGCCCCCTATGATAGCAGCTGATTTTTCAGTCATTATTTCTCATAGAGTGTCCATAAGGTAAAGTTAACAGAAATGTAATCCTGTAAATCCCAAGAATGTAAAGTTTAAATACATTGTTCCAGGTGTTTACTGGCAGTAGTGTCCAAAGCACAGGAAACAGACTCCAAATAGATTAAGAATTTGTTGCAGCTGACTGGGAATGTGCAGATGTGATTTTGATTGATGTTTTCAGCTGTCGCCCACAGATACTTATTTACCCATGTTTGATTTACCCAGGGAGATGCATATAAAAATGCTTTAGTGTTGCCAAGCCACCTGTCCACAGCTCGGTGAGAAGCTCGCGTGGTATGCTCTGGGAACCTACATCAGGAAAAGAACAAGTTAATTCATCTGGTTGTACTTTTTCCCAGTATTACATATTTTAAAAGATCTATTTTATGTACGTGGGCGTATTGTCTGCATGTGTGTCTGTGCACCACATGTGTGCAGTGCCCGAGGAGGCTAGAGGAGGGTATCTGACTCTCTGTAACTGTAGTTACACGCAGCTGTTAGTTGAGATGTAGGTGATGACAACCAGGTTCTCTGCAAGAGCAACAAGTACTTTTAGTGCATCTCTCAGTTCTTCAAGATGGTGTTTTTAAAGAATCCTCTAGATGTGAAATGAGAGACTTGAAGTCTGTTTGTCTGTGTGTGTGTGTGTGTGTGTGTGTGTGTGATTTACTTTGATTTTCAAAATTAATGTGCAGAGTATATGACTTTTTTTTTATTTTCAAAGAGGGTTTCTCTGTGTAGCCTCAGCTGCCCTGGTACTCACTCTGTAGACCAGGTTGGCCTCAACTCAGAGATCCTCCTGTCTCTGCCTCCTGAGTGCTGGGATCAAAGGCGTGTGTCACCATGCCCAGCTGGCTCTGACATTTTCAAACAGTGTGTTTTAGTAGAGCCGGGAGAGTTTTTCAAATTTGTGTTTTATTGTTAAAATCAACACACAAAGTACTATATGAGATATCATTATGGCATTTTTCTTAAAAAAAAATAAAAAAAACCAAAGTATGTTTAGTAGAGTCTTCAGATTTTAAGGAAGCCCAGGAGTTTTAACAGCTTCAGAGATGGGTGTTAGTATGACCGTGCCCCATGAAGCCTGGCTTCTTTGCTTAATAGTAATAGAACAGATACAGCTTACAGGTTGCAGACTCTGTGGCCATTCTTCGCTGGAGCCAGGCTTAGGACTGACTGCCGTGGTCGCAGGGGGAGATTCCAGCGCACGTAAGAATGAGCCTGTCCAGGCGGTCCTGAGCGATGCCATTCTCTCCCTTTCCTCGTTTCTGCTTCCTGAGTCTGGTACGGACTGAAACGCTGAGACAATAACTTTCCTCAAGTTGTTCTTGAAAACACTGGCATCCAAGTAGATGTTAACTAGGGAAAATGGGTTTCCTGTTAAAATGAGTGCGAGGAATACAAAAGCTTTTTTTCATTGTAGGTCTTTTGGAGCCTTGGGGTGGCTGGTGTTCTCAGTGACACACCAAGACAGCATGTTTACAAATTTGTTCCACAATGGCGCACTTGTCCCTCAGGGCTCCTGTGAGTTTCTCTATGGAGGTGACTGTCAGCAGTGCCTAACAGTTTCGTGTCATGCTTCAAAAAAATTGTGAAGGCTCACCAGACATAAAGAAGAGGGGTGTGTGTGTGTGCGCGTGTGCATAAGTGTGTGTGTGTGAGTGTGTGAGTGTATGTGTTAGTGTATGTGTGAGTGTGTGTGAGGGTATGTGTGTGTGTATGAGGGTGTGTATGTGTGTGTGTGAGGGTGTGTGAGGGTGTGTATGTGTGTGTGTGTGCATAAGTGTGTGTGTGAGAGTGTATGTGTGTGTGTGCATAAGTGTGTGTGTGAGAGTGTATGTGTGTGTGTGCATGAGTGTGTGTATGTGTGTGTGTAAGTGTGTGTGAGGGTGTGTGTGTGCATGTGCATAAGTGTGTGTGTGAGTGTGTGTGTATGTGTGTGTGTGAGTGTGTGTGTATGTGTGTGTGTGAGGGTGTATATGTGTGTGTATGTGTGTATGTGTGTGTGTATGTGTGTGTGACTGTGTGTGTATGTGTGTATGTGAGGGTGTGTATGTGTGTGTGTGCATAAGTGTGTGTGTGAGAGTGTATGTGTGTGTGCATGAGTGTGTGTATGTGTGTGTATGGATGTGTGTATGGATGTGTGTGTGAGTGTATGTGTTAGTGTGTGTGAGTGTGTGTGTGTGTTGATATATGTGTATAGAAACTAGAGGTTGACATCATGTATCTTCTTTAGTTCCTTTCCATCTCATTTTTTAAATTCAGGTTGCCTCATTGAGCCTGGAACTCGCCAACTTGGCCAGACTGACAAGCCAGTGCAGTCCCGTGATCCTCCCGCCTCCACCACCTCCGCACTAGGATTACAGGAGTATGCAATAGGACCTGGCTTTACAAAAACAAAACAAAAACAGTAATCAAAAACAAAAAAACCATGATTGCCAGGGATCCACATTCAGGTCCTCACCTGGCCTCACAAGCGTTCACTCACCGAGCCAGCTTCCCAGCCCTGAGATCTGGTCATTCAAATCCATAGATCCGGCCGGGCCGTGGTCACACACACCTTTAATCCCAGCACTCGGGAGGCAGAGGCAGGCGGATCTCTGGGAGTTCACAACTAGCCTGGTCTACAGAGTGAGTTCCAGGAGAGCCAGAGTTACAACAGAGAAACCCTGTCTTGAAAAGCCATAAATACACACATACATACAAACGTAAATCCGCAGATCTGTCTTTGCCACTCTAAAAGATCCCAGGAGATGAGGAAACTGTATTAATCCTCAGAAAGAAGATATATAAAATCAGTACTGTGGTTTTAGTTATTTCTGTGTAATTGATTTGCGAGAAAAGGGGGTCGCTGTATCTCTATCTTTCTCTTCTAGGCCATCCACTGCAGAGCAATCCTTCCGTGCCAAGACACTCCTTCTGTGAAATTAACCTACACCGCAGAGGTAAGCATCACAAATTGTTCACTGAATTAAGTAAGTAAGTGTGGTGTAAGCGATAAGTGGAGACAGAGTTTCAGAGATGGAAACATTTTACTCAGTACAATTCTACTGAGTCTGTGGACCTCATTTTGAATCTCTAATTAAAAATTACAAGCATGAAAAGGGGAAATCCTATTATTATTGTCCTTTTTTAAGAGAACTTAAAATTCTAGATCTAAAGATAAGAATTTAAGACTACCTTTCCTAAAAATGCATTCGACAGCTATGACACCTGCGTGTCGATGCCCCAGACAGCGTCTGACTGGTCTGTATGTGTGTGCAGCTCCTCTCTGGCACTGGCACTGCTGATCCTTTCGGTGGGGTTGGGTTATAATCAATGAACGCTGTAGACATAGGCATTGATTCAGGTTCAGAGGCTTTTTATTAGTTCATTCCCCAGTCCTAGTCCTGGAGCCCCAAACATTTCAGCCTCTAAACAATCCAAAACATTTAAGCCTAGGACTGGAAGGCTTCATGCACAATCTAGAACTTTCAAGCTTACTGCTGCTGACCCACTCAGACTAGCTGCTTCTGAATTCAGAGCTGTACTGAACAACTCACTTGCTGTTCTGGCTCCAAGCTGACTGGTTCAAACTGACCTTCTGAGCCAGCCAACTGTTTCTGACTGAACTCTTCTGACTCTGGAAAACTCTGGCTGACTCCCCCGACTCTGACTGAACTACTGTGCTCAGCTTCAAACTGACTCATTCTTCCCAACTGATACTGACTTACTCTGCCAAACTGCCTCTGTATCTGCTTCAGACTCCTCTTTCCCTCTGTATCTCGTCCCTCTCTGAGCACTCACTGCTCCACACTGCCTCAGTCAGCCTCTCTGCTTTCCCCCTAATCCTTAGTCAGACTGCTCCATTGTTTCTGTGTCTTGTCCTCTCTCTGTCTCTTATACTCTGTGTCTCTCTGAACTCTGTCTCTCTGAGCCAAGAGCCTGCTTTTATATCATGAGAGTTGGGCATAGCCTCACCCTGCTAAGTCTTCCTCTGATTTGTCACTTTGCCTACCCTTTATTCTGACTCATCTCAGACATGATTTCAGGTCTGACACTGACTGCTTCTGAGCTCTGCTTCCTCTCAAGTGCTGGCATTAAAAGTGTGTGTCACCACTGCTTTCTGAATACTGGGATTAGAGGTGTGTGCTACCACTGCTTTCTGAGTACTGGGATTAAGGGTGTATAGCAACATTTTTTTTCTACCCTAGAGCAGCCCTGCTGCCAGATTAAAGATTAAATATTTCTCTACAGAATACCATTCCAGAGGCTGGGTCTCCTTAGACCAAGCAAATAAAATGAAGACCAGTGTTTATTCATGGGAACTGCTTCATTCCCAAGTCTCTCTGTGACCCAAACATAACATTTTTAGTGCTTAAAATATTATGCTTAGAGGCACAGGACCTCCAAGTTCTGGACTCTTCTCTGTCACTGAGTTGTGTGACCTTGAACAAGTCTGAATGAGTCAGATGGTCATGAACAGGTCACTGCCTGTCAGCGTCAGAGTGTCACCATTGTCCCATGAACATATCATTACCTAAATGATGAGGGGAGACATCTGACCTCGGCTTGACTCTGGCTCAAGAGCTCTGTTTCCATTACAGTTGGGAGGCCTGGTCTGTGCAAGAACAAGCAGGTCACATGTGGGCTGGAGGTGTGCTTGCCAGATACTAACAGCAGGGTTTTCAGGGTTCCAGAGCTAAGGGACACATCAGCGACCCTCTGTATTGTGACTTCCAGAGAAAATGATTTCATGGTTTTCAGCCAAAGTTATAGTTACTCCCCCTCAGAAAATACTGTGTGTCCCTCCAAATTTTCAATGTAAGATGGCCAAAGTCATATTCTCTGCCCTGCCGTGAGTGTATGTCATCTTGTGAGTTTGTTTGGGGGAGCGTGGAAGAGAGCGGTCGGTAGCTGCCGTTTTCAGTCATGGTGCTGCTGGTGTCTTCTTTTTTATTTATTCCTTGTAGCAAACCTAAGGCATTTTACCCATATTTGGTGGGGAAATTGAGGCTCAGGGAGGTTACCCACCCAAGTCCCTGCAGTTAGCAAGTGACAGAGGTGGTGTTCTAATGTAGTTTCTCCCCAGACCCTGCTCTTCCTATTCCTGGATTAATGGGAAGATTCGTCACATTCGTTGTTAAGACGTTCTACATGTTGCTGATTCTATTTACAAAACTCACATGTGTGTGCTTGAGTTCAGAGTCTGTTTATTTGTTTAGATAGTCAAGAAATGGTGGGGAAAAAAAACAAGCAAACATGTTTTATTTTAAGATGCACAGACACCCTACTTTATAATTAGAAGTGATTTTTCTTTTGACTAGGTGTCTGTCCCAAAAGAACTGGTGGCTCTCATGAGTGCAATCCGAGATGGAGAGGCGCCCGACCCAGAAGACCCCAACAGGAAGATATACAGATTCAACCAGAGGGTAAGATCGGATCAGTGTCTAGACTCAGTCTCAGTCGGTAGTGAACTTCAAAGAACCCGCACTTATCCTGGGAGTCTGGAGACATGGTAGACTCTCAGAAGCACCCTGTCTTTCTTCTCCCCTCCCCTTGCTGCACTTACAGAAGGAGGCTGCTGGGTAGGCACGGCTGGGAGTGCCAACTGTGCTTCCTGTGTCCAGTCTGCAGTAGGTTTCCTGTTCTTTTAAATCCTTAACGTTTCATTGGTGCCTCACCTCAGTGAGGGCTGTGTCTGGCTAGAGGTTCTACAGATGGCGGAGTTACCAGAAAAGAACAGCAGTGTTACTGCCCTGCTAGGTAAAATTGTGCCGTAGCTGGATTAACTGAACTTGTATCTTTGACCTTCAGCGGACAGAATAGACCTGTCTGTGCGTACCTGTGAGACGTGTTGCTTCCTTTTGGGACCTGTGCTACCACAGCTTTGGTATCTACATACGCATTGTTGGTTTAATACATAAAGGAATTTAGGGTAGGGTGTTTTAAAGGTTGGAAGAATCAAAAACACCCAAAAGTGCAAGGGCCTATTTGCCTCTTAAAAGTAGAACTAGTTGAGAAGGACAAAGAAAGGTAGGTCCCTGGTAATGCTTTGAGATTTAAAGGAGAGTTGCATGATTTTACATCTGAACCGCCAGCCTACACCGTTCCTACGCACTGACACAGCATGTGCTGTGTGTGTTTGTCTCCTCTAGGTCCCCATACCGTGCTACTTGATCGCTTTGGTTGTTGGAGCCTTAGAAAGCAGGTGAGCTTTTGCACAAATTCTGAGGTTTATAAAAAGATCAAACCATAGGCAAGTTGAACTCCTGGTGGGGTTGACGGGTAGAACATCGTCTGTTTCCCAAGATGTCAGGCTGACAGCAGGCTTGTTGTCTCAAGCTATTTAGCTTTATCCCTCCCCGTGCGCACATGGTCAATCCAGTCTTACTTTATAAGGCTTTGTAATTAATTACAAGATGTCTTGCCCTTCTTAGAACTAAGTGAATAATTTGACTTGAATTTCTTTTTTATGAAGCTTTTTCATTTTGCAGACAAATTGGCCCAAGGACTCTGGTGTGGTCTGAGAAAGAGCAGGTGGAAAAATCTGCTTATGAATTTTCTGAGGTTGGTCATACATACCCTTCCTAGTGATTATGACAGACGGCAGAGTTAAGGTTTGAGAGTCACGTGACAGCCTTGTCTAATACCTCAAGCACATGTCCTCTGCATTTGCGGTCGCTGCTTTCTGTCTGTCATTTCAGGAAAGATAGCGTTGCAACCGTCACAGAGAGCCATTTGCACTTCTAAGAAATTATTACCGTGCCCATTAACTGGAGATGTGTATGTGTTCATTTTTCAGACTGAATCTATGCTTAAAATCGCAGAAGACCTGGGAGGGCCCTATGTATGGGGGCAGTACGACCTATTGGTTCTGCCCCCGTCCTTCCCTTATGGCGGCATGGAGAACCCTTGTCTTACGTTCGTAACTCCTACTCTCCTGGTAAGCAGCAGTTTTTCACTTGAAATGGAGATCTCAAAAACAAACCTAAATGAGGGGCTGGGGATAAAGTGCTCGATGAACAATTATGAGGACTTGAGTTTGACCTCCCAGAACCCATGTAAAAAGGCTGGCTGTGGTTGTACACACCTGTAATCCTGGGCTAGGGGCGTGGAGACAGGCAGATCCTTGGGGCTCACTGGCCAGACACCCTAGCCTTCTTGAGCCCCAGGCCAATGAGAGACACTGTCTCAAAATCCAAGGTGGGCAGTACTTGAGTAATGGCCGCTGAGGGTCCTCTGACTTCTACATGTTCACACATGAAGATACGCACACATGTACATGGGAAGAACCTTAGTCTCCTAGTAATATTTTAAATAGTTTCTTGTTTCTATAACCTTTGTTTCTAATTTTACTGATGGTTGTGTTTATTGAAATTTCATTTTCAAAGGCGAATGATTTGGCCATTGACGAAAGGGAATGTTAATATTCAGGGTATTTTGAAATGTTGAGGGTAGCAGTGCCATGTAACAGCAGGCCTTTGATGAATTACGAATCTAGACAAAGGAGCCGCATCGGGCAGTCAGGCACTGGTCAAACAGAAACTCAGTGCCCAGCATCTAGGAGACTAACCCACCACAGTAACCCACCACAGATTGTGGTCTTATAGACCTTGTGAGCTACTTTGACTCCAACTGAGAACCAAGCAAGGACTTAATTAGCAACTAAGAAAACTGTAATACTGTAATGGTGATCGAACACATCGGACAGTAAGAATTTTTCTTTAATATACTGTGAATTATAAGAAAGGAGGGAATGGGGAGTTGTTTCCACGCTTAAAGTCCTTGTGTGGACCAGAGTTCAGACCTGGCGAAACCCACGTCAGAGCTGCCTGCCCGTAATTCCAGCCTCAGAAGGCAGAGATAAGATCCCCAGAGCACTCTGCTTAGCAAGACTCACCACAACAGAGAGGTCTGGGTTTGAATGAGAGGCCCGCCACAATTAAAAAAAGGTGGAAGAGCCTTGGGCCTCCACGTGCGTATACGCATGTGCACGCACACATTCACTCGTAGACATGTACACACAGATCACAACAAGGGAAAGAGAGTGACAGACAAGAAAGAAGTCGGGGAGAATTCTCTGGACTTAGAGAGGAGCCTATTAGCCTTACTGGTTCTGGAAAGTTTTTTGTGATTAGGGAAAGAAAGGAGAATGCCATCTTTGCTTTCTCAGTCCCCGGCTCTCGAACCGTGGCAGTACCTCGGTAGACGTGCCTGTCGGGCCCGCATCTGAGATGTAAAGTCGGTATCTGCCACTCAGCTGCAGCCTGTCTTCTGCGATGGAAATACTAAGATGTTTTCTCTTTTGTAGGCAGGTGACAAGTCACTCTCCAATGTAAGTTGACATTTCTTGTTACAATCCTAACCCTCAAGAAGTTTTAAAAATACCCACTGTATTGTTAGGAAGGTACCGTTGTAAAGGATAACTGGGGTTAGCCTCTTACTACTTCAGCAATTAGATTTGACAGATTAAAGAAAAGTTTGGTCAAATCTAAGTGACACATGAAAAAATGTTGTTATGTCATGTGTATGAAGTATTTTAATTGACTTATGTGTTCATTTAATTTAATATTTTCTACATATTTTCTTTTTCCATCAGCGGTAGTTGTTCCTAATCCCTTAAAGTAGTCTCTACATTTCTGGTCTTTGATTAAATTGCATTTTCTCCCCCCCCTGAATTAAGTAATTCCCTGAATATGTTTCTAAGACATTGAGTCGTGTGAAATTGAAAGAAAGTATTTAAATAAGGGCTTGTTTTCGGATGAGGTAATTGATCTGACCGCTAATCACTTAACGCTGTCCCCCCTCAGGTTATTGCACATGAAATATCTCATAGCTGGACAGGAAACCTAGTGACTAACCAAACTTGGGATCACTTTTGGTATGATTTTTTTTTTTTCCTTTTTCTTTTTTTCTTTTGTATTGGCTGCTACTGATTTTTCTCCCACACCCTCCTGCTGCCACAACCGTACGCCTCACTCCTCTTCCTCATGGTCACTATGAGATATCGAGTTTTAAAAACTTTTTCAGTGCCTGTCGCGGTGGTGGATAAAGTCTAGGCGTGCAGTTTATTCTCGCTGCTTTCTGACATTTCTGACATTTTAACACACACACGAACCTGCTAAAAACAAAATTACTGCTTACTTTTCTCTGCTGCTACCTGCTGGGCTGGGCTTGCTCTTGTCTTAGTTGACCGTCGGGCTCCCCTAGACAGCAGGGGCCGAGATGTAGACGCCATGCTGTCTGTAACTCCTCTCCTCCCTGGGGAGACGAAGGAGAAACTGCCTGCTTGATTAAAATGCTGTGTCCTCTCGACCGGGACAACACCCATCCTTGGTTCCTTTCCAGGTTAAATGAAGGGCATACCGTCTATCTAGAGCGCCACATTTGTGGACGGCTGTTTGGGGAAAAGTTCAGACACTTCCATGCTTTGGGAGGATGGGGAGAGCTACAGAACACGGTAAGTAAGGCGGGCTTTTAGAAGCATTTATCCGGTGCCTCACAGTCATTACAAAACTGGGTTTTAATACTAAAACAGTATCCTTTTTAGCAACAAGGAAGCCATAGGACAGGTGTGGAAAGCCAGGCGGGTTGACACCTGCCATTCACGTCCCGTTCAAGGCTGAGAGCTGAGAAATGCGTACGTTCTTCTCTGTTAACACAGCTGCTTATTTCGTTGACTTTTATGTGCAATACTTGTGAATTTTTAAATGTTCCCTCCCCGAATCCAAATCTGTAGCTCAGGCACTGAATCATCTCTCTAGTCTTGTCATCCAAGTAAAGCATGCTGCTATCAAGAAATATCAGAGAAACGTCTTGCCGTTCTTGTAGTTAGACTCCACAGTGTAAACTGTAGAAGTCCTAGAAGCCTCGACGTTACACCCCGAGTGAAGCGAGTCTTCCCCGCCAGCTTGTTGGCACAGTAATATTCCTCACGTGAGAACACCCGTCTTACCTCATTGCGTTGCAGATAAAAACTTTTGGGGAGTCCCATCCCTTCACCAAGCTCGTGGTTGATCTGAAAGATGTAGACCCTGATGTAGCCTACTCCTCCATTCCCTATGAGAAGGGCTTCGCTCTCCTCTTCTACCTTGAGCAACTTCTTGGGGGGCCAGGTAAGTAGCTGGCACTGTCTGGTTGGTTGTTCTGTTTGTTTTTGGTTTTGTCCTCTTCTCCTTTGGAGGGTGACGCAGAAGGTAGAGACGAATTATAAACTGTCCCTCTTTGCTTTATAGTTCCAGTTCATTCTGTTGGAGACGTCTGTATTGCTTTGAGGTTACCTTTATCCGTAAATCTCTGCACAACCCCTTAATCTATGTAATGCAGCTTGACTTTAAAAAAAAAAAAATCCCATTATACTTTAAGAATCAGGGTAATGGCATATATCCATTGACAAACTTTGTGTTACCCAGAAGTTCGTGAGTAACAGGTGGGTTCTCTCCTGCCCCTCTTCAGCCCCAGGGTCACCCGTTAGCAGCTTGATGTGTGGGGCTCCGGATCTTATTCTAGGGGTTAGATGAACAGTCAGTCATACACCACGATGATTTCAATAACGAAATAAGGGATCCCGCAGCCGCCCTCACCCGCGGGTTCACTTCCCGCCACCGCAGTTAAAGGCAGTCACTGGATTCTCGTCCTCCTTCTGCAAGACTTCGCGGATGTGGACTCACCCATAGTAAGCTTTGTGCTTACCGTAGGTTTTAACAACTTCAGCATACAATCGCCCCCCCCCACCCCCCCGTTATTTATTCAAGGCACTCACCTTTCCACTCTGCAGCTCCACTCTAGAATTTCTAAATTGCCAGCATCATTCATCTTTCACCGTGTGGCCTTCAGTAAATAAAATAAGTATTCCATGGACACAAGGGCTGTGATGTCTCAGCAGGGCACCTGAGACCCCCAGTGGCTTAGCAGAGTCTTCGGAGAGAGAGCCTGTACTGTCGCCACAGTGTATCGAGATTCTCCATCACTAGCTACTGTTGTTAATCTGTTCCCGTGCCACATGTATGAATTAAACTGTCCATGTGGGAAACAGTAGTACAATAGAGTTTGGTGCTATGGGCAGTTTTATGCAAATCTGCTGGAGTCTTGGGACATGTGCCCCTTGAGAAAGAGAGTCTTTTCACTTTCTAGGCTCAACATTTTGCATACTTGTAGTCAGTACACATGGTTCTGTCTCATGTTTTCAATGCTCTCACACTACTTTCTTACAATGATGTGCTGAGTTTACCTGACATACTGATGGCCTGAGAGGGGGGGCCCTTTGCCGATTGCCTTTGGAGGCGCCTGTTGTACCTGTTGGATCTTACTCTTCTCTTTTCTCATCGTTTGAAGTTATTGCTTTAGAACTTGGGTTATTCTTGTTCTGCATCTTTCCTATGTTACCCTGGCCTGGAAAGAGGGATTCTCTTCTCCCTTGCATCAACTAACATGGATTTCTCAAGCCCAGCCCAGGACCCTGCCTTTCTTGAACATTCTTTCACCCACAGTAGCTCTCCTTGGTTCTCTGAGTGTTCTCTGTTGTCTGGTTACGAGAACAGTGTCAACCAAAAAAGAAAAGGTCAAACAATTGCCTTCCCGTGAATTGATTTTTCTTTCTTTTAATTTTTTTTTACTCCTAGAGGTGTTTCTAGGATTCTTAAAGGCTTATGTTGAGAAATTTTCCTACAAGAGTGTAACCACTGATGACTGGAAGAGTTTCCTATACTCCCACTTTAAAAATAAGGTTGGCTTTAAATTACTTTTGTTTTCCATACTCAGTTTATCTTTATAAATCGTTTGCTAGTCTGATTGCATTACTGAATCATAGTATTGGTTCAGAATTCACCAGAAAACTGTTTGTCTATTTTCATTATCTTTCAGAACACTAGGAAGGCCTATAAATTTGTAAGTTAACCAGCTAGATTTAACCATTCCACATTCTTTACGTATGTCAAAAATGCCACATTGTATTCCAGAAAGAGACATCATGATGATCTGCTGCTTGATGTTAATTTAAAAAGGAATGAGATACAGAAATTACCAGGATGTGGCAGAGTAGAGTAAATTGTGCGATTGATCACGTTTGTTTTCGGTTGCTCATTCTGTTTGTTTTGGCCTCGGGAAAAGTCGTTTTATCACAAACTGGGTGTTCTTCCCGTTCACAGGTAGATCTTCTCGACCAAGTTGATTGGCATGCTTGGCTCTATTCTCCTGGCCTGCCTCCTGTCAAACCCAAGTGAGTGTTCACCTGCTAACATGTTTCCTCTCCTCCTAACCTTGGGCTGTCCAACCTTTTCTTTTTGCTATATGGCATAGTAATATGGCATGTCAGGAGGATGTGTAGTTACCATACACACATGGCCCATGGGCCGCAGGTTCGACACACCCAGCCCTGCCCCTTTCAGAGTATCTGGAAGGACTGGGTGCTTTTTTCTTAAACTGTTACCAGTTAGCAAAGAGAAAAGGGGGCTTGGGTTTCTAGACCTTTTCCCTGAAGCCAAAAAACATTTCCTTGCTTTACAAACAGATCTGTTGAACTGATCTCAAGCATTACTGAGATGTTTCCATGTGAGGGCAGCGAGGGACTTAGAGAGGAGTCAGCTGTTTTCCCTTACTAAAGTTTTTGTGAAGGCTAGGTATGATGGTGGCCTCTGACTCCAGCCCTTGGGAGGAGGCAGGAGGATCATGAGGCCAGTTGGGGTTGTATAGCAAGACCTGTTCTAACATACACACACACACACACACACACACACACACACATACACACTTTTTCAGTAAGAAAAAAATAACAGCCAGGCAGTGGCGGCACACGCCTTTAATCCCAGCACCTGGGAGCCAGAGGCAGGCAGATCTCTGTGAGTTCAAGCCCAGCCTGGTCTACAGAGTGAGTTTCAGGACAGCCAGAGTTACGACAGAGAAAAAGAAAAAATAGCGTTTCGCAAGTATTATATTAATCCCCATTACAAGTTATTCTATTTCCAGAAGTGGTAACTTAGGGTTAGCTGACCAAAGTGTCTTGCCCAAAACGGCATGACTCCTAGATAGTAAGCATCAGAGCCCTGGAGCCAGGGAGCTGAACGCTAGACCCCGGGGGTCGTGTGAGGATGCTGACCGTGACATGCTCCAGCCCTCGGCTGCCCTTCCTTTGGATCATGATGGGAAGCCCTTTCCAGCTACTCTCCCACTACACAGCCCAGTTTAACTGAGGCATGGGTGGGCATCCGAAGCTGAGGTAGAGAAAAGACGTCAGGATCGTTTGTGTTTGTACAGCCTCTTGAGAGTCCAGGCCAAGAAAGGAGTGGGTAGGAGGCTCCTGGGAGTGGTCGGAAGACACACTCTGATTCCTACTCTCGTCGTTTGTGTGTATTTAAATGTCTCTCTCGGGTTTATCCGTTCCTCTCCATTTCCCTTACCGCCGTTAACACTCACCGTCACATCAGCTCCTTCTCCCGGAAGACGACCGTGGCCGCCAAGCTCTGCACTTAGCTGTCGTCTGGCCTCATTCTGTGCGGGTCTGTATATAGAGCTGGAGTAAGCGTTAAAGCCACAAGTATGACACAGAGGCAGGCGGGTCTCTGTGAGTCAGAGGCCAGCTTTATCCACGTGATGGGTTCCAAGACAGCCAAGGCTGCGTAACAGAGAGACCTTGTCTCAAAGAGAAACAACAGAAACCTCAGCTGTGCCAGTCAACACGTCCTCTCGTCAGCCATCTCCCCTGATGCTCTTTTGTTGGCTTGGACTGAGGCCAAACCCTTTCTTTCATAGGGACTGTATTGCTCCTGATAGTCTGCTCCCTTTGCTTCAGTCAGTCTGTGGTCCAGGGTCTCTCAGACACCCCACACTCCTTCAAGCTTAGCACCCAAACACACACACACACTTCCTTCTGCCTGGATAATTCCAGCCTCAGCTTGAGAACCACCTCCTCATGGGGGCATCTCTAAACCTGTCTGTCCAGGTCATATCTTCCATTTGAGAGCTTCTTGATGCTGTGTCTTGCAGTTTTGCATTTACTTGTGTGGCTAAATATTTTCCCTTTTACTTCACTGTATACACCGTGAGAGCGAGGCTCCGATCTGGCTTGCACATTACTTTTTCTAGGGCTTTTTTGCAAGTATGAATTCCTTCCTTTTCCCGAGCTAATCCTTAACTTAGTTCACTCAACCGTACTGAGAAGGAAGTTTCAAAACACTAAGGCAGACACCAACCAAACTTCCCACCACCTCAGTGTTGAAGAAATGAGTGCTGAGCAGCCTGAACAGCCTGAGGAGTGGGGGACCTCTGATCTCACATGTTCTCAAGAGCAAACACTGTGGCCCGCCTCCATCCACAGCCTGGCTGCCATACGAAGCGGCAAGTCACGCAAGTCAAGCAAGCATGGCTGCTTGGCCCTGGTGTTTGTCAGCTGTCTTTGCTGGACAAAATTCCTGACCTGGTTTGGCTCATGTTTCTGTCTGTGACCACATTACCACAAGAGACGGTGGGGCAGGGGGCAGACAGAGAGACAGAGGCCCGCTTCCAGTTAGGCCTTCCCCCCAGTGTCATCCGTAAACGGGCCGTTAGTGTCCTTATGATCCAGTCCCCTCTAAATAGCGCACTGGCTGAAGAGCTGTTGCTGCCAGGCAGAGAGCACTAAGTGTGCTTTCTAGTTCTGACAGCCTTCCTGAGTCCTGCGTGTGCGACAGGTGTGCGGAGTTGCTTCTGTGGTCTCTGAAGGACGGCCAGAAGCTTTAGCTATGTGGTATCCATACCACATCCAGTTTGGATTGGGGAGATCTTAGATGAACATTTGAGTCAGGTAGACTTCCTACCTCCAACAATTAGGAGCTCCATATCTTTAAAGAAATTTCAGATTTTAGGTTATGGTGTATAACATACAGCTGCGTGTATGCAAAATGACACGTTTGCTTATGAAATGTAATCTTTAATGTCTTTTCATTTTTGCAGATACGACATGACTCTGACAAATGCGTGCATTGCCTTAAGTCAAAGATGGGCCACTGTAAGTAGTGACGTATGGCTTTCGGCTCTTTTCTGGACTGTACAAAGATGTCTCTGTCTGTGGGATGGGGGTGCTTGAAATTGTGAGTGGTTGTGTGTGTAAGTTGTTTCCCTGGGGTGATACTGTCTCCACCCCCCGTCTTAGTTAGGCTCTCTGTTGCTGAGATGAAACACCATGACCAAAAGCAATTTGGGGAGGAAAGGGTTTGTTTGGCTTACACTTCCAGATCACAGTCCTTCACTGGAGGCAGGCAGGGCAGGAACTCAAGCAGGGCAGGAACCTGGAGGCGGGAGCTGACGCAGCCATCACGGAAGAGTGGTGCTCTTGCTTCCCGTGGCCTGCTTAGCCTCCTTTCTTACAGACCCAGGACCACCAGCCACAGAGGGCTAAGCTGTCTCCCCATCAGTCACTAATTAAGAAAATGCCTTACAGCTGGATCTCGTGGGGGCATTTTCTCAAAGTTCCCTCCTTCCAGATAACTGTAGTTTGTGTATCAGGCTGACAGAAGACTGGCCAGCACACCCCTCTCCCCATCTCCCCATTTGTATCTCCAATGCCTCTAGGTGAACCTAAATGATCTTGGGTGATTGTTTAATGCTAGTTATGGAATGGGAGGAACTAAGGAGGGGGGGTTGCTAGTTGCTAGCTGTGTTCGTTTCTACAAAACTTCTTAAAAACGAGTTTCCTCGTGTATGTACTAAAACGTACACCCAGGGAAGCCAGACTGAGTGTATGCCCTGCCTGACTCTTGAATTGAAATTAAGAGAAAACTTCATAGATGGAGTGCCGAGCCTCACACTATGAGCGAAACAGAAAGAAATTTAGGTGTATACACAGATTACTTTTATGCTGAGCAGTGAGCAGTATGTGAAAGAGGCGGATGGAGCATGAGCTCAACAGAGGAAACCCCCACTGCGGGAAACTGAGACGCCCCCTTCTTCATCAAGGAGGGCAAGAGAGATAGAGGGGGCATTCCGGGGTACAGGAGAGGGGTTTAAACACAGATTTTTATTAAAAGCTTCATCGAAACAGCACTGCTTACAGCAGCTTCTCTTACTTTAGTACCCTTCTTTCACGGTTTTATAACGCCAGCATAGCTGCGTAAGTATTTAGAAGCACATCGTTGGCCCTCACGCTGCCCACCTGCGCACCCCCGTACTAAGCCAGGTGGGCAGCGTGAGGACCAGCGATGAGGATGGTTACACACTGTGAGTGTTCACACCCCGTGCCCTGGGCAGCTCACACCACAGACAGAATGGAGTGCGGGTGCTGATTATCCGTCGACTGGTCTGTGGTAGCGTAGTGCCTTGCAGAAAGCTTTTACCGAGTTTATTTACTCCTCTGTCTCTTCCAGCTGACTGTAAGCTCCTCAAGAGCAAGAATCGTTTGTATTTTTCTGTGTCCCCAAGATGAACCACGCCCCCCTTTATTCTTTGTTGGATGAACATAGGAACTAATGGAGGGAAAACAGATTAGAAGATAAATAGCTTGTCAGGCTGAGGAATTTAAGATGTGATCCATAGGCAGCAGTGGACTCTTTTAAGAGTTTGGATTGTAAATGAAATGACCTGGGTCCTGTATCCAGACCATTATTCTGTCGGTGTGGTGGGACAGGATCAGCTAAGATGGAAAGGCCAGCTTCGGTAAGAAGGCCCACCAGGTGGCTGTCAGTAGTCATTCGCATACATTGAGGGTCTTTTTTTGAGTGTTTGGAAAAGTGCAGAAGGAGATGCTAACAGATTGGAAAGAGAGTCTGGAGGATTAATTTTGTAACTAGTTAAGAAGTCAGCGGGCTGGAAATGCAGCTCAGTGGTAGACTACGTCCTTAGCATGCATGAGCCTGGGCCCACCAGGACCCCCACCCCAATAGAATAACTTGAAGCAGATTAGATGTCGGATATCAGACAGCAAGCAGGGCATCTCACACACTGGGAGAAAACACTTTGAGACACAAGAAGAAAGCAAAGCAAGGGTGACGAGACAGGACAACAACGCCAGAAGCCGCAGTGAGAGGTTCTCTAACTTAGCCCAGCTTAGTGACACACCCACGATGCCAGCACGCAGGAGACAGAGGCAGAGGTGTGTGAATTCAGGCCAGCTGCACCGTGACAGCTTGTCAAACAAGGGAGTGAGGAAGGAGGAAGGAAGAAAGGAAGGAGGCCTCATTTAAGATACTGTAACTGTAAGCTTTTCAGAGGCTAAAGAATTTGGGGTCTAGGTCCAACATCGTGTGTCCTGGTTGCGGTTTGTTTGGGAACTTCTGCCTGCCGCTCCTCTAGAAGGAAGTAATGGGAATAAAGTCTTCTAAGTCACCGCCTTTCAGAGAACTGGCCGGTTATGTTCGTATGTACCTCGGCTGTGAGTGTCTTCACTGCAGTGCTGTTGGATTCATCTAGAAGGATAGCTTAATAATGGGCATTCTTTACTGTTTCAAAAGGCTTAGTTATTTGCCTTCAAGGAGAGAAACCTGGTGGCACATTTTGGCATACAGGCCTTGCTCTTTTAACTCCGTCTTTCTTAGCTCACAGCTGTGCCGTAGAGGGAAGGGAGACAGCTGACTGTGTGGGAAGCAGGATCCTTAACACAAGCCTCCTGGAGCCCTCTTACTACATTTGAAAAATCCGTCCTGCTTGCCTGGTGCTGGAGAAACTGATGCTAATCTCCACTCTGATACTCCTTTGGACCCAGCAGTGAAAGGCAGATGGTTATAAACATTTCAGTTATCAGAGGGAGCAGACAGAGTTGGTAACAGCATGAGGACGTTAATCATGAATGTGCTCTCCTTGGGTGCTCTCTTGGTTGTTTTCCCCAAATATTAAAGGACGATGTGTGTATGTGTGTGCGTGTGTGTGTATGGTCTGGGAAGATGGCTCACTGGCTAAAGCACTTTGCTGATCAAGTGTGAGAACTGGAATCTGGATGCCCAACCCTCACATAAAAAGCCAGACAGACATGGTGGCTTGCTCCTGTAGCCTCAGTGCTCAGCAGGCAGGCAGTGGACTCCCTGTGTAAGCTGGTTACTTAGACCACGGAATCAGGAGCTACAAGTTCAGTAAGAGAACATGTCTCAGAAAAGTAGAGCCAGCCAGGAAGATGGCTCAGTGTCAACATCCGGTCTCCACATGCATGTGCACACAGGTTCATCCTCAGTGCGCGCGCACACACACACACACACACACACACATGAACACACGTACCCACATGCACACACAAACATGTGGAGGATAAAGAACACATACACAGGGAACTGATGAGTCGTAAGACCCAGCTGTATAGTGGTGGCGATGTACCGCACGTTCAGGAAGCAGCGCGTTCTCAGGGTCTGTGGGGCACCTGTCCCACTCTCGGGCCTACAGAATGTCTCCCCTCTATTGAACTGGCTTCTAAATGAGTTGACCTGCGAGTTGACATGCTGTATATAGTGTTTCTTTGCTTTGGAAATCACCATGGCTCTAATGGTTCAAACCATTTCCAAAAAGCAAAGAAGGGTGACAGTCCCTGCATCCGTACTGTGAATAGTCTCCCTTCTCTTAAGGAACATAGACTTTAGGAACCATCAGCCTCTGAGGCTGTAGGCACTTAATGTCGGATTATTTAAGCTCAGATGTAAATTTATTTGTTTTTCTTAATTTTTACTGTTGTGTCAGACTAACAACATTACAAGATTACACCTGGACAGAAATAACCTGATAGTATTTATTTCAGGCCAAAGAGGAGGATTTAAATTCATTCAGCATCACAGACCTGAAGGATCTCTCGTCCCACCAGCTGAATGAGTTCTTAGCGCAGGTGCTTCAGAAGGTAAGTACCAGCTCCCAACACTGGAGATTAACAGGGACCCAGAGGCACCGTGTATGGATTGTCCCCAGCGCAGAGGAAAACATTAATGAAGAAGCTTGTGGGGAAAGAAATTGTGTAGTTTTTTGAAGCATCTATTAAAATTATGATGATTAGTACTGTGCCAAATCAAAACGTGTAAGAAAGGATAATCCTTGTTCTGGGAAGCTTATGATCCACTGGGAGGGGACGACATGTGAAGTTGGTAGAGGCAGGAGGTATGCTTCAGATGCCATTTGGAATGGATTCGTGAAGAAAGACTCCATTCTCACAGGAGTCATCGAGGAGAGACTTCTGGAGGAGTGAGGCTTAAGTCGGTGTTGGCAGAAGGGTAGGAGTTGACATTGAGGGAGCATCAGCTGACGGTGCGTGGCCCGTGGCGAGTGAACACTGGGGCTGGGCGAGAAGGTTCACAGAGCCTGGCGGCATCATCTGTGATGAGTCTCCCGTCCTAAGCCGAGGAACTTGGGTTCTGTGCTGCTCAGTCAGAAGGGGTTTAAGACGAGCATCACTTTCTTTAGGTTATGGCTTATGGAAACTAGCCCGCAGATGTGCGTGAAGGCTGCAGGGTGGTGAAGTTAGCTGGGAGGCGTGAGGGAGGAGAGACCAGCACAGGAGAGAGGAGAGAGTGCACAGGATGAGAATGCAGTGTCTTGTGACTCATTGGATTTGGAGGTCAACAGGAAAGAATCCAAGGAGATTTAAGTTCAAACCCAGATAACCGAAAGGGGAGTGGGGCGTGCTGAGTGGCTTGGGCCTACTACAGTAAAGGGAAATCTTCTGCAGAAGGACCTAGAGAGGGATGGGAATTTGAACCGTAATTCCCTTTGGGGTTGTTGGGGTTGATGTAAACCTAGCAGAAGATACTAAGGCAACAGAGGCCCTGGACACAGTAAGAGAGAGTTTATTCTTAGTGCATCATTCATCAGCTTTATAGCTTTCTGACCTAGGACGGAGAAGAGGAAAACCTGGTGGGGCGATGTGAAGGGGTGTGGCAAAACGGGGAGAGTTGGGGTGTCTGGGAGGTGACCTCAGCTGTCTGGCCTAGCAGGGTGGATTTGGAATTGAAGTATGTCCAAAGTGGGAGCTAACATACTCACTTTGGAATAGGCCTAGCAGTCAGTGAGAATGGGGTTGGCTGGCACATAGGCAGTCCCGTCAGGTAAGGAGGCCACGGAGGGTGCGGGGGAGCATCTCCCTGGGGACCTCAGCCTGTCCTCTGTAGGCATCTTAAATTCTGTCTGTCCAAATTGAACTCGTCTCCTTTCCTTCCCCCAAACTTGTTTCCCCTCCCAGTGTGGGTTAGCACGAGCACAGGAGGGTCCGGTATCCCCCTGAAATTGTACCTAGGTGTTTGTTTCCATGATAAATGCATCCCGCCCCGCCCCGCCAGGGACAGAGTCCATGTCAGCTCATCTCAAAGGGGTCTGTGATGTGAAAGTTTAAGGGCTGCCACTTTAAACGGATACAGATAATGTAAAAGTGATGTCAGAAGAAACAGGCAAAGATTACAGCCAATCAGCAAAGGCAACCAGTGATGAAATGCAGTTTCTCCGAAGAGTGGGGTGAACTTAAGCCATGTAGGATGTGAGGAAGAACCGAAAGGAAATGGAACAGTGCTTAGAAATGAGATTCTGGAACAGTCTAGAAAGTCTGCAGAGAGCAATCCTCCTTTACTTCTCTAAGCTCCCCACAAACGTCCTTGTCCAGAATTAGTGGCTAGAGATTTACTTTAGCGCGCACCTGTTTCTTCCACCCTTGCCCAGCGCATTTCTATGTCGTAAGCTTATTTAGGGCTTTTAATCTGGCTAAGAATTTCTCTCCAGCTCCTTTCTTCCAGGGAATCCTGTTGAAATGATCCGTCATACTTCTTCATTTTGCTCTTAGGCACCTCTTCCATTGGGGCACATAAAGCGAATGCAAGAGGTGTACAACTTCAATGCCATTAACAATTCTGAAATACGATTCAGGTACATCATTTTAACTTGTCTCTGTGGAAGAAAGCAGAATGCTAGCTTAAACAGCGGAGAAAGGGAAAGCAGAGTGTGAGAGCCCATGAGTCCTGAGAACCACCCCCACGTCCCCCCACATAATCATAGTAGCATTGAAGGGGTAGTTGCGATGTCTGTAACATGATGGTATCAATCTTTATGCTAGACGTTGTTCTAGCGTCCCTCAACTTTAAAAAAAAAATAGAATGAAGCGTTCAGTGGTAAATAGGCTTCCCGTCCCAAGTAGCCAGATCAAGTCTGAATGGGCACAGCTAGGAACCTTTGATTCCGTGATATGGTAACCATCCGTAATTCAAATTGGTAGTGTTAGGTTTAAATCAAAGTTACTTCCTTCAGAAACTGACTTTATGATACACACAAGCACTTCCATAGTCCAAACCTAAAACCTAGGATCTTTTCTGAGAACCAGCCCCTCTTCCTTCTCTTCTCCAGTTGTTGACTGTGTATGTGCAGATGTGAGTTGGTGACCCAGAGGTGCGTGATGTGATTGTGATGGCAGTGTTCGTCTTCACAGTGCAAATGTTTAGGCATGCCGGCCATTTCCTTCCCTCCTCATATTCTCTTCCCATGCGCCCCAAAATCCTTCTTTCAGATGGTTACGGCTCTGCATTCAATCGAAATGGGAGGAAGCAATTCCCTTGGCTCTAAAAATGGCAACTGAACAAGGAAGGATGAAGTTTACCCGGCCTTTATTCAAGTAAGACCAAATCAGACTGTGCCTCGTGCTTACATGAGGGATAGGAAGCAGAACTGGAAGATGTTTCTTGTTGAATACTTCACAAAGGGCTGGGACTGGAGCTCCATGGTAGAGCACTCAACATGCCTGAGGTCCTGGGTTCAATACCCGGTCCTGCCTGGTGGGAAAAATATTTATAGAATGCCATTTACAGCATAATTTCAAGTGTATTTAAGTTCATTATAGTAAATAAGGAATTAATGCTCACGACCATCTACATTTTAAAATAACGTCGTTAGCTATTCCAGGAGCGCGGTGTGCGATTAGCTAATATAGGGTTAGGCAAGATGAGAAGGAAATAAACTTAAGACAAAAAGATTTTTGAAAGTAGAAAATTTGGCAAGTGGGTATGGGGGCAAGGAAGACTAAATACAAAGAGGAACGTGCACATAAAGCGAGCTCTCTGAGCCGTGTCTCTTGATGTTTAGTTGATGAATGCTTGGGAAGTAGGGGGAAATGTGTCTTAGCAACAAGATGTGATTGAAGAATATCTCATTAAGTTCTTTGATTATGTGTTTGCTCCATGTTCCTAAAAAATTATAATAATGGCGTAAAGTTTCATGGTTAATCTGATGGCCTTGCATTTACTTCCTAAGTATAATAAAATTTTGTCAATGCAAGCCATTATCCGATTTTGAAATATGGCCAAAAACTACCCTTTAAGGTACAGTAAAGCAGACTTAGCGTGCTTTCGATATTAAAACCCATCTACCTTTGAATTGAGTGATACATACTTCAAATAAGAATACACCGGTTGGAGCCGGCGGGACGGCTCAGCAGGCCAGGCACCTGCTGCCAGGCCCGATGAGCTGAGTTCCACCCTGGAACCCACACGGTGAAAGAGAAACAACTTCCACACGTTGTCCTCTGACCTCCACACCTGTGCTATGGCACACGTTCAGACTCAAGCGTGCGCGCACACACACACAGGCATACCATAAAGAAATAAATGAATGCAGAAATTCAGAAACGCATCTTTTGTGGCCACACTCAAAATTACTAACCCTGCATTTTATATACTCACCCCAACGTATTCGCCATCGCCGTTTAACTACAGCTGCCATTTTCACGCTCACCGTGTGAAGTTTTCAGAAATAACTTTTATAATTCAGGATGTCTGTACTCTCAAAATGATTAAAATTAGCTTGAAAGGCATTTTTTTTTTTAAAGACAAAGTAACCGAGGCACGCTGTCTCATACAGCGCCGGTATTTAGCCAGCCACATCTCCTTATCGTCGGCTCATAGCTCCCGACCTGGGAGTTCCAGCATGGAACCCCCTCCTGGCGTCTGCAGCCCGCTCCCCCGCGGACCCGGGCTTGATGCACAGACTGTATGGACCCTCTGGTTTGACTTGGGTGATGCTTAGCCACTCCGCTGCAACCTTTAATTTAACCTCAGCCCTGACGTGATTTCCCTGTCCCGCTTTCCGCCCCCCTCCCCTCCGTCTCTCCCTTCTCCCTCTCTCTGCAGGGATCTTGCCGCCTTCGACAAATCCCATGATCAAGCTGTCCGCACCTACCAAGAGCACAAAGCCAGCATGCATCCTGTGACTGCCATGCTGGTGGGGAAGGACTTAAAAGTGGATTGAGGACCTGTTGCTGACTTCAGAAATTTCCCTTTTTTTTTTTTTTTAGTTGAACCTATGAAGAAATACAGAATTTTAGCTCTCATTGTATTTTAAAATGTCTTCATTTTTTTAAATTACTTTCTCATGATTTCACTAAAATTCTCTACCTTTTAAAAATAATGTGGTGTATTCTTTGTAAAGTAAACCTTACTCTTGATTTATGAGTTTTAATATGTATGTAGAGGCAGGTCTCACTATGTAGCCCAGGCTGACTTTGAACCCTCCCTCCTTGTCTCGGCTTTCCATGTGCTAGAGTTGTAGGTGTATGCCTACACTCTCAATAGAAGTTTCAGATTTTTGTATTAGGTTTTTTTTTTCTCCTCAGTGTAATTACAAAATGTTTGAACACACTAGCCTGGTGTTTTATTGACATTATATTGCCATACTTACTGTTTTTTTCATTTGAATTTGCCAGCAGACAAAAAGTTCAGCATAATCAGTGTTTTGCTTATTGTACCTTTTCGTGCGTGTGTCTGAGTGCGTGTGTCTGTGGGCAGGTGCACACAGAGGCCATAGGTCGTCTCAGGCGCCGTCCACATTTTTTTATGCACGGTCTCTCACTGGTAACTTGACAAGTAGGCTAGCCTAGCTGGCCAGTGAGCCCCAGAGATGCACCTGTCTTCACCCCAGTAGCTCTGAGAGTACAAGCACGTGGGTCCTAGGATCGAACTTAAGTCCTTGCAAGGGCAAGCACTTTAAATAACTAGACACGAACACTTGGACTTAATCGTCACCAGCCTGGCTGATAGGATGGATTCTCCTTCCGGTGTGGAAGCCATAGTGGGAGCCTGTGCTCCGTGCCCTGGATCCCTCCTGGTCCAGTGGACTTGAGCCAATTCCTGTCCTTCACAGGTCAGGTGGCCACCCTGGACATCAGTACCTCCCAGTATTCCCTCACTCCAGTCAGCCTACTTCATCGCCTCTCTTCACCCACAGAGAGTGTATTGCACACGGAGACATACACTGAAAATGATTGAATTTGAACCAAATAAAAGACAGGCCTAACAGAGCACCCTGCAGTGCTTCGGTGGTGCCCCAGGGCACTTCCACATGCCGTTTGGGAACCTCAGGGGCATTAGTTATGATTTGGTTAGGTACAAAACCTAAGTCAGTAAGGGCAGAGGAATGTTATTTAAGACCGGCAAACAGCACCACGGAGCCTTCCGCACTCCTGTGTGCTGAGCTGTGCGCGCCGGACCTCTCTCACTGCCTCACACATGACAAACCATCACAATTCCAAATTATCCAACCGAGTCCACTCCTGGCCAGATAAACTCTAGGGGAGTGTTGTCTTCGAGTATAAGCTTGGATGAATGTGTGTCGTCATTCGGTACCCTAGAAAATGTAAAGATTAAGGACACCCCAAAGATAGGGCATCAGAAGTTCCTGTCCAGTCCTGATCTTGAGACTTCTTCACTCCCATTCTGCCTGACAGTTATGTTCTCTGCTGTTTCCCAGACCTCGGGTCTCCATTGTATTTCTTCCCTGGAAGGGACAGAGGGCGCCAAAGACACACCCTGCTACAGGCTTACAAGGAAGTGTTTGCACTGGCTCAAGTTCAGCTAAAATATATATATATATATACACACACACACACACACCGAGTCGTCTCTGTCAGATCAGATCCATGTGATCACCAGAGGAACTGGAAAGTTTCTGGATGATGAAAAGAAGAATGGTTATACTGACGTAACCTAGAAAAGAATCCCACCCAACCAGCCTAAGTGGTTGAAGAAGAGGCTGAACAGAGACAATTGAGTTGCAGTTATCAATCAAGCAAAGGAAACTGGAGAGTGAGGAGAAAGAATAACAGGTCTGCTGCACAGTGCGTGGGGCCTGCGTGTAGAGTCCTCACACATCTGGGAGTGACGAGTCACCGGGAACTGGTATCTTAGAGTTACTCAGAAGCTGGGCCTACCTGGGATGTCAGCAAGAGCACCCAGTAGTTGACCTTTCAACCCTTTGGGGGAGGGGTAGTTGAGCACGTCGGTATGAATCTGTTCATCTCCAGACACCAAGCCCATGAATGTGCCTGAGTACGAATGGATCTCATTTCGTCTGCAGCGCCCAACACAGAGCTCGCAACACCTAACATTTTCAGAAAGGACCTGATGAATGGATGAGGGCAGAATGAAAAGGGTTCGCATCTGAGGGCCACAGTTTTCCCGGAGCTGTTAAAGATGAGGCCTGTGTCTGGGAATTAGATGCAAATTGGGGAGGGGTGTGTGTGGGGAGTTCGCTTTAGGCATGAGTCAAAGGATGGTGTCATCGTCCACAGGACATGGCAACAGTCTGCCGGGGTAAGCAGGTGACAGTCCAGCTTGAGGGCTGGGAGCATGGGGTTTGGTCCAAACACAGGCAGAGATTCAGGCTGACCGAGGACCTGGGAGTTACCTAAGATCAACTATGTGAGTGACTAGGGCAGCTTCGTAGGCAGTGGGGTGGCTGTTCAGAAGGAAGGATTAACCAGAGGTCAGATTCATGGGCAGAGATGAGTTAAGCAGGGTTGTATCCTGAAAGTGAAGATAACGTCTCTATCAAACTGTGTTGCTCAATTGCAGGGCGCCATCAGGGTGTGGGTATCTGATGAGCACATTTTAATCAGACTGATGGTGTGACAGCGGATGTAGATATGGGTGTTCACTGAAGCTACCGTGTCACTATTCAAATGAAGTAGAAACAGGCCAGAATTTCTGTTGGCATGATCAAATGTCTCAGTTCTGACATACGACACATCTCTTTAAATTCCCTTCATGCTATCTGTGTTCCTTAGCACTGGTGGGGAAGAGTAGGGAGGGGCCAACAGTTATATGCAGTGGAGAATCTTAGTTGAATAAAAGATATCCAGGTGCCAAGGTAAGGAATAGTCACAGGACAGCTGAGCTCCTGTGGAGCAATTAAAGTTCACGTCCCAGGGAGAGAGCTCCCAAACGCTTCTGTAGCGGTTCCATCCAGCAGACGCTGACCTAAGGGACAACACGCGTAAGCTCGCTTTGTCCTTCCAGCTGTCCGCTGGGATAAGCACTACCAGTCTGTTGTAGAGATGAGAAAGCCGAAGCCCAGAGGAGTCACGTGACTGACAGTCTCAGAGCCAGGTCTTGTTCCAGGTAGACCGCTACAAATCACAGCAGTGAACGATTTGCCTTGGGATGAGTAAACAGGCTAGTTGACTCACCCCAGAGCAGTGAGCTGCGGGCCTCCGAGCCACCGTGGTTCCTATGTCTAGACACAACCTTTAGTTCTGAAAATGGTCTCAGGCCTTCTCAGCCCCCTTCTGTGGAGCAGCAGCGTCCGAAGTACAAGCCAGGGGCAGGGAGGGAGGCGTTGCTCAACAGGAGTTCGTGGAATAAATAAACACATGAATGAGGATTGCCACACTTCTGGGTGTCACAATTGGCCAGGGGGATCCAGTTTACAATTGTGTAATCCCCTAAAGAGGGGAACATGGTGTTTATAAAGCAACTCTCAAGGCAGAATTCGGAAACGAGGAGGGAGGACTGGGGACCCTGGTCAGAAGGGGGTGCCAGCAGGGTCTCAGGCTCCAGGGTAAGAGAGACCCCACACGCACACACCTTTTTGCCTGCAGGGCTGCATCGAAGGTGGGCTCACCTCCCCATAGTCCTCTCTCCTGCCCCTAGTTCAGCTCCCAAAAAGGCCAAAGGCACACCAGAGATCTCAATAAATATTTGTTCAAAGTTTGAATAAGTAAAGACGAGGGAAGGGGTGTGTTTTGAAAGTCGGCTCTCAGTCTCCCTGCCAACCACACCCCAGCAGGAAACTCCCCTCCCAGGTGAAGGATAAAGACTCTCTCATCTGTGACTGCAGGGAAGGAGCCAGCAGCGGCCCTTTGCGCAGAAGGGCGGTAGAAGCCGAGCCATGCCTAGGTACACAGTGCACGTGCGTGGGGAATGGCTGGTGGTGCCCTGCCTCAACGGGAAGCTCACTGTAGGCTGGTTGGGTCGCGAGGCTGTCAGGCGCTACATGAAGAACAAACCGGACAACGGTGGCTTCACCTCTGTGGACGAAGTGCGCTTCCTCGTGCGCCGGTGCAAGGGCCTGGGCCTGCTGGACAGCGAGGACCCGCTGGAGGTGGCCTTGGAGGACAATGAGTTCGTAGAAGTAGGTGAGTAGCCCGGAGGGGGACGGGATGAACTGCGGTGGCATGGCCCGGAGGAAGTCGTCCTCATTTCAGGGCAAATGATGAGAAAAAATAAGCTTGAGCACTTGCCTTGGAGGGGGGTGTCAGGGGGGGCTCAAGCTAAGCTTCTCAGCTTCCCATCTACCTTTTCCGCCAGGCTGCGATAGACTTAGAGAGGCCGGTCGTAAATGACAGACTCTGGACTTGAACCCAAGTCTGTGATCAGAATCCCCTTGCAATTACAGAAGCCTTCTGCCATCAGATAACCCTCATCAAACCCGAGGCCGGCAGTACAAAAGAGCTTAGATGTCAGATTTAAACGGAGCGAACGCCGAGAGTGGGAATGGAAGCAGCTAGAACTGGTCTTTCACTGACATCCTCGTCTACCTTTCTGCCTCTTGCTTTCTGTATAAAGACACTAAGACCATGGGGAAATGTGGGAAGTCACATTCCAGCAGCCATTGCTATGGAATGCTATGAGCTATGGGCTATTCCTGGGTCTGACAGCAGCCCACATGTGGCACCCTGTGGTCTGCAAGACCTCTCTCTCCCTTCCTGTTTCAGTCATAGAAGGTGATATAATGTCTCCCGACTTCATTCCCTTGCAGCCAGAAGGAGTTTTCCTGTATCCTTTCTGCATCCTCTTTGATTATTGTCGCTGGGGGTGGGGGGGAGGTCAGGGAGGACTGCCTTGCTGGGTGGAGCTGAGCCTTTCTCACACTGCCTGGGGTGTTCCTTTACCTGGCTTCAGATACAGCAAATACCGAGAGCCTGAAAGGGTAAGCTGCAAGCCACTTTTGTTTTTGTGGGGAGGAAATGAAGTCCTGTCATGTCTGGTGTGTGCCCCCTTTAAGGAGGAGGAGGGCATACCTGTGTGAACCGCTTAGAGTGGTTCTGCCCCTGCTTCTCTGACTTTTCTTGCCCAGTCTTCTTGTAAGCCAGCTATGTTCTTAATTAGCACATCAATGCCTCAAAACAATGATGAACTGTCTTTGGTGTCAGACTGTTATCCCAGAAGCTTCTCCCGCTCACTGAGATCTGCTCCTTTTGTGTAGTACATTGACTTAGATGGGGACAATCTGACCACCGAGGATCTGGTCAACTTGGGAAAGGGACATTACAAGATCAAGGTATGTGGGGAGGGAGGGAAGGACAGTTCCCTTCCATTGTCACCGGACTTGGAAGACTTTCACATGCTCGCTCCTGGCCAACATTTTCCTAGCTCACTCCAATTGCTGAGAAGAAGGTGCAGCAATCCCGGGAGGTCATAGACAGCATCATAAAAGAAAAAACAGGTACTTCTTTCCCTGGATGTCCTAACATTATTTTTATGGAAAAACATAGAGTAGAACCCCTGTTGCATCTAATCTCACTAGAGTGTCTGTTTGTTTTTTATTCCAGTGGTTTATGGCATCACCACAGGTTTTGGGAAATTTGCCAGGACTGTTATCCCCATCAATAAGCTACAGTAAGTCTCAAGAGCATACTCTCACAACCCCACTTGCCCCGACTTTGTGAGGTTTTGCTTCCATGAAGGAGATCATCCATATTTGCCACATTGACGTTTCTTGAGCACTTGCTTTAGACCAGGCTTTGGGTAACAGATTCTCATACAACCCTGGAAGACAGCCAAGCTTCTCATGTACCTTGGTGATCAGTACGAGGCTTGGGTTGACTTGCACCCAACTCATCATGAGAGAACAAGACTCTTTCCTCTCACCATGTATGGCTGCCCATCTAAAGTCCTGACTGTTGTCCCCTTTATAGTCAGTCCCAGCTGAGAGAGCATGTTCACCCAAGGTACTAAGAGGGTTCTCATCTTTCTCTTCCAGGGAACTTCAGGTCAACTTAGTTCGTTCCCATTCTTCAGGTAAATCGTCCCCAGTATTGGGTGTCCCCTAAATCACGTTAGATCACGTGATTGACTGGCGCCCTGTGAGTCATGTGCTACCAAATGAATTCCAGGGGCTGGGTGCTGGGGACCCAGGAGTGTGAGCAGATGGCCCCCGACCAGACCAATCTTCTGCTGCAGTTCAGAAAAAGAGAATGGGCTGGGGGGAGGGGTGGGGTTGAGACAAGAGCACGTGTCGCATCCTATGGAACGGGTAGTGCATTTAGGGGAGAAAATGAACACTAGGGTTCGGGCATGAGCTAGACAGAATAAGCCCTGAGCCCACCACACTGAGGGGCATGTGCTAAGGCCTTTCTGTGGTATTCTGAAGGTGTTTGGGTAGGTGAGGTTCACTGAAGGACTCTAAGGAAGGACTGAGGAGGAGAAACTAGACCCCTAGCTTGGTCTGGACAAGGCTTTGAGAAGCAAGGCAGGCAGCAGGGAGCACCACCCACTCAGCCTCAGAAAGTTAGGAGGAAACTGGCGAAAGTGCAGAAGAACAGAGAGGTGGGGGCAGGCAGGAGGTGGGGGAGCATTTTTTTTTTCCTTGAAGAAAATGACAATTCCACTCTGTAGGTGTTGGGAAGCCGCTCAGTCCTGAGAGGTGTCGGATGCTCTTGGCTTTGAGGATCAATGTTTTAGCCAAAGGATACAGCGGGATTTCCTTGGAGACCCTGAAACAAGTTGTTGAAGCATTTAATGGTAAGGCAATGAATCCTAGGTCTGGCCTCTTATAGGAGTTGGCCACAGCCCACAAAATAGACTTGGATGACTCGTTACCGAAATTAAAAAGAAAGTAACCAAGATAAGCGCAAAACAAGTTTGGCAAGAGGGAGAACCAGCTGGCAGTCTCGTATCAAGAGTGGCAGCTCCAGTTATTCCTATACGGGTCAACCCATCTTGTGGTAGCTTTCATCTAGCATTTAAGATAAGCACAAGCCCCACCCATATATGTATGCCTTTAAGTTCAGGCCTACATAGAGCTTAACAGAGCATCGATTCTATGATGCCCACATGTGATCAGAGGAATTGCACCAAGTCATCCATGAACATAATTCCTGGATGATGTCCATCCCTCGTGCCATTCCAGTTGGTACCCGGGAATCTGAACTCTTAATGTTCCCTGGATGATGGACAAGTTGCACTCGCACATGGAAATCTGACTTTGTAAAAAGGTAGGTCAGAAATGTGAAGAGATTAATAATTGACTGGGTCCTGAGGCCATTGTGGGATAGGACATGATGCAACTCAACTCAATCCTTAAAGGGGAGACCAGACTCACAAGGCTCAGGAAGCTGTCCCTTCACACAGCTGAGGATAACACATCAGGTCAATGGGACTCCCAAGGCTCCGTGGGGGAAAGGAATGGGAAAAAGAAACAAGGTCTCAAAGTCGTGCAGAGAAAACCAGATGCTTGAGTCACTATGCTGCAGGCACAGGGGACTCATGCGTGTGATTCACTGACCAGTGAAGGACACAATCTACAGGCTAGAGGGCTGTCTACACACACCCATAGTGAACCCAATACCTGCCTGCCAGCTCTGCCCCACCACGAGCCTCAAACCCAGCACAGTAGACTGCCAGCCTGAAACTCACCTGTGATCTGATAGATGGGTTTAAGGCATCTCTGGGTTCCTAATGCTCTGAGAGTCCCCAGGTCAGCTATAGTCTGGGAGTTGGCCCGTGGTGCACTGATGATGTCTAACTGATGTTAGCTCGCAACAGCTGAGGGAAACAAACACCACCATCAGGGCTTTATTTCTGGAAACAGAAGCCTACTTTTGGGGGGGGGAGTAACTTTTGTGGGAATTTCTAAAAAAGTAGCACATGCTTATAGAGAGAGAAAGAGAAGGGAGAGAGAGAGAGAGAGAGAGAGAGAGAGAGAGAGATTTGCTGTGAATTTATTGCCTTAAAGAACTTGGTTAATAATACTTCGGTGTCATGTCCTTCTAGAACAGTCCTTATTTTTTAAAGTAAACATTTACATGTTTCTAAAGCTTTCTCCAACAGCTTTTAATGATTACATAACTTGATCACACGAACGTTCCTTAATTACGTGTTTTGCTGATTTCTAACTTTTTGATCTTATAAACCAGGACGCGAAGATCAACGGCTAGTTTACGATAGTATTTCTGAGACGTTGCTGGACTCCTAAGAGTACAGTCATGGCGGCCTGAGCACCACGCCCTTCCCTCTGGACGCCCACCACCCCCCAATACACACATTTCCTCCCCTTCCTCCTTTTCTCCATCGCTGTTTCTTCCTGCCTCTCTTTCCCCCTCCTTCACTCCCCTCTTTCGTAACAGCTCAGCTGGTTCTCCCAAGCATTAGCTGTGCCTGAGAAATGATCATTCTTGGCTATCTATGATACAAAATGATTCTACCCTCTTGGAAGTGAGGGTTGTCTTCGCTGGCAAAGCAGCGATGAACAAAATGGCGTAAGCACTCTTAAGGTAACCGATGCCTACTTCTCTCGCAGCCTCCTGTGTCTCCTACGTTCCAGAGAAGGGAACCGTTGGTGCTAGTGGAGACCTGGCTCCACTCTCTCATCTTGCTCTGGGACTCATTGGAGAAGGAAAGATGTGGTCCCCCAAGAGTGGCTGGGCTGATGCCAAATACGTAAGCCTCACATAACAGCTTTAGCCACAGAGAGTCTCCCCATCTGGAACCGGGAGACTTCTTTGGTCGTTGTGTCTCTTCATCTCTATGGCAGCCCAGTTACAGATGAGTCACCTCAAGCTTAGAAGGCAAACTAGGAAAGGATATCGGCTCCGGTGTTCACCCGCCAGCATCCAAGATACGTGGATGCAGGGGAAAGCACAGTCGCTAGTTTTAATTTCAGGAATTCTGCACTCACAAGACTGCCGGTGCCCACTGGTGTGTGGGTATCGGGGGGTCACACTGAGCCACAGCTGTGTTGGGGAGCTTTTCTTACAGGTACAGAGTTGTGAAAGACAGCGCTGGCTGTGTGGCCTTAGAAACCACCATTTGTGCTCTGTGATGAGCTCTTCACAAAGGCATGTTTTACACAGAGCTTTTTAATGTTTTCCTCGTGAACAAATCTCAACTGAGCGGCCCGCAGCGTCGTTTAAAGTGTCTTCTATGAGCAGTTGATGAGAGGTACCCTAACAGTAAGTGAAAGAGACAGAGGACCAAGAAGGAGGAAGAAGAGTCTAGATCACCTTTTGGGGGATCCGGGTTCCAGGTCATCTTTCGTCATCTTTCCTCTGTGCGGTTCGTCTTGGTTTTGTCTCTGTGGGCAGCGTTTCCTCAGCCTCCTGCCCATGACAGTCAGCCTGACCTTGGTCGGCAGCAAACACATTCTAATGTGGCTTCGAGAGCATTGTTTTCCACGTGGTCCCCACTGTCCCTCCTTTCCAAGGCTCTCTATGGCAGAAACTAGAGTTAGCCTGCAGTTGAATGCGCTCTGTGTTAAGCAGATGATCCAATGCTTTGTTCCCAACTTTACTCTCCTGAAAAGTCCTCTAGGAATCGACTCCCTCTGCTCCTTTGATTCTTCCCGGGTCACCCACACATACACGGTTATTCTTCATCTGTTTCCTACACATGCCCTCAAGCATTCAGTCTGTTAGTGACCCGGTTGCCCTGAGCTTGTCGGTCTCTGCTCTTCCTACCCTCAGCCCAGACCGACACCCTGCAGTGAGTACCCACACGCTGAGAAATGGGAGAGTTAAGAGGTCTCTCTCCTGCTTTAACTCCACCTTCCTTTCCCCCACTAGGGATTCCGGCTCTACTTGGGCTGAAGGGATTCCATAACCTCCTCTTCATTGGTGTGCACACATTTGAGGCTCTGTCAGTGACAGGAAATGCACAAAACAAGGGTTAGAGGACTGTTTGGAGGTCATTCTTTGGACGCAAAAGCATGTGGACAGGCAGCTCGGAGCCTGGCCTTAACAGAGAGTAGGGATATCTGAGTAAGTCTCAGAGCCTGAGGCCCAACACAGAGGAACTTGAAAGCAAAACATATTCTGTAGGTAACGGAGTCCTTGGTTCAAAAGTCCAAAAGTTAATAGCCAAACCTGCTTTCAGGCTAAAGAATAGGAGTAGACGTTAGCCCTGGGGACCTGGTCAGAACCAGTTTATGTAGCCTTAATCATTTATAAGAAAAACTTTGGAACTAAAAGTATTTCACTGGGCTCCATATGGAATTAAAAAAAAAAAAAAGCTGGTATTTCAAGTAGTGTTCATGCTTTTAATCATTCAACAGGTCCTAGAAGCCCACGGATTGAAACCAATTGTTCTGAAACCAAAAGAGGTAAGTCAAGTCAAGAAAAACTTATGTTAACAAATTACTGTTTCCATTCTTAATACCAGCCTCATTGTTTTCTTAAAATAAACCCAGCTTATGTGCTGATTGACAGCTGCTCACTGTGGAAGGGCTTCCCTGTGAATGATTGAGGTTAGTCATGCCACAAGCCCCTGAAGGTTCTCTAAGAACATAAACTTCAAATATAGTTTCCTAAGGAGCTCGGTAAGATATGCCCGGTCAAGGTCCCTTAAGATGCTCTCCGCCACAAGTTTGGACCAGGATAGTCATAGGATGTTTCATCTATGGTGATGAGAGGTTAAAAGACATGATACAGGGGGCTGAAGATGCTACACGAACTCTGCACTGCAGGGCCACACCACAGCGTTGACAGGGGAACAGACAGCAGTATCCTTTGGCCAGATCTGTGCTAAGGATTCCAGATACGATGCCACTCAAGCTCATGAATAAGCATGCCTGTCCCACACAGACACACAGCTCAGCTCACTGGCTAGTTTCTCTCCTTCAGAAACAAAAGCTATCAAATGTGCTTGTCTGTGGGTTCATTACCATGAACGCAGTAGGCAACTTTTCTCCCTTTGCCCACAGGGCCTGGCACTCATCAACGGGACCCAGATGATCACTTCCCTGGGCTGTGAAGCTGTGGAGCGAGCCAACGCCATTGCCCGGCAGGCTGACATTGTGGCTGCCCTGACCCTTGAGGTGCTGAAGGGCACCACCAAAGCCTTTGATACTGGTCAGCAGGTTCTTGTTTGGTTATTCACTCAACCAGGGCAAGTGGGTTGACGTTTATAGGCACAGAGGTGGAGGGAGTGGGCAGCAGAGAAGAGGAAGAAGACCCATGTGGCCCCAGTATACCCAGGGCTGCCACAGCTGCGCTGGAGTTCTGTGGCAGTCCTAACCGTTACTTTCTGAAGACAGACACTGAAGAGTTAAGTAACCCACTTCAGCTCACCTAGCAATCTGGGCACGCCAATTTTAGGAGTCAGTTTGTAAGACTGAAACTCCAGTGAAAGGGGTTGGGGAGAGCTCAGTAGGCGAAGATCTTGTTTTGCAAATGCAAGAACCTAAGTACAATCCCCGGAACTGCCTTTGGGAAAAAAACTGGACATGGTGGCATGTGCTCGTAATCCCAGAGCTAAGGAGGTAGAGGCAAGCAGATCCACGGGGCTCGCTGGCCAGTCAGCCTAGCTTACTTGATGAGTTTCAGGCTGATGAGAGACTCTGTCTCAGAACAAACAATAAGGGGAAGGAGAAGGTGGGCCATGCCTGAGGAACAACAGCCGCACTTGTTCCCTGGCTTCCGTGCATACATCTGTGTACACCTGGCATCTACTCATGTGCTCATGCGTGCACAGACAGACAGGAAGACACACACATGAAGGAAGGAAGGAAGGAAGAAAAGAAAGAAGGGAAGAAAATTGGGATGGCAAAGATGATATAAGTATCTGTATCTTATCTAGAAATTAATGCCAAAGACTCCATATTAATAATAAGTAGAGCAGAAAATGTCAAAAAATGACTTAGTTAAACTAAGCCACTCTCCACACTCCCTGTTCTTATCAGTCCAGATCTTTTAAGAGTGAGCCTGGAGTCTTGACGTCAGTTTCCAGGGTACCCTGCAAACAGTTTTGCACCCCAACATGTACAATAGAGACGATCGAATAGACAAGGGGAGATTTGCCTCTGGATTGAAGTATCTAATTCTGCATGATGAGTGAGAGCCCCAGGACTTTAGAGGGCTCTGTCAGCACCATGGATGGTCTTGCACCCTCCGTGGATTATTCTAATATCAGAATCGCTCAGACATTTTTGCCTCCTTAAATTCTAGACATTCACGCTGTCCGCCCTCACCGGGGGCAAATGGAAGTCGCTTTTCGGTTCCGGTCACTCTTGGACTCAGATCACCACCCATCAGAAATCGCAGGTCTGGACAAGTTTGAGTGGGCTCATTGGTGCTGAGTGCTCTGGGGAGATCGATAATGTGTTCCCTGTTTCCACCCCCTGTTCTTCCTTGCACAGAGAGCCACAGGTTCTGTGATCGTGTTCAGGATGCATACACCTTACGCTGCTGTCCACAGGTAAAGTCAAGAAGTAAGGACACCAACAGAGGCTCTTTCCCCAAATCATAGGGGAAAAAAAATAAAATAATAGAAAAAAAGGAAACTTTTAAAAAATCGTGTCTTGGCCAAATGCAACCAAATCTCTTTACTGCTACTGTTAAAAATAGTTTATTCTTCCATTTCTCCAGTTACTGACTTCTTAACTAAGTAGGCTAAACCTCCCGTATCTTGGCTTCCTGTGTTGGTATACTACAACAGCTAAGTAGTGTTGAAGAGTCTTACTGGTTCTCCTGTAGGGAAATCAGTTGAGTCAGGGATGTTCACAGGAAAGAAAGACTCCTTCTGTCTTTCAAAATTCAATTGTCTGTCCATGAGGCATACTTTATCTTCATTTTTAAAGTCAAGTATAAACGATCATAAATGGGTCTCTGAGACAACTTTAAGTAAGAAATGAGTGTGGCTGCTTTACTTGATCTGACTGATGTGAGATTACAAAGAAATAATTTGTCAGCTAGTGCCAAGTTCTGGTCCCGAGAATAAAAGGGTATTTTCTCTGAGTAAATGCCCTCATTTCTCATGACTCAGCAAGCCCTATTTAGCTAGCTTATTAAATGATAGTTCAAAATTATCTATGGGAAAGAACTGCCAAATTAACTGAGCCATAAGAATAAGTCCTGGCTCAAGAGCCCCTGCTCCTCTAAGAACGATTGTTAACTCCGGATGACGGGCCCCAATATCGGGGTCCTCCAGGTATTAATTCACTAAGTTTTCCCAACTGTGAAATTGGTACTTTCTCCCATTTTGCAGTCAGAATCTGATGAATGGGTTCAGTACCCTCCTTGCCCAAGATCATCCTGGGCTTCTAGGAGAAGCCATAAAGTGCACCATGGCTGTCCTGGGGAGAGGTGCAGGGTGGCTGCTTTACTTGTGAACATCTTTAGTGTGGTACTTTATGCTTCGCGGACATCATCCTTGATGTCTTCCATCTGGGTGATCTCTGTGAATCACGTCCAAGAGACGCCTACAATGTCTTATTTGTGTCTTGTGAACAGTAAGGTAGCTTCCATTGTCTGGTTTCCAAATCTGTTTCCGTT